>JARQOD010000005.1:462694841-462775050 GCA_033576555.1 Oophaga sylvatica
AAGTATGTCAAAAAAGGACCATGCAGTGCAAGTCCTGGGAGCGCCCGTTTTGGCTGTTGGAAGAGAACTGCTACGAACGGGTGCCAAACTGGAGGCTACAGGCAACCGAGTCTGCAGCCTACCTCTCCCTACTGTTTGGACCGTTGGGGCAATCTCTTCCTCAGAGCTGCTCCCACCACCTTCCTGTTCCTCATGCCATGTTGGGTCTTGGACCTCATCATCTCCAGTACCCTCTTCCAACACCTGCTGCTGTTGGGTGGTCTGGCCAGCACCATGCTCAACAGAAACTGGCACCTGAGTCTCATCATCATCAGATGCGTTCTGCGGTGTGCTGACCATCGGCACTGGCTCACCCGCCTCTTCAGATTCAGAGAGACACAGCTGTTGCGCATCACTGCATACTCCCTCTTCTTCACATTCCAGAATGCTGCTTGGCTGGGCCCCTGTTTGCAAGCCAACAGATTCTGAGAACAGAAGCAGAGACTCAGCTGGCTCCTTTACAGAGCTCTCTGACTGCCTGGGCAATTTGGCAGGCGGTGAAGAGACAGATGGTTGTTCAACAGTGCTGTGGTCCTGAGAGGAGGTGGAAGCAATTGAAGTCGATGCATTGGCTGCCATCCAACCAACAACGGCTTCAATTTGTTCTTCCCGCAGCAGGGGGCTACGCCGAGCTCCTACAAAAGTGCGCATAAAGGAACGCTCACGGGGAAAACTGGTGGATGCTGTGTCACTGGGGGCGGCAGCAGCCACAGAATCCCCACGTCCTCTCCCTGCTGAAACTCCACGGCCACGACCACGTGCCTTACTCCCTGCCTTCTTCATCTTGGTAGATTGATAAAGAAAGTCAGAAAAGTTATAAGGCCTAAGTGTGGTTATTCCTCAGAGACTGCAGTGAACACTGCAGACAGCTGTTCAGTAGCTGTAAAAGGCCCCTTTGTCTACTTCTATAGTGTTTGCAACCAATGTATTGTATACGGATGGAAGCGCGTCACACTAATAGATTATATTTTTTGAAAATAGAATGGAGCAGCACCAATTAGAGAAAAATGTGAAGGATGAGGCAGTGACACACGCTCAGCAGACTACAACCAGCAGTGGTTGAAGAACTAACTGTAGCGTAATCTGCACTCAAAAAATGAAAAGCTCACAGACTACAGTGAACACTGCAGACAACTGTTCAGTAGCTGTAAAAGGCCCCTTTGTGTACTTCTATAGTGTTTGCAACCAATGCATTGTATACGGATGGAAGCGCGTCACACTAATAGATTATATTTTTTGAAAATAGAATGGAGCAGCACCAATTAGAGAAAAATGTGAAGGATGAGGCAGTGACACACGCTCAGCAGACTACAACCAGCAGTGGTTAAAGAACTAACTGGAGCGTAATCTGCACTCAAAAAATGAAAAGCTCACAGACTACAGTGAACACTGCACACAACTGTTCAGTAGCTGTAAAAGGCCCCTTTGTGTACTTCTATAGTGTTTGCAACCAATGTATTGTATACGGATGGAAGCGCGTCACACTAATAGATTATATTTTTTGAAAATAGAATGGAGCAGCACCAATTAGAGAAAAATGTGAAGGATGAGGCAGTGACACACGCTCAGCAGACTACAACCAGCAGTGGTTGAAGAACTAACTGGAGCGTAATCTGCACTCAAAAAATGAAAAGCTCACAGACTACAGTGAACACTGCACACAACTGTTCAGTAGCTGTAAAAGGCCCCTTTGTGTACTTCTATAGTGTTTGCAACCAATGTATTGTATACGGATGGAAGCGCGTCACACTAATAGATTATATTTTTTGAAAATAGAATGGAGCAGCACCAATTAGAGAAAAATGTGAAGGATGAGGCAGTGACACATGCTCAGCAGACTACAACCAGCAGTGGTTGAAGAACTAACTGTCGCGTAATCTGCACTCAAAAAATGAAAAGCTCACAGACTACAGTGAACACTGCACACAACTGTTCACTAATCACTAGCTGTGAAAGGCTCCTTTCTGTACTTCTATAGCGTTTGCAACCAATGTATTGTATACGGATGGAAGCACGTCACACTAATAGATCACTGTTAATTTCAATTGAATGGAGCTGCACCAATTCCACAAAATAAAATAAAAAAAAGAGTCTGTGAGTGACACGTGTGGATTCCTACAAACAGCGGTGGATGCAGAGCAAACAGCAGCGTCACCTGCACTCACACACACACCTTGCACAGAGCTGTTAAAACAACACTGCAAGGCAAAAGGAAGCTTTACACAGCGGTTGGTAAACTAGCCTGCCTAAAGCACAGTACACAAAATCGCAATCTCTAACTGTCCCTCAGAGTCAGCAGAGCAGCGTTCTGTCCCTAACTGAGTTCACAGCACAGTGACGCTAAAATGGCGGCGGCGCCTTTTATAGTGCATTCTGACATCATTTCAGCAGCCAATCACAGCCATGCCATTAGTTAAGATGACCGCAGCATTACAGGATGTGCCCACACTTCGTAGGATTCCTCATTGGCTGACTAAAATCACACTGCCTCTCAAAGAATTATGGGAACTTCCGATTCCGGTATACGATATAGGAAAAATATCGGAACTAAGTATCGGAATTCCGATACAGCGAATATCGGCCGATACCCGATACTTGCGGTATCGGAATGCTCAACACTAGTAGTGACGTCATTCTCTCCCGGCGTCTGATGTCAGTGCATCGCAGGGGCAGTGTAGAGCACTGACATCACCCGATGTCAGCGTTCTATACCGGAGATCATCGTGGGACACTGGTTATTATCTGGACTACGGCGGACCGGTGATGTATAGGTTGCTTTATTATTTTATTTTTATTACAGGAGACGATGGCATCGGGAAATAGGTGATTGGTGAGTATATACTCTATGTTACGTGTTGTATGTTATGTGTATGTTCTGTATGTTATGTTATGTGTATGTTCTCTATGTTATGTGTTGTATGTTATGTGTATGTACTGTATGTTATGTGTTGTATGTTATATGTATGTTATTTGTTGTACGTTATATGTATGTTCTGTATGTTATGCGTTGTATGCTATATGTATGTTATGTGTTGTATGTTATATGTATGTTACGTCTTGTATGTTATATGTATGTTCTGTATGTTATGTGTTGTATGTTATACGTATGTTATGTGTTGTATGTTATATGAATGTTCTGTATGTTATGTGTTGTATGTTGTATGTATGTTATGTGTTGTATGTTATATGTATGTTACATGTTGTATTTTATATGTATGTACTGTATGTTATGTGTTGTATGTTATATGTATGTTACGTGTTGTATGTTGTATATATTTACTGTATGTGTTATATGTACAGTACAGACCAAAAGTTTGGACACACCTTCTCATTCAAAGATTTTTCTGTATTTTCATGGCTATGAAAATTGTAGAATCACACTGAAGGCATCAAAACTATGAATTAACACATGTGGAATTATACATTACACTTTGCCAAAAAGTGTGAAACAACTGAAAATATGTCTTATATTCTAGGTTCTTCAAAGTAGCCACCTTTTGCTTTGATTACTGCTTTGTACGCAGAAAAGGTGAACGGATGGACTCTACATGCCTGGTTCCCACCGTGAAGCATGGAGGAGGAGGTGTGATGGTGTGGGCGTGCTCAGCCAATCAGCGGTGCCGGCGCGGCTTTGGCAGGGGATTTGAATCCTGCGCCGCTCAAAGCCGCGCGGCACCACTGCACACGTCATCTCGTTGCCCACAGTGTACGTCCTTGCTCATTGGTGAAAAGGCGAAACCCGACCCCGACTTTGGTGCTCGGGTCGCCGAACGTTCGGCCAACTGCACACCACGGTCAGTTTTAGTTTCATGAAACCCGACTTTGGCGAAAGTCGGCGGTTTTTGAAAATGAACGATCTGTTTGGCTCAACTCTACTGGCGACAATGACCCCAGATGACGTAGCATCACGCGAGACTACAACATCATCAGGGATCATTGTCGCAGGGCATCCCTGGGAACGGGAGTTGCCAGGAGCATCAGTAAGGAGTGGGAAGGCTGCGGGGGACGCCGGAAGGTGAGAATATCATCATTTTTTATTTTAATTATTATTTTAACATGGATATGGTACCCAGGGCCTGGAGGAGAGTCTTCTCTCCTCCGGACCCTGGGTACCATCAGCACATGAACCGCTCACTTTACGCATGGAACATGCTGCATTTTTTTCCGCTATGCGTTTTTTCACGGAAAAAAACGCAGCATGCGCACAAAAAATGCGGAATGCATTCTAATAATAGGATGCTTAATGCATGCGTTTTTTAAGTGTTTTTGCAACGGAAAACCACCACAAAAATGCTAAAAAAACGTGAAAAATCCTGAACGTGTGCACATAGCCTAGAAGTGGAGAAATACTCTGACAGCAATGTTCCCAACATTGACCTGGCAGTCAGAGATAATAATAATATCTTTATTTATATTGTGCCAACATTTTCTGCAGCACTTTGCACACATTATCATCACTGTCCCCTATGGGGCTCACAATCTAAATTCCCTATCAGTAGGTCTTTTGGAATGTGGGAGGAAACTGGACTACCCAGAGAATCACTTTTCTTGCTAAAGAGTCGCAAAAAAGCTTAAAGGATGACATAAAGAGAAGTTCTGATTTTGAGCAAGATTTATGAACCATGTGCACCATTTGAATCACTTTACATGAATGGTTGTGTCATTGTATTTGAAGTGGGCTCGCACGCCAAACCCACATTTTTTCCACATATGATGACTGAATTAATCACACATCATGTCTTTCACAGCCACTGGTGGAGAGGTGTTCCACTCGCAGCTATTAACCAGTGAAATCCCACTGTCTATCACTGACAGTGGAATTTAACATGCGCAGGCCAGAAGCATGTCATTAATACCGCTGCTTTGCTTTGATTAGCACAAGCGATCAGATGATTACAGCTTCAAGTACCCTAAGTGAAATATTCAATACAGTGACCTCCGGCGTGCACAACAAAGTGTTCTCCCCACTTCCTCTCTGCATAGTCATCAAGAAACCCTGTCTACATATGTGTATATATGTATATATGGGTCCTAACGATGACTATGCAAGGAAGAAGTGGAAGTGGGGAAAGAACCTTATTGTAGAACATGACGAAGGTCACTGGAGTGGAAGTTGCAGTGACTCACCGTCGCCTGAGCAGAAGAAACCTTAATACACTCCCCATAGAAGAGAGGAAAAGGTGTACAGATTGTGGAGGGAGTGTAAGGTGCAGGCGCAGGACTCCTCCACCACAGATGCACGTTGTAAGAAAGTCCTTACTGAGAGCTGGAAGAGCCAGGAAAAATATGTAGACATTCCTCTCATCAAGCTGAGAGAGCCGAGAGTGAAGTTTATTCGGAGATTTTGCAGCAGAACATCACATGGAAAAGTCAGTGTGACAAAGTATGCAGCCATGTACAAGGAGTCCAGAAAGACAAAGTGACGTTGCGATATCTGGCATTGGTCTGGTTATAGCCTGGTCGTGGTGTGGCGTGGCGGCATAGTGGCGATGTTATGGCCCCGAACAACAGTAACAAGGGCTTTTTATACATGATACAGACAAAAAAAAAGCATATTGCGGCAAAAGGGTGTATACATGATAACATCATATTACGTAGAAAAACACACATTCAAGGACGAAGCATAAAATGGTTAAATGTAATGACTTCAAGGTTCTTTTTCCCAAACTCCATTAGAACTTGTACATCTCCATGTTCCTCTTAGCCACTGTCATTGATCACTTAATACACTTAATTTTTACCATATGTTTACCCTTTTTCTATTCTCATTGCCCTACAGCTGAATTAACCTGTGTGTATGCCAGCTATACCTACTAATGGCCATGATCTCATCTTGTGTCTCCAATCTGTCTATGACTTTCAGAAGTACATTTTAGAATTAGTTGGTTTCTAATTTTACACAAGATGGCTGCTAGAGCTGTTCAATATATTATGGCTGACCATTCTCTTACACATGTCACAGGGCAGTGTGACGTGCATGGAAGGGGGAGGTATGTTAATGCAGACAGGAGGCAGAGATTTCTTCCTGGCATGCTCCAGAGTCTGATAGAAATCATTAGCATACAGAAATAAAATTAGATTTCTCAACAAGACTGCTAATAGGATGCATACAGGTAGAACTAATTTAACATTTATATCACCTGTATGCCCATATAATAGGTTATAAACATCCCAGAGGGTGACAGATTCCATTTAAGTGAGATCTGTCAAAAATGATAGTCATAATTATAATGTTTTTCATATTCACTGCTGGAAGTCATGATGCTAGTTCCATCTCTTCAATCATAATCTTGCTCTTTGAAAATCATTTATTTTTAAATATTACTATTATCAAGATTTTAACAATGTTGCAATCACTTTAAATATTTTCTTGCTCCTTGCTTCTTTTTAAAATTACACTAAAATCTCAATTTAACTGAATTGATCTACTGTATACATGTTAACAGTAACCTGGATTTAATAGTCAATTTTAGTATGAATTTATGATTATACTTTAGAAGCATTAATTTAGCACAACTTTTATCCAACCTTTAACATTTTGTGTTGCAGTTCAAGATTATCAGTTTTCTCAGCTGTGCAGAGCTAGCTATTACAAAACGGATTCAGTAACAGCAAAGTGCACCTTCCTATTTAGAGATTTAAAGACTGTGATGGAGCATTACTTTGATGAACATTATTCATATGCTTTAATTGATTTCTTTTTATCTAATTTTGTGCTGTCATTAGAGATCCAACTCAGGTGTCACTGGTAATGGGCAGGAGCTACATGAATATCCTTGCCCTCTGGGATCCCAGGCTCAGCTGATTACGCAGGCTGGCAGAAGTCTTTTGTGCGTCACAAGTTTCACAGACTGCATCTGCCAGCCTTACTAATCATAAATCAAGCCTGCGATCTCTTGGAGATTAAAGAAATTCATGCAACTCCTGTCCGTGGCCAAAGCCAATTGACCTCGATCATAAACCAAGTCATGCGACGTGATCTGCTCATCTTTAGTGATCCATTTATAAACTTAACTTTTGACACAAAAGTAGTTTAAAAATCGAGATATTCATTTGGCACTTGCTACATCTGTACACATATATTTTAGAATTATTTTAATTTATTATTTAAAGCAAAAGATTACCTTCTTCACAACATAAGACACAACATGGGCTCAGAGAGTCTTTCACAAAAACACTACTGTTAACGTCTTCAATTCTGCAGTCAATGTCTGACAGCTGCACTTAAGGCATACAATTTTGCCCTAGCATCTATTCGGGTGTCTATCACCTATGTGACATGATCGCATTGTAGAGATCAGCTGTCAATGCTATGGCAGCCGAGAACCTACTGAAGGCCGCCATCACTGCCATGTTGGTGCTTAATAAGAAACAGTTATTTTTTCTATATACTATAATACTAAGAAATTACAGTATAGATAATAAGAGTTCCAGTAATTGTAGATTCAAATCCTCTGTGAGGGTTAATAAAGAGCAAAAGCTAGAAAAAAGTTTTAAAAATAGTTAAATACAGATTAAATAAAAATAATAAAAGAAATCATTTCCGTCAATAAAGCAAGTAAAAATTGAAAATTAAGAATTGTTATTGCACTTAACTAAAAAAGTGCAATAATAATCAATCAAAACACCATATGAATTCCAAATGGTACCATTAAAACTAAATCTCATCACACAAACAACAAACTATCATACAGGTCAATTGATGAAAAAATAGAAAAGTTACAGATCTAAAAAAGTATAGACACAATCCCCAATTTCATCTGTCCCCCTTTCAGCAAGATATATAGCCCTTGTAAAAGACATTGCAATGTAAACCATTTGAAGAGGGTTTCTGCTGAAAACATGTTATTACCTATTCACATTGTATGATTGTACATACAGTGGGTACGGAAAGTATTCAGACCCCTTTAAATTTTTCTCATCATTGCAACCATTTCGTAAATTTAAAAAGTTAATTTTGATCATTAATGTACACTATGCTCCCCATCTTGTTTGTAAAAAAAACAGAAATGTAGAAATTTTTGCAAATTTCTTAAAAAAACTGAAATATTACATGGTCATAAGTATTCAGACCCTTTGCTCAGTATTGACACTTTTGAGCTAGTACAGCCATGAGTCTTCTTGGGAATGATGCAACAAGTTTTTCACACCTGGATTTGGGGATCCTCTGCCATTCTTCCTTGCAGATACTCTCCAGTTCCATCAGGTTGGATGGTGAATGTTGTTGGACAGCCAGTTTCAGGTCTCTCCAGAGATGCTCAATTGGGTTTAGGTCAGGGCTCTGGCTGGTCCAGTCAAGAATGGTCACAGAGTTGTTCTGAAGCCACTCCTTTGTTATTTTATCTGTGTGCTTATGGTCATTGTCTTGTTGGAAGGTGAACCTTCTTCCAAGTCTGAGGTCCAGAGCACTCTGGAAAAGGTTTTAATCCAGGATATCTCTGTACTTGGTCGCATTCATGTTTCCTTCAATTGCAACCAGTCGTCCTGTCCCTACAGCTTAAAAGCACGCCCATAGCATGATGCTGCCACCACCATGTTTCACTGTTGGGATTGTATTGGGCAGGTGATGAGCAGTGCCTGGTTTTCTCCACACATGCCACTTAGAATTATCACCAAAAAGTTCTATCTTCGTCTCATCAGACCAGAGAATCTTATTTCTCATAGTCTTGGAGTCCTTCATGTGCGTTTTAAGCAAACTCTATGTGGGCTTTCATATGTCTGGCACTGAGGAGAGGCTTCCATCGGGCCACTCTGCCATAAAGGCCTGACTGGTGGAGGGCTGCAGTGATAGTTGACTTTGTGGAACTTTATCACATCTCACTACTGCATCTGTGGAGCTCAGCCACAGTGATTTTGGGGTTCTTCTTCACCTCTCTCACCAAGGCTCTTCTCCCAGGATTGCTCAGTTTGGTTGGATGAGCAGATCTAGGAAGACTTTTGGTGGTCCCAAACGTCTTCCATTTAAGGATTATGTAGGCCACTGTGGTCTTAGGAACTTTGAGTACCGTATATATTCATGTATAAGCCGACCCGTGTATAAGCCGACCCCCCCACTTTTGGCACAAAAAACTGGGAAAACTTATTGACTCGCATATAAGTCGGGTGTATAAACCGCCGTCCTGCTCTGTGCTGCCCCTGTCCTGCTCCTTGCTCCCCCATCCAGCTCTGTGCTCCCCCATTCTCCTTTGTGCTCCCCCCTCCTGCTCCATCCTCCGCTGTGCTCCCCCTTCCTGCTCCGTACTCCTGTGCCCCCCGTCCTGCTCCGTGCTCCTCTGTGCTCTCCATCTACCCCTCGTCCTGCTCCGTGCTCCTCTGTGCCCTCCATCCTCCCCCGTCCTGCTCTGTGCTCCTCTGTGCCCTCCATAATCCCCCCATCCTGCTCCATCCTCCCCGTCCTGCTCCGTGCTCCTCTGTGCCCTCCATCCTCCCCCCCGTCCTGCTCCATGCTCCTCTGTGCTCTCCGTCCTCCCCCCATCCTGCTCCTTGCTCATTGTCCTCCTCCATGCTTCCCCCATCCTCCGTTCTCCCACCGTCATACTCACCCTCCCCGTGCCATCGCTGAACGTCCCGGCAATCCTGCGTTGTACCCGGCTTCCTGCAGCTCTCCTGTGCTGAGCGGTGATATAATACCGCTCATTAAGGCTATGAATATGGATGCCACGCCTATGGGAGTGGCGTCGCGTCCATATTACATGACCTTAATGAGCAGTATTATGTCACCGCTCAGCACAGGAGAGCTGCAGGAAGCAGGGTACAACGCAGGATTTCCGGGACGTTCAGCGATGGCACGGGGAGGGTGAGTATGATGTCCCAACCACCGGTTCCTGCCGCAGCACCCCCTCCCCAGCTGGTTTCTGCCCAGTTACTCGTGTATTTTCACAAAACAAGGTGCTGAAAATCTCGGCTTATACACGAGTATATACGGTACTGCAGAAATTCTTTTGTAACCTTGGCCAGATCTGTGCCTTGCCACAATACTGTCTCTAAGCTCCTTGGCCAGTTCCTTTCACCTCATGATTCTCATTTGGTCTGACATGCACTGTGAGGTCTTATATAGACAGGTGTGTGCCTTTACAACTCAAATCCTATCAGTTTAATTAAACACAGCTGGACTCCAAGGAAGGAGTAGAACCATCGCAAGGAGGAGCACAAGGAAATGGATAGAATGTGACTTAAATATGAGTGTCTGAGCAAAGGGTCTGAAAAATTGTGACCATGTGATATTTCAGTTTTTCTTTTTTAATAAATTTGCAAAAATGTCTACATTTCAGTTTTTTTCAGTCAAGATGGGGTGCAGAGTGTACATTAATGAGAAAAAAATGTACTTTTTTGAATTTACCAAATGGCTGCAATGAAACAAAGAGTGAAAAATTTAAAAAGGTCTGAATACTTTCGATACCCACTGTAACCTGCGGGGGTGTGAACTTTCATATGTTAATAAATTACTTTTATCTGTAGACTTTGCAAATATTTTTGTTGATATAATCTATTTTCATATTTCACAAGAATATTGGTCTTGCTGCCTTCGGCAGAACACTTATTGGTACTACATATACACCTGAGACCATAGACTTTGTTCTAAAATTATTGGAAATTGTATTGAGAAATACTTATTTCCTGTTTAGAGATTAATTTTTTATACAAGAAAGGGGTACAGCAAGGGGCGCCAATATGGCATCAGCTTACGCAAATCTTGTTATGACTGCCATGGAGGAGGACCTTGTATATGTGTCCCAACACTTTGGCAATGTTCTGAAGTGGTGGAGATACATAGACGATATCTTCCTCCTATGGAAAGGGACTTTTACTGAACTTGAGAATTTCAAATTGTTTTTAAATAGTTTGGATGGAGAAAGAAAATTCACGTTAATATACTCAGAGAAGGAAATTCAGTCCCTGGATATTCTTGTGAAATATGAAAATAGGATTCTATAGAAATATTTGTAAAGTCTACAGATAAAAATCATTTATTAAAATATGAAAGTTCACACTCCTGCAGGTTAATTGAGGCTTTGCCCTATAGTCAATATGTGTGTGTGAAAAAAATAGTGATGATGCTAAATTGGAGGTTTCGCTGAAACAAATGTCAAATAAATTTAAACAAAGAAATTACCCCAAAAATATTCTAAAACAATCTGAGGATAAAGCATGAAATATCAGCAGAGATGCTCTCTTAAATAAAAAGAAAAAAGAGGATAATGCCTTTGTTAGGATTCCCTTGGTAACTACCTTCTGTGAAGAAAGTAGTGGAGTGGTGTGTATAGTCAAAAAATATTGGCCTATGCTGAGCAAATGTCTTCCAGATATAGAAGAATTTAAATTACCACGATTAATTTCTTACAAACAGTCAAATAATATTAAGGATAAATTGGTCCATTTGGACATGGCCCCAAGAAAATCTTCACTTATTGGGAAACATAGGGTGGGCTGTTATCCTTGTCTGGGATGTATTAATTGTATTAATATGCTAAAAGGTGATAGTTTCCGTCATCCAGTTACTAATGAGTTATTTTTATCAAACATTACTTAACTTGTTCAAGTGAATATGTGATCTATTTGTTGGAATTTCCGTGTAAATTGTGGTATGTGGCTGAGAACACATGGGACTTCAAAACCCGTGTGAATCACCACAGATACACAACTAGGAAAAATAAATTAGACTTACCTGTGTTGAAACATTTTGTAGAACAAGATCTTACTGAAAAAAATCTTAAATTCCGTATTATTACAAGGAAAGAAGAAAGGGTCAATGCATGGACATAGTGCACTCTAGAAAAAGGAAAATTAGCAAAAAATATATATGTTTAATATATCAGTGACATAAAAAAGCACCCACAATGATTAAAAACATGCGAGAGATGCACCTTTTCTGGGTCAGCTGAGAGCTGATGTTTTTAGTCACGGAGGCCAGCATCCATGGCCCCTTCCTAGGCCATTAATATCAACCCGCAGGTCTCTGCATAGCCTTTGCTGGTTATTAATTATAGGGGTACCCCAAATCATTTTTTGGGGGTCCCTCATTTTAATAGCCAGTAAAGGCTAAGTATACAGTTGTGAGCTGATATTAATAGCCTGGGAATCTCCATGGGTATTACCCCCTTCCCAGGCTATAAAAATCTGCCACCAGCCATCGGCTTTCCCACACCATTTTTTTCTGAAAAATAATATTTTATTAATTAAATACATGTACAATAATTTGCTCACATATGTACTAATTGTATTTGTCACTGAAATCTATTTATTCTATTTGTTTTTACTGTATGTAATCGATCTCTTCTATCCTGTCGGCTCCTGCAGTGATTTTTCAGAACATGGCAGATGAATTACCGGATTTTCTTCTATCTATCTATGCAATAGCAATACATATATATGTGTGTGTCACTGATACCTATATATCTATGTATTTATATATGTATATATCTATTCTATTCTAACCTGTCAGTGTGATTTTACTGCATGCGGCACATGATTTGCTGTCTTTTCAAAGGACACAGGTGCGTAAAAATCAGACAGCACTCACATGGTCCGAGTGCTGTGCGATTTATTTCTCACAACCATAGGCTTGCATTGGCGAGTTCTGGCCGAGTCTTGATGACAATCGCAGCATGCTGCGACTTCACACACACGCTGAAAATGCCCGAGAAATAAACGGCGATGTGAGCTTCCCCATATTTTAACATTGGGCCAAGTGCTATGCGATGTTTTCTCGCATAGCACTCGTCCATATTCTACGGTAGTATGACTCCTGCCTTATGCAGATGACACTCTGATCAAACTGTGATCACTGTTTGATCAGAATGTCAGCATATGGTCATCTAATTTTCTCGGTCGTGGAGAAGATAGAGAAAAAAATCTCTATTTCCTCCAATGTGTCAGTCCATGGAAATTGGACTGCACTCAGGTGTCATCGAAGAGCAGTCTGATAGTTTCCACAGACTTATTGACTTGCATGGTTGAGTGTGATCTGAGTATTGGATCAAACTCGGATATGCAGCAATTTTTTTCCTCAGACAGACGTTGTCTGAGGAAGAAATCAAACATTTGCACTGCCTTATTGCACAAAGTTGGGATGAGTGCTATCCGTCAAAACAATGAATAGCACTAGTCTGATAATTACGATGGTCTGCACAAGCTATTAGCTGGAGAAACAACATTATATTTGACTGCAATTTGTTTGAATGCGCACTACTTGCTCTTCAGAATAATTAATTGTCTTCTGACCCTTTCACTGGATCTCTTTTCACTAAATGTTTTCCCCCAATCATGCCATTTTCAGGATACCTTCTACACCATTGCAGGAGAAAATGTGCAACGATTTTTTAAATGCTTGTTTAATTAATCAAGCTCCAATGACTATGCCTCATTGACATTGATCAGATTGCTCCATTTACACTGAAACTGATCCATGGAAAAGTCAGTGGCTCCAAATGCAACACATAGCTGTCAGGTAAATGATGATATGGCAGATCGCTCATTATTCCTCTATGCAGAAAAGCACTTGCTAGGTCGAAAGCTGTTTCGTACTCTACAAGAGAGAGTCCTCTGTCAGCGGCTTACCTCATCAAGAACAAAATGATCGGCAGTCCAGACTTGGCCTTGCCAAATCCTTATCTCCATTGACCTCATCAGTTATAGTTGAAGTACGCAGATAATGGCGGGCTTGGCTGATATTATTCTAATGTGTATGCGGACCTTTATTCACTTGATTTTATACATCACTTGCTGGACAAATACCTAGTTTCTATTAACGGAACCTCCAGTTGTGAAAGTTGAGAAATAATATTCTTTTTGTTGCTTTAACATTTCCTATACAACTGTTGATATTTCTATTATTTGCCCGCATTACTTTACTATACTGTAAATGTGTAGGCAATTTAGAAAACGATACTCCTGAGATATCTGCATGTTCGCAGCTGCTGCGCCACCCGCTGCCTTACTCAATGTATTCAAAACTATTCGATTTCTAGATTTCCTTCTGCATTCAATATTTCATTCTTGAACAATCTCTCTACAGTGTTAACAACATTTATTACCTTAGAAGATTACAGTCAAAAAATGAATTATGCCGAGAGTGTAAAGTAAGCCCTTAATTATTGAGCAGCTCAAGCTGGGATATTGGTTTTTAAGTTTTGTGCATATATGCCATTAAAAACAATATAATTTAGTATTTATTTCTTCTATGTAAATGACTGAGCTCGGCCAGGTTAGAAATCACTTTCCTAGGCACGAGCTTCAATTCTAATATTAAAAATATCATTTATCTAGTTTGAATATAGCTTAAATTTCTTTTGAAATGGCATGCAAACAAAAATGTTAATGTGATTACAGACAAGGGAAAACTGCCTGAGCAAAGTAATGAAAAGCATTTCATAGTGGCATAAAATATAGCGGACATGAAGGTTGTTATAGTCATTAATGAAGCAGCCACATATAGGATTAAAATGAAAGTTGCAGCAACAAATAGACCTAATTTAAATAAAAATGTATTTATTAACTTTATTGTACTATTAAACATAGACACATAGCTTGAGAAACAAGAAAAAGATATCAAAAGTAATAACTGAATGGTTTCTTAAGGATAGAATACATTTCAAAAGACAAAACTGTTATTATTTGCATTTTATGTCTGCTATCCATTAGTTTTTTTGGAAAATAGAGATAAAAAGCCAGAGTAATGTAGCCCACGAGTAACATCAGACGTAAGTATAAGACATTATTACCCACATGGTGTAACCACACTATAGAGATTCTAGAAAAACACTCAACTGCTGAACAAAACCTTACAGGATAACACTCTTTCTAGCCTTTGAATAACTTGTAGTCTGCATCTTTTTGCAATTTTTGCTTTCTGTATTGGACGCCTCAGCAGGTTTGTGTCTCTATTCTTGTTTCCATCCATCCAGCCACCACCACTCACCTCCATAAACATTTATAGGCAGCAAGTGTAATTTGCAAATAGAGTTTCAGGGGCGCAAACGTATTGAAAAGGATATCAGCTGCAAATAATAGAACACCACACAGTTGTCCAGATGATAGATATACAATATAAACACGTGTATTTGCGCTAAAATTGTATCCCCCAAATTAGTAGGATCAAAATATAGACCACAGTTGTAATGAAATGCATTTGAATTGCACTCTCAATGATATGCAGAGTAAAGAGTCAAAGTCATAGAGCTGCAATAGCACATACAAATAGGAGTTGTTGGTGCATAAATTACCTCATAGTAGCAGATGACAGGACTGTCCGGTGGTCACTTTCTGGTAGGCACAGCAGCAAAAAACATAGGTCAACATTCTCCACAGCATTTATCAGTGGTGGCAGGTAAGAAAGTTAGATCTTTCGGAGCGCTGTCCAGGCCGGTGACAGACACCCCTCTTGCTCCTTAGTCTATAATTCTATTGGAATTGGTCCATACCGCGCTCCGTACACGGTCATCTGCTTCTGTCAGGTAATTTATGCACCAACAACTACTATTTGTATGTGTTATTGCAGCTTTATGACTCTGACTTTTTACTCTGCATATCATTGAGAGTGCAATTCAAGTGCACCCTTAACACTCAGCAAGTGTAATTTGATCTCTCACTGAATTCAGATCTGTAGATAGATTTGAACAGTTTTTGAAAGTAAATGATCAGTACAGAAGTTTCTTATCTTTTGCTAACACTGTTCATCTTTGAAAAACTGTTCCAATGTTTAGTTACTTTCTACTTACTTTGGGCATTCACCTCACAGAAGCTTTTAAGGTACTGTCACACTAAGCGATCGCACCAGCGATCACGACAACGACACGACCTGGCGAGATCGTTGGTGTGATCGCTATAAGGTCGCTAGTAGCTTCCAAACAGGAAGATCTCATAAATGATACATCAGCGATCAGCGATCTGTATAACGACCTCGGCGGTCATTGGGACCTGTCACACAGCATGTATTATTAAAGATTGAGCGCAACCTTTTCCACGCCCCTCAGAACAGATTGGTGGTCACTATATGTCAAAAGTCACAGTCGCTCGTCGTTCATAAAGGGTGTCAAACTCAGCGATTCAGGCTGACCAGTGGGACACCAACGATCAAAAAACGGTCCAGAACGTTCGTGCACGATCAGCGACATTGCAGCAGGGGCCACATCGCTGCTACATGTCACACACAGCGACGTCGCTAACGATGTCGCTGCTGCGTCATAAAATCGGTGTCGCTTTAGTGATATCGCTAGCGATCTCGCTTAGTGTGACAGTACCTTTAGCCACCAGCTTATACTTAACATAAACATGCTCCATATGACTAGGACGAGGCCAATGAGTCTAGAAAAAGGGTCATCGGTACAACTTCTAATATCTCCAGTGGGTACGCTTAAGTCATGTAAATGTCCTAATATTGCCTATGATAAATATTATTAAAAGTAAATATAAAAATAGAGTAATTCCTATAATTGAGTGTTCATTTTCTTGGAGAGTGTGGGGAAAGCTTACTTCAGATGAACAAACCTATTACAACTTCACAGACGAATGCAGGACAAATTTTAATTCATTTCATTCTGTCAAAAACTGTCACCCCGCTCAGGACACCCCCTTTCTCCACACTTATAGAAATATATATGCCATTAACACTGAGAAACGTTTGAAGAATTTGCAGTCATCATTGGCCCCAATCTCCTCCCTCTCATGTCCTAACTCTGCACTGAAATGAAACAGTGCAAAGTGCCCTGGATGAAGCTACACTTCCTACACATAGAACAACTAGGCTCAGATGGTGACAAACCTGGCACATGCTGCAAACACGTTCCCTACAGCGGTGCTCCAGGTGCATCAAACTTCTATGGATAAAATCCAATCTGGCCTAAGATTTAATCCATTATAAGTTTATGCTTAAAACTTACAACTCTGCCCTTCACCTCTCCAAACAAACCTATTTCAACACCCTCATTAACTCACTATCCAAGAATCCTAAAAGTCTCTTTCACACTTTTCATTCCCTCCTCAATCCAAGAGTGCAAGCCCCTATCTCAGCGCTAACAATCTAGCAAATTATTTGAAGGAAAAAAATGACCATATCCGACAGGAAATTTTCTCCCAATCCCTTCATACAGTGCGCTGTGCTCCCTCCCCCAATGCATCTAGCTCCCTCAATGTCTTTGAACAAGTCTTGGAAGAAGAAGTGATCAGTTTCCTTGCATCTTCTCACCCTGCTACTTGCATCAGTGACCCTATTCCCTCACATCTCCTCCAGTCCATTTCCCCAGCTGTCACTACTCACTTAACAAAAATATTCAACCTCTTTTACTCTTCCGAAAGCTTTATCTCCTCATTTAAACACACCACCATACTGTACATCCATTATTTAAAAATCCATCTCTCGACCAAAACTCTGTTGCCAGCTGTAGACCTATCTCTACTCTTCCCTTAATCTCTAAACTTCTGAAACGCTTGATCCACTCCCATCTAATTGCTATCTTTCAGATAACTCTCTTCTTGACCTTCTACAATCTGGTTTCCATTTTTGCGTTGTACTGAAACTGCCCTTTCTAAAGTCTCTAGTGATCTACTAGCAGCTAAATCTTATGGTCACTACTTCATGATGGATCTGGATCTCTCTGCAGCATGTCACACTGTGGATTAGCAGCTTCTCACTATACTCCGCTCTATATACCTCATCGATACCATTCTCTCGAGGTTCTGCTCCTACTTCTCTGACCGCTTCATTACTGTATCTATTGCTGACTCCTCTTCCTCCCTTTTTCTTACTGTAGGGGTTCCTCAAAGATAAGTTCTAGTCTCCATCCTCTTTTCCTTGTATACTGCCCCAATAGGAAAAGCAATAAGTAGATTTGGTTTTCAGCACCATCTCTATGCTGATGAAACCCAATTATACACCTCTACTCCTGACATCACGCCTGCATTATTACAAAACACCAGAATTTGTCTTACTGCTGTCTCTAACATCATGTCCATCTATCTGAAATTGAACCTTTAAAAAACTGAATTCCTTGTGTTTCTTCCCTCTACTAACCTACCTATGTCTGATATTGTCATTTCTGTGCATGGTTCTACCATTATTCCACAGCAACATGCCCTCTGACTTGGGGTCATACTTTATTCAGATCTTTCATTCACTCCCTAAATCCAATCACTCTCTCGCTCATGTCATGTAAACCTCAAAAAAATTTCCAGAATTTGACTTTTTTTTTACTTTTGACTCTGGCAAAAACTCTTACTGTTGCTCTTATTCATTCTCGTCCGGACTATTACAACTCTCTACTAATCAGTCTCCCTCTTACTAATCTCTCCCCAGTCCATCGCAGCAGCCAGGAACATATTCCTTGCCAACCGTTACATTGATGACTCTACCCTGTGCAAGTCATTGCACTGGTTACTCATCCGCTACAGAGTTCAATATAAACTTATCACTCTCACCCACTAAGTGCTCTATGCTTCAGCACCACTCTATATTTCCTCCATAGTCTCAGTCTATCACACTACCAGTGCCCTCCATTCTGCTAATGACCTAAGATTAACATCATCAATAATCCAAACCTCCCACTCCCGTCTCCAAGATGTCTCGTGTGCTGAGTCAGTTCATTGGAATGCTCTTCCCAGGACAATATGTTTAATCCCCGATAGCCACATTTTTAAGCGTTCCCTAAAAACATCCGAGTGCTGTGCGATTTTTTTCTCGCACCCATAGACTTGCATTGGCGAGTCTCAGTCGTGAGCCGAACCGAACATTGAAATACTCGCTCATCTAGTCATGACTATTGGATATTCATGTTTTTAGACTCTCACTATAATAGCAAAGATTCTTTTCCAGCTTCTGAAAGGGAGACAAAATTGGATCAGGATAAGCTGTGATCATTGCTCTTCAAAGCTTTTGCTGATTAAACTTCTGCCAACTATTAGTCTGACTGGGAGACTCCTCTCTGTTTCCTACAGTGACAACATTCTCCCAGTTGTGCCAGCATTAAAGCTACAACTAATAGCCAAGGTAGCAGCTGCAATAATAACAGTATTTATGATATGATTGACCAGATGTTTTACCTCCCACTGGGCAAACATGACACACATCAGCAAACAGAGACACAGTGCCTTAATAGTCAGGTTCAGTTATACCTAGACTGTGTACTTTCTCTAGCATGAACTTCTGGCTCAGCAGAATAGACCAGTGGCAAGAAACTATATCAGTTTGAAATTAATGTACTTGATAGTTCCATAGTACCAAATAGGATATTTAGCACAACAAGTAGCTTTATCACGCCCCAGCCTACAAGTGTAGAAAACTTTAGTGAGAATTTTCATTCATCTATAGCTAATGGCTTCTTGCCTATCCTTTATGCTCTGTTCTTGTTCTGATGCTGCCAGAGTTCATGTTCCTCCACACCTGGTCATCTCTTGTTGCTATTATGGCTCCCTGTGGTGGCACCTACAAAGCTAAACATCTCGTCTATTCATCATATTCTATACTGTGTACTGTGCTGTTACTGTTTCAACAGTCAATAGACAACAACGCATCACCTAAACATTTGACTTTTAGGGTCCCGTTACATATAGCGACTCACCAGCGATGCCGACAACGATATGCACTTGTCAGGATCGCTAATGTGTCGCTACATGATCGCTGCTGAGCTGCCAAACAGGCAGCTCAGGCAGCGATCAGGACAGCGACTATGCCGATAACAAGCGACGCACGTCGCTTAGTTACCCGCTGTGTACCTTAGATACCAGCGCGCTTGTGCAGGGAGCTGGTAACCAAGGTACACATCGGGTTTCTAGGCACCGCGCGGTGCTTAGAAACCCGCTGTGTACCTTGGTTACCAGCTCCCCTGCAACAGCGCGCTGGTATCTAACGTACACATCGGGTTTCCATGCGCCGCCCGGCGCATGGAAACCCGATGTTTACATTGGTTACAAGCTCCCGCTTGCTTATCGCTGGTCTCCCGCCTGTCACACGCAGCGATGCGCGCTGGCCAGCGGGAGACCAGCGAGCAAAAAATGGTCCAGGACATTCAGCAATGATCAGGGGGGCTGATCGTCGCTGAGTGTCACACTAAGCGAGATCGCTGGCTAGGTCGTTGCTACGTCACAAAATCGGTGACGTTTCAGCGATCTCGCTTAGTGTAAAAGGGCCTTTACTGAATAACTGTTTTCAACTCTGATTGTAAAAAGTGACCAGAGTCAAAACATCATAGCTGCACTGTGGTCACTGTGTGGTGGCCATTGTCTTGAACTCAGATAAGCTTCTATTTGTTTGATGTGAAAGATAGTTTAATTCTTGAAATATGATATTGAATGAATAAATTAAGTTGCTACAATGCTCCAGATCACAGTAAAATTGAAATCAGAATCTTTCACTCACATTGCTTATTATAAGAAGCTGTTAGATATTCATTGAAATTCTGTTCTGAATTAGCTTGCATTTAATTACAATGTCATCCTGAATAAAACATGTTTAATCAGAATGTCATATGATGCATTGTTCTTATAGGCTACTCAACTGAATGATTTACTAAAGCCCAATTAATCCTTAACTGAGAATTAATAATGCAAGAGAAATATATTGTCACTCATAATAAACACACACATCATGATGTATTTCAAAGAACTTCAAAAGTATTAATTTAAAAGAAAGACACATAAAAGAATCACATGATTTTTTTTTTCTTTTTGCTCATGTCTTGGTTTAACCGGGATTAGTTGAAAGACTGCTGATTGTACCATTAAGAATTACATTTATATCCTTTTATGACCTTAGTCAATCCACTTAATTGATTTCATATTAAAACACACACATTAGCTTATATTCAGTTACCTAAAAAAGGAATAGAAAGGAATTATATATACTGTGAAGTTCGAATAATAAGAGTGCAAACTATATATGCTCATACATGAAAAATATTACCATGTTTTATTAGATGAAAACCTGACATTTAGGGTACACTCATACTGTAGTATATCACGGCTCGCTATGGGGCAGTGCAGGTCTGCGACTATTTTCTCATGCTAATTCTGAAGGCAATATTGCATGTGTTGTTGCTATTGTAAAGCTGCGAGACATGCAGCCACGGGAACGTGAACATGTTTTTCAAGCACGCCGAAGTCACTCAGTTAGCACCCGGGCATGCTCGGATAACACCTTATCCGAGCACGTTCGCTCTTCACTAATCTTTTGAGCAGAGATATATTCTAGACAAAATCCGGTAAAGTGTGAATTTGTTTTCTTCTCTAATTTCTTTGGAATGCTTCCTACATTAATTATAAGTTTTCTAATCCTGTTTAAAGTATTTATTTACAAATGAGAAAAAGAACAAGCTGTTCAATCTTTTCCATAGACATTGATGATATGATAATAATAAAAATAATGATACCATGGAAATATGCCAGAGTGCATTATTTCTGACTTTGCAGACAAGATTGCCTTCAGTTGTAGAAGAATCATCCTAAACCCCATCTTGTATTATCATGGAGTATACACAGAAGAGTATGTCATATTAGTTACAGCATTTAGACTATAGCTGCATACTATAATGTAATTTGTAACGACATGCAGTGTGGATTCAACAAGATTTAAATTTGTTAAATTGCGTAGATTTTACCAGGAAATTTGATTTGCAACAAATTTATTCTCAGAGAATTAAATGTCCATGATTATGCTCCAGGGTCTGGATAGAACCCAGGGCATGGGTGTACCCAGGATCAAAACTAGGGGGGGCAAGCCATGGTCGTTCAAGTTGTAAAATTTTAGAGCGAAAAAGGTGAATGAAACGAAACGAAAATGAACAAATGACCGCCATATACAACACAATCCCCTATACCAAGACAAATAATATCACATACAAGGAGAAATACCACCATGATCAATCCTATTATGTAAACAATTCATTGATTTTAAGCTTATCTTTGCAGTCTTCTCTTCTGTTGACTAGGGGGTGCTTCAAGCTCATGCGTGCTTATCACACACTGACACTGAGCCACTCACACTGCCCTTTCCAGACTGGATTGAACTTTAGGGGAAAAAAATGAAGAATATTAGATAGTTAGATAGATAGATGATAGATAGATAGATAGATAGATAGATAGATAGATAGATAGAGATACAAATCCAGACAAATTGGAGGCAGCACACCGTTTGTAGTGAAAAAAAAAAGCTATTTATTAAGGCCAAAAAGCGACATTTCGGTCCAAACAACAGGAACCTTTCTCATGCCTTAAGAAAGGTTCCTGTTGTTTGGAGCAAAATGTCACCTTTTGGGATTATTAAATAGCTCTTTTTTTCACTACAAACGGTGTGCTACCTCCAATTTCTCTGGATTTCTATAATTGCGGTTTGTTATTTGCCTGGGGGCTCTGCACCCGGACTCTTTCTTTGTGCTGCTCTAATTTTCTTCTTTTTAGATAGATAGATAGATTTTAGCATGAAATGCAAGCAGATTCCACCCTGAAATATGCCCCATCATTGTCCCCTTCTTGTAGTAATATGCCCCATCATTGTCCCCTTCTTTTAACCCCTTAACCCCCAAGGGTGGTTTGTACGTTAATGACCGGGACAATTTTTACAATTATGATCACTGTCTCTTTATAAGGCTATAACTATGGAATGCTTTAACGGACCTTCACGATTCTGAGACTGTGTTCTCATGACATATTGTACTTCATGATAGCGTTTATTTATGAAAAAAATGGAAATATGGTGAAAATTTTGAAAATTTTGCAATTTTCAAACTTTGAATTTTTATTCCCTTAAAACAGAGAAACATGTCACACAAAATAGTTGCTAAATAACATTTCCCACATGTCTACTTTAGATCAGCACAATTTTGTACCCAAATTTTTTTGGTGAGGAAGTTCTAAGGGTTAAAAGTTGACCAGCGATTACTCATTTTTACAACAAAATGTACAAAACCATTTTTTTAGAACCACCTCACATTTGAAATCACTTTGAGGGGTCTATATGGCAGAAAATACCCAAAAGTGACACCATTCTAAAAACTGCACCTCTCAAGGTACTCAAAACCACATTCAAGAAGTTTATTAACCCTTCAGGTGCTTCACAGGAGCTGAAGCAACATGGAAGGAAAAAATGAACATTTAACTTTTTAGTCACAAAAATGATATTTTACAAACAATTTTCTTATGTCAACAAGGGTAAAAGGAGAAAATGGACAAATACATTTTTTGTGCAATTTCTCCTGAGTACGCCGATACCCCATATGTGGGGGAAAACCACTGTCTGGGCGCACGGCAGGGCTCGGAAGGAAAGGAGTGTCGTTTGACTTTTTCAAACCAAAATTGGCTGGAATTGAGATTGATGCCATGTCGTGTTTGCAGAGCCCCTGATTTGCCTAAACAGTGGAAACCCCCCACAAGTGACACCATTTTGGAAATTAGACCCCCTAATGAACTTATCTAGATCTGTTGTGAGCACTTTGAACCCCCAAGTGTTTAACTAAAGATTATAATGCCTGGGTGTGAAAAAAAAAATTTTCCACAAAAATTATTTTTTTGATTTTTCCCAAGGAAATTGGACCCCAAAAGTTGTTGCCAATTTGTCCTGAGTATGCTGATACCCCATATGTGGAGGGGAAACTATTTGGGCGCACGGCAGGGCTCAGAAAGGAAGTAATGACGTTTTGGAATGCAGACTTTGATGGGTATCCTGTTCAGTTTGCAGAGCCCCTGATGTGCCTAAAACTACTGTGTGCGCACACGTCGGGGCTCGGAATAGAAGTAGTGATGTTTCATAATGCAGACTTTGATTGAATGGTCTGCTGAGTGTTATGTCACGTTTGGAGAGCCCCTGATGTGCCTAAACAGTGGAAACCCCCCACAAGTGACCCCATTTTGGAAACTAGACCCCCAAATGAACTTATCTAGATATGTGGTGAGCACTTTGAACCCCCAAGTGCTTCAAAGAAGTTTATAACGCCCGGGTGTGAAAATACAAAAATCATATTTTTTCCACAAACATGATTTTTTAGTCCCCAGTTTTTTATTTTCCCAAGGGGAGAAATTGGACCCAAAAGGTTGTTGTTCAATTTGTCTAGAGTATGCTGACACCATATATGTGGGAGAAAACTACTGTGTGGGCACACGTCGGGGTTTGGAAGGGAAGTAGTGACGTTTTGCATTCCAGACTTTGATGGAATAGTCTGTGGGCGTCATGTCCGTTTGGAGAGCTCCTGATGTGCCTAAACAGTGGAAACCCATACAAGTGACCCCATTTTGGAAACTAGACCCCCCAAGGAACTTTTATAGATGTTTGGTGAGAACTTTGAACCCCCAAGTGCTTCACACAAGTTTATAATGTGAAGCCATAAAAATAAAAAATCATATTTTTTTCCACAAAAATTATATTTTCGCCCCCAATTATTTATTTTCCAAAGGGTAACAGGAGAAATTGGACCCCAATAGTTATTGTACTATTTGTTCTGAGTACGCTGATACCTCATATGTGGGGGTAAACTACTGTTTGGGCGCATGGCAGAGCTCAGAAGGGAAGGAGCACTGTTTGACTTTTTCAACGCAGAATTGGCTGGAATTGAGATCAGATGCCATGTCACGGATTGGAGAGCCCCTGATGTGCCTAAACAGAGGAAACCCCCCAATTCTAACTCCAGCCCTAACCCCAACACACCCTTAACCCTAGTCCCAACCCTAACCATAACCCTAACCACAAACCTAACCCTAACACACCCCTAACCCTAATCCCAACCCTAACCCTTATCCTAATTTTAGCCCCAACTCCAACCCTAACTTTAGCCCCAACCCTAACCCTAACCCTAATACTAATGGGAAAATGGAAATAAATACATTTTTCAAATTTTATTATTTTTCCCTAATAAGGAGGTGGAAAAGGGGGGTTTGATTTACTATTTATATCAGGTTTTTATGACTGGCAGCTGTCACACGCTAAAAGACGCTTTTTATTGCAAAAAATAGCTTTTGCATCATCACATTATGAGAGCTATAATTTTTCCATATTTTGGCCCACAGAGTCAATTGAGGTCTTTTTTTTTGCAGGACGAGTTGACGTTTTTATTGGTACCATTTTTGGGCACATTACATTTTTTGATCGCTTTTTATTACAATTTTTGTGAGGCAGAATGAACAAAAACTAGCAATTCATGTATTTCTTTTGGGGGGGCGTTTATACTGTTCCGCGTGTGATAAAATCGATAAAGCGGTTTTATTATTTTGGGTTAGTACGATTACGGCGATACCTTATTTATATCATTGTTTTATGTTTTGGTGCTTTTATATAAGATAGCAATTATAAATAACCAGACAAATATATCCTCTAAATTAATATCATAATAGCAGCAATTGGATAAATATTTAAAACTTAACATTTATTCACCAAGTTAGTTTAAAAGTGGACACACATATATGAAACATCCTCAAAAAACGTGCATGAGAGGATTTTTGATATATATCAGAGAGATAGGTCAAAATGTGACCAGAAAGTATTTCTTATATAAATTTAAGGAGAATGACCACAATACAGATGTATTATTGTCAACCTTGCACCGCTAGAGTTGCAAAACATATACATTTTTAACTTATCAACCCTGCACCGCTAAGGTTGCAAATATGTCATCTGAAAGCATCTAGGATGTCATAAAGTAAATTGGAACGCTCTCACCCATCCATAAAGACATCATTTTCATATGCCATCTCCTTATTCAAGAACCGTCAGATATCATCATATCAGAATGAATCAGGCCGTTTCCCAACGCGTTTCCTCCATTGTGGATTCATCAGGGGATATGGCGATACAATCAAAAGTGCATACATATCATTATTGCACTAAGTACATCTCTCATGGAGGATTCCATTACAAGTACCATCTTATATCAAATAAGGATGGATCATATATGTGTGTGTCCACTTTTAAACTAACTTGGTGAATAAATGTTAAGTTTTAAATAATTATAATATTGCTGCTATTTTGATTTGGCGATTTTATACAATAAAAACAATTATATATAAAAAAATTATTATTTTTGCATCGCTTTATTCTGCAAGCTATAACTTTTTAATTTTTTTGCTGATGATGCTGTGTAGTGGCTTGTTTTTTGCGGGACAAGATGACATTTTCAGCGGTATCATGTTTATTTATATTTGTCTCTTTGATCGCGTGTTATCCACTTTTTGTTCGCCGGTATGATGATAAAGCATTTTTTTGCCTTGTTTTTTTTTTTAAGGGGTTCACTAAAGGGGTTAAATAGTGTGACAGTTTTATAGGTCGGGTCTTTACGGATGCGGCAATACTAAATATGTGTACTTTTATTGTTGGGTTTTTATTTTACAATAAAGAAGTGAATTTATTGGGGAATATTTTTTTTTTCATTATTTAGGAATTTTTTTTACACATGTTTATTTTTATTTTTTTTACATTTTTGCTCTGTCCCGGGTGGGACATCACTGTATATTGTCAGATCGCTGGTCTGACAGTGTGCATAACACTGTCAGACCAGCGATCTTACTGGCACTGCTGCAGGCTTTCTCAGTGAATGCTCTCAGCAGGCACTGAGGAAGCCCCCTCACTGCAGGACCCGGAAGGACCCTGTGGCCATCTTGGATCCGGGGTCCTGCAGGGAGGAGGGTCCCTCGGAACAGCGCGATACATAATATTAATAATAATTAATAATAATTAATTAATATTATTTTGTCATCCTTCTATGTTTCAGCAGCACAATGGCAATCAGATGACAAACATTTTGTTGAATTTGCATGAAGCGAATTACAAATGATTTTGTATTCTTGACAATACGGTTTATGTAAAATTCGAAAAAAAAGTCAATTCCACTCAAATAAATTTGCCAAACTCTAATTTTTAACTATAACACTAATTTTTAAATTCTGCCTTTCTTTTTTGCTCTTCTGTAAACATTATTTTCTTGAAACAATATTAGATACAGAAAATATAACCATGCAAAACTTAAATATTGACAAAGCCCTCAGGTCAGATGGCATTCATCTAAGGATATTGAGAGAGTTAAGTTCAGTAATTTACAGACTGCTGTATTTCATCTTCTTATACTACCTTTTTAAAGGGTTGATGGCACATGATTGGAGGATGGCTGATCTGGTATCAAAAAGGTAAGAAGGTGGAGCAGCTATCTCACCTCCTTCAGCACCCCCGCAACAAAATCTCTGGGAGTTGACGGTTATTATTGCACCCTGATCTCAAACAATGACCTCCAGGTGTGCAAGGTATGATGGCCTGTTAGACCCAGCTATTTCAGTGAAAAAAATGTAATTTCTCATTTTCACAGCCCATACAATTCTGTGAAACACCTGTGGGTTTAAAAGTCTCACTACACATCTAGAGGAATTATTGGTGAGGTGTAGTTTCCAAAATGGGGTCACTTGTTAGGGTCTATACTATTTTGGCAAATCATGGGCTCTGCCAATGTGTCATGGCATTCTCAATCTATTACAGCAAAACTTGTGCTTCAAAAATGAAATGGCACTACATACCCCTTAAGCCCTGCTGTGTGCCAAAACAAAAGTTTCTGACCACATAAAGGGTATCCTTATACTCAGGAGAGATTCCACAACAAACCTTGTGGTCCATTTTCTCCTGTAACCTTTGGGAAAATAAAACAAATTGTGGCTAAAACAAACATTTCTGAGGAAAAAACTCCATAATTTAGAATTTTCATGGTTCAATGTTTTAAAATTCCATGAGGCACCTGTGGGTTCAAGATGCTCACCACACAACTAAATTTCTTGAGGTGTATAGTTTCCAAAATTGGGTCACTTCTTGGGGTTTCAACTGTTTAGGCACATCAGGGATTTTGCAAATATCATCCGCTATCTATTCTAGCCAATTTTGCTCTCCAAATGTCAAATGGTGCTACTTCTTTTTTGAATTATGCACATGAGGAATATGGGGTATAAGTGTACTCAAGAGGGATTGCAAAACAGTACAGTCAATATTCTGTTATTATTTTTGTGAAATTGAAAAATGTTGGGCTAGAGCATGATTTTTGTGAGAAAATATGTATTTTTTTTCATTTTCACAGCTCAGCGTTAAAAAATTATATAACACACCTGTGGGTTCAAGGTGCTCACCACACATCTAGATAAATTCCTTGAGGGGTGTAGTTTCCAAAATGGGGTCACTTGTGAGGGATTTCCAATAGTTTGGCACATCAGGAGTTCTGCAAATGCAACATGGCATTAACTATTGATTCCAATCTGTTTTATGCTCCAAAGTTCAAATGGTGAAAAAATTTTTTTTAGAATTTTCATTTTTTTTCCTTCTACATTGATTTAATTCCTGTGATGCACCAAAGGGGATATTAAACTTCTTGAATGTAATTTTGAGCACTTTGAGGAGAGTAATTTTTAAATTGGTGTCACTTTTCGGTATTTTCTGTCACACTGGCCATTCAAAGTCACTTCAAATATGATTTGGTCTCTAAAAAAATGGTTTTGTAAATTTTGTTGCAAAAATGAAAAATGTCTGAAAGAAATTAAATCCTTCTAACTTCCTAACAACAAAAAAATTATGTTTAAAAAATGATGCTGATGTAAAGTATACATATAGAAAATGTTATTTATTAACTATTTTTTATGGTATAACTCTCATTTAAGGGTATACAAATTAAAAGCTTGAAAATTGCTAAATTTTCTAATTTTTTTGTCAAATTTTTTATATTTTCCTAAATAACCACAACTCATATCAAACTAAATTTACAACTAACATGTGTTAGGGAATCTCGAACCAGTCCCACGGTGGTCCCCTCATCCATCTCCTGCTGCAGTGGAGCCTGCTCAGCGGAGACGTCGGTCCCAGCATCTCGCTCAGTCTAATACTGTGCAGAGGCTTGTTGCTGCCTCTTCTGATTCCTCTATTATAACCAGTGCTGGAGCAGGCAGTCTTGGGACTAAGTCCTGCGTTTCTCCATCTGAGCATGCCCAGGGCAAGATCTCCCATTAGAGATCAGGGGTCACATTAGAGATCAGCGACTCCCATTGGTCCACCAGGAAGGTCCTGAAACTGCTTGTGTTCTGGAACAGTTTCTCATTGGTCTTTTTCTGGAAGGTCCTGTAGCTGCTACTATAAAAGGTGCGCATGACCGCTCGGCCATGCGCTAGTATCAATTGTGTTATGTGCTTTGCGGCAGTGTAATCATGCACACATGTGGTTAGGGCTCGGCTGAAATAAGCCCCTAGAATACCGGCACCTCCGGTGAGGAGATTTGTATGCACGTGTTCAGGACTTGGCTGAAATAGCCTCTAGAATACCGGCTACTCTGGTGAGGAGTTGCTTGTTTGCATGCTGACTGCATGACCCCGGACCGCTATCCTCGCAGCAGTTATCTGTGTACTCCTGTGGTATTAACAGGACACAGTCTCTATCTCAGCGTTTATGTCAGCGACTCTGTGGTGTAACAGAGTTCGCTGATACCGCCATATAGTGCCACAGCGTCTATGTTTGCGGCTCTGTGAAGTAACAGAGCTCGCTTATACCGCCATATCCTGTCATCATTACTAGCAGCAGGCTCTGCCTGCACGGTGGACCCCGGGCTGCGAACGCACCCATTATTTATAATTATTTGGTGCGTTCCGCAGTCCCTAACAACATGAAGTAGAATATATCACCAGAAACAACCTCAGAATCACTGGGATATGTTAAATCATTCCAGAGTTATTGCCACATTAAGTGCCTCATGTCAAATTTGAAAAATCGGTCCTTAAGGATTTAATCCAGTTGCAAATTAATTCAAGCTACAAACTAATTAATACTATAGACCGGATCGAAACCTACATCTATAGAATGGGAGGAATAGAACTAGCAACAGCACGTGTAAAAAAGACTTGTATATACTAATAGATCACAGACTGTACATGAGTCAACTGTGTGATGCAGCAGCAAAAAAGGCAAACAGTACTAGGATGTATTAAGAGAAGCATAGAGTCTAGATCACGTGAAGTAATTATTCCTCTATATTCCTCTATTCCTCCTTGGTCAGGACTCATCTGGAATACTGTGTCCAGTTCTGGGCACCACATTTTAAAAAAGACATTGAAAATCTGCGGCAAGTTCAGAGAAGAGCTACCAGGATTGTAAGCAGACTGCATAGTATGTCCTACAAGGAACAGTTAAAGGATCTGGGAATGTTTAGCTTGCAATAAAGGCTAAGAGTAGACTTAACAGCTGTCTACAAAGATCTGAAGGGATGTCACAGCATAAAGGGACTATCATTCTTATTTGCACGTGAAAACACAAGAAGCAATGAAATGAAACTGAAAGGTAGAAGATACAGATTAGATATTAGAAAAAACTTTTTGACAGTGAGGGTGATCAATGTGGGAAACAGGCTGCCACAAGAGGTGGTGAATTCTCCTTCAATGGAAGTCTTCAAACAGAGGCTGGACAGACATCTGTCTGAGATGGTTTAGTGAATCCTACATTGAGCAGGGGGTTGGATATGATGACCCTTGAGGTCCCTTCCAACTGTAACATTCTATGATTCTGTGATATCCCAAAATTAATTCAGACCGAAACTAATCTCTAAAATTGACTAAGACTACAGTGGCGATATATCGTATTTTTTGGATTATAAGAAGTACTTTTTTCCCAAAAAATTTTTGGGGAAAATGGGGGGGCACCTAATAATGTGAATATACCTTAATGGCTGCGGTGGAGCAGCGCCCCAGGGTCGCTGCTGGAGGAGGCAAGAGTGGAGCGTTGCTGCAGTCCGCAGGCTGGGATGAGGGGTGTTCGGATGTGCGACGCTGTGGTGTTCCAGTGTTCCATGACCAAGAAAAAACAGCCACACGCAAAAAAATGTTGCTATAATTGCAGATAGAAAACACTAGAGTTTATTTTGTGTACAATATAATTTCACCACAGGAAAATTATCGAGGTAGCAAGGGAAACGAGTTAACGTTTCAACCCAGTTCCGGGTCTTTATCAAACCTCACTGTAAAACCAAGCAGACAAAAATTAACATACAAAAAATAGACATACAAAATAACATGCAAAAATAAATGTGCTGTAGAAATATACATGTGGGTATAGCACAGACCAATTATATGGTCTGAAAATTTTTTTTCAATACCTAGTCCCTAATGTAGTGACTAATGGAGCACATAATACCAGAGCAACAAAGCATAAATCATAATTACAAAAGAGATGCTTGGGAGATAAGGATTTATACATGTTTTAACACATTAGATGCTGGTAGATGAGGTGAAGACATGCTGGAAAGAGAAAATACTGACCTTAAGAAGTAGAGAAAGTCACCAATAAGTTGTACTAGACAAATAGAAAACAGAAGTCCCCGCTGGGGCTGTGGAATGGTATGGTATGGTATATCAATTGGTGAAAGTTGAAAGGAAAGGGGGGAAGGAAGAAAGTTCCACATTCATTGTGGCCCTACTAACCTTGGTACTATGTGGGATCTGGCGCCATCTGTGGTGGTGTACATGCACATTGGTAGCAGTGTGGGTTAAATACCCTGTTGGAAGCCAGAACGAGGCTTGGAATGGTCAGAATGAGGCTTGAGACGCAAACTGTCTTAATTGTATGTTCTGCAAGCTGGCCGTGGAACAGTGCGTGTATCTGGCATACTGATGCATGATATAGACCTAATGGGCTGTATCCTATATAGCAGAGCCCATAGTGTGAATAACGGAGCTGAATATGTTAATAATGGTGGAACATAATGAAATGTGGAAAGTGCAGAAATAATGAATGAGAAATCAGTTCCATGGTGCGGGACTCAACGACATTTTGTGAAAGTCGGGAGCCCTCGCACTTCCATAGTTAACTATGCGGTGGACTCCGGGAAAATGGCTGCTGGGGGCAGCGCATGCACAAATGGAGACCTCAGCACCAAGATCTCGGCAGCCATTTTCCGTAGTACACCGCATAGTAAACCATGAAAGTGCAGGGGCTGTGGGCTTTCACAAAATGTCTTTGAAGCCCCTGCACCACCGAGCACCCCCTCAGCATCGCACACCCGAACACCCCTTTCTCCCAGTCAGGAGTCTGCAGCATCACCCCACTCCTGCCTCTGCCAGCAGGGACCCTGAGACCCCGCTTCACCGCAGCCATCACCCCAGGTAAGCAATAAGATGCATTGATTATAAGAAGCACCAACATTTTATTAAAAAAGTTTTTTTTTAACTATTTTTCTCCTCAAAATTTGGGGTGCATCTTATAAACCTCAAAATACGGTATGTTTTCTCTTCGGCGCAGTCCAACTCTGCAGAGCTGAAGAGAAAACAAATCGCCGCTGATCAAAACATCTTGCTAGTGAAGGCAGTGGCCTGTGCATGCGCAGATTAAGAAAAACGGGGATAACTTGGAGATGCCACTGCTCATTTTGTTGGAGACAATGTTTTTTTTAAGAAATCACAGCAATTATTTTTTTGGCAAGATATTTAAAATAGGAGGCAGTCACTGATCGATCAGTGATGTGTCATTCAAACCGGAGGATGAATAAGGAACTATAGCACCAAGATAACACCCTGCCCACAGGCCCGCCACAAAGCACAAAGATATTATTAAATGGAAATTTCACACAGAGATTACACAAAAACAACAAAACTGATTTCTTCACCACAGATATGATTTTAATCAGCATCCCAGCACTAATATGGCTATATGTGTACTTTACATTACAAAATCCTGCTAACAGGTTCTCTGTAAGTGGCTTCATATCATCTGATTAGAATGTTAAACTAAGAATCTCATGTTCACTTTGTAACTTTTTGCTTATCCACAATAGATCAAGGTATGCTTTGGATGGAAGTTTTTCCACAGCTATGGAATATATTTTAAAGAAATGTTGCACAATTAAATTCAGAATGTGGGCCATGAATGGAGTGGGAGTTGCTTTGCCTGACCATAAAGTAGCCAGAAAATTCTGGGAATTCCTGACAATTACAAAATGCAGATCATGTGGAGCCAGTATGCTTATGAGTTGCCACTTGATGCACAGCTAAAATTAGTCCATAGTATGGCTTTTCTCCCCAAAGTACTATGTGACTGACAGAAGATTGTAACGCTTCCCATGGCTGTGGGGCGTCGGGACATGGCATAGCTTGCCTAACTAGCCAATGCTCCCACGCCGCCAGTCCACAACGACGTGAGGCATGCGTCCCAGATGGTAAGAGAATGTGGACCCACTGGACCACGGAGGGAGACCCGGGCCTGCCCGGACTAGGGAAGGGCAGCGACCGGGATCCGTGGCAGCTGAGCATGTGGGCAAGATGGCGACCTGCAGGACTAGACAACACCGCACAACTTCAGGTAAGAAGAAACATAAAGTTTACTTAAAGAAACACACAGTACATAACAGAACATAAGACCGGGCTCCCGATTCCGCACATCAGAGAAGGTACATGACTCAGGATCACAGACGAGTGCAGGAGGACATCACGGGTAGATGCAGTCCAGGGTTATCTGGCACGGGCATACTTGGGCGGCCTCTCTCTCAGGCCTCAGGCGTAGCACAGGCTCAGCAGGAGAACATCAGACACCGACCTCAGACAGACTTCAGACGATGGCGGGGTCATCACGGGTAGATGCAGTCCAGGATCATCTGGCACGGGCATACTAGTATGGCCTCACTCTCAGGCCTCAGGCGTAGCACAGGCTCAGCAGGAGAACATCAGACACCGACCCAGGACAGACGTCATCACAGGGTAGACCAAGGAGGAACCGGCAGGACATCGGAACATCAGGAACACGGACTGGATCTCAGAGACACAGGAACACGGACAGGACATCAGGAACACGGATTGGATCTCAGGAAGTCAGGAACACAGACTGGACATCAGGAATACGGATTGGATCTCAGGAACACGAACAGGACATCAGGAACACGGATTGGATCTCAGGGAGTCAGGAACATGGACAGGACATCAGGAACATTGATTGGATCCCAGGAACACAGACAGGACATCGACATCGGACTCCGGACATCTGACAACGATCGGCAGGCTCCGAACATCTGGCAACGATCGGCAGGCTCCGGACATTAGGCAGGGAGGATAGGATCCGGACATCTGGAAGTGGTCGTCGGACATCGGACATCAGGCCATGGTCATCAGGCATAGGATCCGGACATCTGGCAGCGACCTGAAAAGGAACCCCAGCGGTCTGGTGCAAGCCCCGCCAGGCTCAACGGGAGCTGGCCGGGAATTGCACAGAAGCTGAGCACAGAGTAACAGAAACTCAGCACACACCGTACTCCTTCCAAGATGAACTCAGGTTATATAGCAAGGATTCACAGTCACTGGCACAGGGTTCAGGACACAGCAGGATTTCAGGAACATAACACAGAGGACACAGTTCAGACAGTCAGGTACAGGATGCGATCCAGGATCAGGGGTTCAGGTAATTAGACACAACAGGAACAGGCCTGGATATACAGCCTCCAGGAAGAGCGATCTGGGTAATCAGCCCCCAGCATAGGTGGAAACACAAGACACAGTTCAGACATTCAGGTACCGGGTTAGATCCAGGATCAGGGATTCAGGAAACAAGATACAACAGGAACAGGCCTGGATATGCAGCCTCCAGGAACGGCGATCTGGGTACTCAGCCCCAGGCAGAAACACAAGACAGGACTAGGGGAATCGATCAAACTCAGAGCAGGAGCTGAACACACAACCACATACGGCTAGGTTCAGGAATTCAATGCAGATTCAATGTGAAGCTCTGGCAACGCCCCTCAGGGCTGGGGAACTTTATATATGAGCTGCTTCACAGCAATAGGCTGGAGCAGTAATTCTAGTACACACCCAATCCTCATAAAAGCAGGACAGGTGTGGGCCGCGCCCCCTATGCAGAGCCAGACAACTCATCACAGAGGAACACCTGACCGTGGCTGCTGCCACACACGTAGTAAGTCATACACAGTGCAGAGAACTTTGCAACCTATGGATGGTCTTCACAGCAGGCCAGGCGCCTGACAGTAGCTGCTGCCACACACGTAGTAAGTCATGCACCACTGCAGAGGACTTTGCAACCTACGGATGGTCTTCACAGCAGGCCAGGCGCCTGACAGTAGCTGCTGCCACACACGTAGTAAGTCATGCACCACTGCAGAGGACTTTGTAAGCTACGGATGGCTTTTACAGCAGGTCAGGGACCGCACATGCAGGTGGTTATGCAACGCAGCGGAGACACTCACGCAAGTACGGCTACGCAGCAGAGCTGGGAACTGAGCAGCATCCATACAGGTAACAGACAACAGTATCCCAGCTGGTTAGGGGGAAAGGAGCAAAAGGGTTAAAGCAGAGACATGCTGAGTAACGCTGGAAAACAAAGTATAGAAAATACCAGCGTTACAGTATCCCCCTCCTCAGGCCCCCTCTTCTGAAGACCCAAGTAAAAAAAAAATTCCCCAGAAAATTCACTTGGGTTTGGCGGTAAGTCCCACAGTTCACAATATGGCAGCAGAGTTCATAGCTTGAAAAGTCCGAACCGCTGACCAAGCGGGGAATCGAGCCATCTAGTCCACTTACCATGTGGGGACCAAGCAGTCTAGTTCGTAGATCAGGTGGAGCTTGGAGAAAAGTCCTGCAGACCACACATGCTCAGCGAAGTCCATGGCCAGAGCTTTCTGTAACGCTTCCCATGGCTGTGGGGCGTCGGGACATGGCATAGCTTGCCTAACTAGCCAATGCTCCCTCGCCGCCAGTCCAGAACGACGTGAGGCATGCGTCCCAGATGGTAAGAGAATGTGGACCCACTGGACCACGGAGGGAGACCCGGGCCTGCCCGGACTAGGGAAGGACAGCGACCGGGATCCATGGCAGCTGAGCATGTGGGCAAGATGGCGACCTGCAGGACTAGACAACACCGCACAACTTCAGGTAAGAAGAAACATAAAGTTTACTTAAAGAAACACACAGTACATAACAGAACATAAGACCGGGCTCCCGATTCCGCACATCAGAGAAGGTACATGACTCAGGATCACAGACGAGTGCAGGAGGACATCATGGGTAGATGCAGTCCAGGGTTATCTGGCACGGGCATACTTGGGCGGCCTCTCTCTCAGGCCTCAGGCGTAGCACAGGCTCAGCAGGAGAACATCAGACACCGACCTCAGACAGACTTCAGACGATGGCGGGGTCATCACGGGTAGATGCAGTCCAGGATCATCTGGCACGGGCATACTAGTATGGCCTCACTCTCAGGCCTCAGGCGTAGCACAGGCTTAGCAGGAGAACATCAGACACCGACCCAGGACAGACGTCATCACAGGGTAGACCAAGGAGGAACCGGCAGGACATCGGAACATCAGGAACACGGACTGGATCTCAGAGACACAGGAACACGGACAGGACATCAGGAACACGGATTGGATCTCAGGAAGTCAGGAACACGGACTGGACATCAGGAATACGGATTGGATCTCAGGAACACGAACAGGACATCAGGAACATTGATTGGATCCCAGGAACACAGACAGGACATCGACATCGGACTCCGGACATCTGACAACGATCGGCAGGCTCCGGACATCTGGCAACGATCGGCAGGCTCCGGACATCAGGCAGGGAGGATAGGATCCGGACATCTGGAAGTGGTCGTCGGACATCGGACATCAAGCCATGGTCATCAGGCATAGGATCCGGACATCTGGCAGCGACCTGAAAAGGAACCCCAGCGGTCTGGTGCAAGCCCCGCCAGGCTCAACGGGAGCTGGCCGGGAATTGCACAGAAGCTGAGCACAGAGTAACAGAAACTCAGCACACACCGGACTCCTCCTTCCAAGATGAACTCAGGTTATATAGCAAGGATTCACAGTCACTGGCACAGGGTTCAGGACACAGCAGGATTTCAGGAACATAACACAGAGGACACAGTTCAGACAGTCAGGTACAGGATGCGATCCAGGATCAGGGGTTCAGGTAATTAGACACAACAGGAACAGTCCTGGATATACAGCCTCCAGGAAGAGCGATCTGGGTAATCAGCCCCCAGCATAGGTGGAAACACAAGACACAGTTCAGACATTCAGGTACCGGGTTAGATCCAGGATCAGGGATTCAGGAAACAAGATACAACAGGAACAGGCCTGGATATGCAGCCTCCAGGAACGGCGATCTGGGTACTCAGCCCCAGGCAGAAACACAAGACAGGACAAGGGGAATCAGCTCTCCAGAGCTGATCAAACTCAGAGCAGGAGCTGAACACACAACCACATACGGCTAGGTTCAGGAATTCAATGCAGATTCAATGTGAAGCTCTGGCAACGCCCCTCAGGGCTGGGGAACTTTATATATGAGCTGCTTCACAGCAATAGGCTGGAGCAGTAATTCTAGTACACACCCAATCCTCATAAAAGCAGGACAGGTGTGGGCCGCGCCCCCTATGCAGAGCCAGACAACTCATCACAGAGGAACACCTGACCGTGGCTGCTGCCACACACTAGTAAGTCATGCACAGTGCAGAGAACTTTGCAACCTACGGATGGTCTTCACAGCAGGCCAGGCGCCTGACAGTAGCTGCTGCCACACACGTAGTAAGTCATGCACCACTGCAGAGGACTTTGCAACCTACGGATGGTCTTCACAGCAGGCCAGGCGCCTGACAGTAGCTGCTGCCACACACGTAGTAAGTCATGCACCTCTGCAGAGGACTTTGTAAGCTACGGATGGCTTTTACAGCAGGTCAGGGACCGCACATGCAGGTGGTCATGCAACGCAGCGGAGACACTCACGCAAGTACGGCTACGCAGCAGAGCTGGGAACTGAGCAGCATCCATACAGGTAACAGACAACAGTATCCCAGCTGGTTAGGGGGAAAGGAGCAAAAGGGTTAAAGCAGAGACATGCTGAGTAACGCTGGAAAACAAAGTATAGAAAATACCAGCGTTACAGTATCCCCCTCCTCAGGCCCCCTCTTCTGAAGACCCAAGTAAAAAAAAAAATTCCCCAGAAAATTCACTTGGGTTTGGCGGTAAGTCCCACAGTTCACAATATGGCAGCAGAGTTCATAGCTCGAAAAGTCCGAACCGCTAAACCAAGCGGGGAATCGAGCCATCTAGTCCACTTACCATGTGGGGACCAAGCAGTCTAGTTCGTAGATCAGGTGGAGCTTGGAGAAAAGTCCTGCAGACCACACATGCTCAGCGAAGTCCATGGCCAGAGCTTTCTGTAACGCTTCCCATGGCTGTGGGGCGTCGGGACATGGCATAGCTTGCCTAACTAGCCAATGCTCCCTCGCCGCCAGTCCAGAACGACGTGAGGCATGCGTCCCAGATGGTAAGAGAATGTGGACCCACTGGACCACGGAGGGAGACCCGGGCCTGCCCGGACTGGGAAGGGCAGCGACCGGGATCCATGGCAGCTGAGCATGTGGGCAAGATGGCGACCTGCAGGACTAGACAACACCGCACAACTTCAGGTAAGAAGAAACATAAAGTTTACTTAAAGAAACACACAGTACATAACAGAACATAAAACCGGGCTCCCAATTCCGCACATCAGAGAAGGTACATGACTCAGGATCACAGACGAGTGCAGGAGGACATCACGGGTAGATGCAGTCCAGGGTTATCTGGCACGGGCATACTTGGGTGGCCTCTCTCTCAGGCCTCAGGCGTAGCACAGGCTCAGCAGGAGAACATCAGACACCGACCTCAGACAGACTTCAGACGATGGCGGGGTCATCACGGGTAGATGCAGTCCAGGATCATCTGGCACGGGCATACTAGTATGGCCTCACTCTCAGGCCTCAGGCGTAGCACAGGCTCAGCAGGAGAACATCAGACACCGACCCAGGACAGACGTCATCACAGGGTAGACCAAGGAGGAACCGGCAGGACATCGGAACATCAGGAACACGGACTGGATCTCAGAGACACAGGAACATGGACAGGACATCAGGAACATGGATTGGATCTCAGGAAGTCAGGAACACGGACTGGACATCAGGAATACGGATTGGATCTCAGGAACACGAACAGGACATCAGGAACATTGATTGGATCCCAGGAACACAGACAGGACATCGACATCGGACTCCGGACATCTGACAACGATCGGCAGGCTCCGGACATCTGGAACGATCGGCAGGCTCCAGACATCAGGCAGGGAGGATAGGATCCGGACATCTGGAAGTGGTCGTCGGACATCGGACATCAGGCCATGGTCATCAGGCATAGGATCCGGACATCTGGCAGCGACCTGAAAAGGAACCCCAGCGGTCTGGTGCAAGCCCCGCCAGGCTCAACGGGAGCTGGCCGGGAATTGCACAGAAGCTGAGCACAGAGTAACAGAAACTCAGCACACACCGGACTCCTCCTTCCAAGATGAACTCAGGTTATATAGCAAGGATTCACAGTCACTGGCACAGGGTTCAGGACACAGCAGGATTTCAGGAACATAACACAGAGGACACAGTTCAGACAGTCAGGTACAGGATGCGATCCAGGATCAGGGGTTCAGGTAATTAGACACAACAGGAACAGGCCTGGATATACAGCCTCCAGGAAGAGCGATCTGGGTAATCAGCCCCCAGCATAGGTGGAAACACAAGACACAGTTCAGACATTCAGGTACCGGGTTAGATCCAGGATCAGGGATTCAGGAAACAAGATACAACAGGAACAGGCCTGGATATGCAGCCTCCAGGAACGGCGATCTGGGTACTCAGCCCCAGGCAGAAACACAAGACAGGACTAGGGGAATCAGCTCTCCAGAGCTGATCAAACTCAGAGCAGGAGCTGAACACACAACCACATACGGCTAGGTTCAGGAATTCAATGCAGATTCAATGTGAAGCTCTGGCAACGCCCCTCAGGGCTGGGGAACTTTATATATGAGCTGCTTCACAGCAATAAGCTGGAGCAGTAATTCTAGTACACACCCAATCCTCATAAAAGCAGGACAGGTGTGGGCCGCGCCCCTATGCAGAGCCAGACAACTCATCACAGAGGAACACCTGACCGTGGCTGCTGCCACACATGTAGTAAGTCATGCACAGTGCAGAGAACTTTGCAACCTACGGATGGTTTCACAGCAGGCCAGGCGCCTGACAGTAGCTGCTGCCACACACGTAGTAAGTCATGCACACTGCAGAGGACTTTGAACTACGGATGGTCTTCACAGCAGGCCAGGCGCCTGACAGTAGCTGCTGCCACACACGTAGTAAGTCATGCACCACTGCAGAGGACTTTGTAAGCTACGGATGGCTTTTACAGCAGGTCAGGGACCGCACATGCAGGTGGTCATGCAACGCAGCGGAGACACTCACGCAAGTACGGCTACGCAGCAGAGCTGGGAACTGAGCAGCATCCATACAGGTAACAGACAACAGTATCCCAGCTGGTTAGGGGGAAAGGAGCAAAAGGGTTAAAGCAGAGACATGCTGAGTAACGCTGGAAAACAAAGTATAGAAAATACCAGCGTTACAGTATCCCCCTCCTCAGGCCCCCTCTTCTGAAGACCCAAGTAAAAAAAAAATTCCCCAGAAAATTCACTTGGGTTTGGCGGTAAGTCCCACAGTTCACAATATGGCAGCAGAGTTCATAGCTCGAAAAGTCCGAACCGCTGACCAAGCGGGGAATCGAGCCATCTAGTCCACTTACCATGTGGGGACCAAGCAGTCTAGTTCGTAGATCAGGTGGAGCTTGGAAAAAGTCCTGCAGACCACACATGCTCAGCGAAGTCCATGGCCAGAGCTTTCTGTAACGCTTCCCATGGCTGTGGGGCGTCGGGACATGGCATAGCTTGCCAAACTAGCCAATGCTCCCTCGCCGCCAGTCCAGAACGACGTGAGGCATGCGTCCCAGATGGTAAGAGAATGTGGACCCACTGGACCACGGAGGGAGACCCGGGCCTGCCCGGACTAGGGAAGGGCAGCGACTGGGATCCATGGCAGCTGAGCATGTGGGCAAGATGGCGACCTGCAGGACTAGACAACACCGCACAACTTCAGGTAAGAAGAAACATAAAGTTTACTTAAAGAAACACACAGTACATAACAGAACATAAAACCGGGCTCCCAATTCCGCACATCAGAGAAGGTACATGACTCAGGATCACAGACGAGTGCAGGAGGACATCACGGGTAGATGCAGTCCAGGGTTATCTGGCACGGGCATACTTGGGTGGCCTCTCTCTCAGGCCTCAGGCGTAGCACAGGCTCAGCAGGAGAACATCAGACACCGACCTCAGACAGACTTCAGACGATGGCGGGGTCATCACGGGTAGATGCAGTCCAGGATCATCTGGCACGGACATACTAGTATGGCCTCACTCTCAGGCCTCAGGCGTAGCACAGGCTCAGCAGGAGAACATCAGACACCGACCCAGGACAGACGTCATCACAGGGTAGACCAAGGAGGAACCGGCAGGACATCGGAACATCAGGAACACGGACTGGATCTCAGAGACACAGGAACATGGACAGGACATCAGGAACATGGATTGGATCTCAGGAAGTCAGGAACACGGACTGGACATCAGGAATACGGATTGGATCTCAGGAACACGAACAGGACATCAGGAACATTGATTGGATCCCAGGAACACAGACAGGACATCGACATCGGACTCCGGACATCTGACAACGATCGGCAGGCTCCGGACATCTGGCAACGATCGGCAGGCTCTGGACATCAGGCAGGGAGGATAGGATCCGGACATCTGGAAGTGGTCGTCGGACATCGGACATCAGGCCATGGTCATCAGGCATAGGATCCGGACATCTGGCAGCGACCTGAAAAGGAACCCCAGCGGTCTGGTGCAAGCCCCGCCAGGCTCAACGGGAGCTGGCCGGGAATTGCACAGAAGCTGAGCACAGAGTAACAGAAACTCAGCACACACCGGACTCCTCCTTCCAAGATGAACTCAGGTTATATAGCAAGGATTCACAGTCACTGGCACAGGGTTCAGGACACAGCAGGATTTCAGGAACATAACACAGAGGACACAGTTCAGACAGTCAGGTACAGGATGCGATCCAGGATCAGGGGTTCAGGTAATTAGACACAACAGGAACAGTCCTGGATATACAGCCTCCAGGAAGAGCGATCTGGGTAATCAGCCCCCAGCATAGGTGGAAACACAAGACACAGTTCAGACATTCAGGTACCGGGTTAGATCCAGGATCAGGGATTCAGGAAACAAGATACAACAGGAACAGGCCTGGATATGCAGCCTCCAGGAACGGCGATCTGGGTACTCAGCCCCAGGCAGAAACACAAGACAGGACAAGGGGAATCAGCTCTCCAGAGCTGATCAAACTCAGAGCAGGAGCTGAACACACAACCACATACGGCTAGGTTCAGGAATTCAATGCAGATTCAATGTGAAGCTCTGGCAACGCCCCTCAGGGCTGGGGAACTTTATATATGAGCTGCTTCACAGCAATAGGCTGGAGCAGTAATTCTAGTACACACCCAATCCTCATAAAAGCAGGACAGGTGTGGGCCGCGCCCCCTATGCAGAGCCAGACAACTCATCACAGAGGAACACCTGACCGTGGCTGCTGCCACACACGTAGTAAGTCATGCACAGTGCAGAGAACTTTGCAACCTACGGATGGTCTTCACAGCAGGCCAGGCACCTGACAGTAGCTGCTGCCACACACGTAGTAAGTCATGCACCACTGCAGAGGACTTTGCAACCTACGGATGGTCTTCACAGCAGGCCAGGCGCCTGACAGTAGCTGCTGCCACACACGTAGTAAGTCATGCACCACTGCAGAGGACTTTGTAAGCTACGGATGGCTTTTACAGCAGGTCAGGGACCGCACATGTAGGTGGTCATGCAACGCAGCGGAGACACTCAAGCAAGTACGGCTATGCAGCAGAGCTGGGAACTGAGCAGCATCCATACAGATAACAGACAACAGTATCCCAGCTGGTTAGGGGGAAAGGAGCAAAAGGGTTAAAGCAGAGACATGCTGAGTAACGCTGGAAAACAAAGTATAGACAATACCAGCGTTACAAAGATGAGTGTGGCAATAAAATGGAGGACAACTTAAAGTGTGCTCTAATTGCTTTCCTGTTTGAATTTGCCAAATGACTGGTGATGTCACTTTATGTGCTGATGGAAGCCATTATTCCTAGACTATAGGAGCCAGTACATCCATGGATTATTTTTCTTTTACAAAGCCTGTAATATACCAAAGAATGGTGGCAATGTGCAGAAGAAGTTCCACACACAAAAAGCCCGCACATATGACTCACCACCCTCATGACCTTACCTTTCAGGTGCTGTGGAGTCACCTGCATCATGTAAACGGCAGTTATCCATGGTAATGAATTAACATTCATCTTCTCTCTTCACACAGGTATGCAATGCATTCATTGGAAGCAAACAGCTGAATGATAGAATCCCCACCTCTGCTATCTGTGTTGTATGCCGCACTATATATTAATGGTATGCAATGCATTCATTGGAAGCAAACAGCTGAATGATAGAATCCCCACCTCTGCTATCTGTGTTGTATGCCGCACTATATATTAATGGTATGCAATGCATTCATTGGAAGCAAACAGCTGAATGATAGAATCCCCACCTCTGCTATCTGTGTTGTATGCCGCACTATATATTAATGGTATGCAATGCATTCATTGGAAGCAAACAGCTGAATGATAGAATCCCCACCTCTGCTATCTGTGTTGTATGCCGCACTATATATTAATGGTATGCAATGCATTCATTGGAAGCAAATAGCTGAATGATAGAATCCCCACCTCTGCTATCTGTGTTGTATGCGCACTATATATTTATGGTATGCAATGCATTCATTGGAAGCAAACAGCTGAATGATAGAATCCCCACCTCTGCTATCTGTGTTGTATGCCGCACTATATATTAATGGTATGCAATGCATTCATTGGAAGCAAACAGCTGAATGATAGAATCCCCACCTCTGCTATCTGTGTTGTATGCCGCACTATATATTAATGGTATGCAATGCATTCATTGGGCAAACAGCTGAATGATACAATCCCCACCTCTGCTATCTGTCTTGTATGCCGCACTATATATTAATGGTATGCAATGCATTCATTGGAAGCAAACAGCTGAATGATAGAATCCCCACCTCTGCTATCTGTCTTGTATGCCGCACTATATATTTATGGTATGCACTCCATACTTCTGCTTGCTGCCAAGCACTGCTTTACCATCTTGCAACATAGTTTAATGTGCCTGGTAATAATGTTTTGGTATAATTCATTTTTTGCACTGTGTTTAAAATACTTACTGCTTTATATCCCTGTGACTGGGGCCTCTCTAGATCTTATCAGGTGGAAGGTGCTAAAGCATATAGATGTTGCCAGGTTGCCTTTGATGATCTAACCACCCCCTGGTGTGCTGGCCCCAGCTGCCAAATTATCACAAAGCAGCTCCCACAATCCCACTTTCCTTACCCTGTAGTGTGGGCTATATATTTAGGAGTAGTCTAAGGGGCGCACGCAGTAAGGGGGCGCACGCATCACAGAAAGCAAAGCATCACAGAAGACAAGCATCGTGTAAACGGCAGTTATCCATGGCAGTTAATCAGGGCAGGAATCAGGTAGCCCACACTTTAATTATGTACTTTACCTCTATCCTCCTGTGTTCCCTTGCCATCCACATTCACCGCCCCATCCCCCCTCCATCACGACTCATACACATCAGCCCCTCTATCCTTCCCTCTCCCATGTACAGCTCCCATGCACTCCTCACCTTCCTGAGAAACCTCAGCCCATCTTGCCCAAACACATCACAGAAAAAACGTACTTACAACTCCAACAACTACCTGCTCTTTATCTTCCTTCTCCTACTGATTTCAGGGGACATCTCCCCAACCCTGGTCCACCATCCCCCAACCTCAATCCCTACCCTACCTCATATCGAAACCATAATAATCTTATTAATATTACTTGCACTCCCTCATCTCCTTCTTTCAATTGTGCCCTCTGGAATCCACGGTCTGCATGCAACAAACTATCCTTCCTGCACAACTACTTTCTGAACAACTCTCTTCATCTGTTGGCCCTCACTGAAACCTGGATTCAGGATTCTGACACCGTCTCCCCTGCTGCCATTTCCTATGGTGGTTTACAGTTCTCCCATTCCCCGAGACCCACAAACAGACATGGTGGTGGAGTTGGCATACTCCTGTCCCCACAATGCACTTTCCAGGTCATCCCCCCAATTCCATCACTCTCATTCCCTTCTTTTGAGGTCCACACCATCAGGCTCTTCCATCCCCTCTCCCTCAGAGTAGCGGTCATATATCGGCCCCCAGGCTCGCCCACCCAGTTCCTTGACCACTTCTCAGCCTGGCTGCCGCACTTCATGTCCTCAGAACTACCAACCCTTATCCTTGGAGACTTCAACAACCCCATTAACAGTCCTACTTCCACATCTGCATCTCAGCTTCTATAACTAACCACTTCTCTAGGCCTCTCACAGCTTTCAACCTCTGAGACACACAAGGATGGTAACACCCTTGACCTGGTCTTTGTCCGCCTCTGTTCAATCTCCCACCTAAATAACTCACCGCTTCCACTCTCTGACCACAACATTCTCTCCTTCATCCTCACAAATCCTCGACCACCCCAGCGCACTCCTACCTACCACACATTCAGAAATCTACAAGCCATTAACCCTCAGACACTTTCAGACTCCCTACACTCATCGCAGTCCCCAATTTCCTCTTTTTCTTGTCCTAATCTGGCTGTTCAGCACTACAATAACACTCTTAGAAGCACCCTTGACCAAGTAGCACCGCTCACCCTCAGAACTTCCAAACACACAGTAAAACAGCCCTGGCTCACATCGCAAACTAACCTTCTCCAGCGATGCTCTAGTAGTGCTGAACGCCTTTGGAGAAAAACCCGCACACCAAAAGACTTTATCCACTTTAAATTCATGTTAAGAACTTATAATGCTGCCCTTCACCTCGCCAAACAGACCTACTTCACCACCCTGATCTCCTCACTAGCCAACAACCCCAAGAAACTTTTTGACACTTTTCACTCCCTCCTCAGGCCAAAAGCACAAGCCCCTATCACAGACATTTGTGCTGACGACCTGGCCTCCCACTTTATAGAAAAAATAGATACTATCCATCAGGAAATCTGCTCTCAACCACCAAGTGCTGTGACTCCCATCCCTCCCTGCATTTCCCCTGGCTCAATTTCCACATTTGATCCCATCACAGAAGAAGAAGTCTCCAGACTCCTCTCTTCCTCTCGTCCGACACATGCACTACCGACCCCATTCCCTCACACCTCCTCCAGTCTCTCTCTCCAGTTGTCACAACTCACCTAACTACAATCTTTAATCTCTCACTCTCCTCTGGCATTTTCCCATCCTCCTTCAAACACTCCATCATTACTCCATTACTAAAGAAACCCGCTCTCGACCCTTCCTGCACAAACAACTACAGACCGGTCTCCAATCTCCCCTTCATCTCTAAACTTTTGGAGCGCCTAGTCTACTCCCGCCTCACCCGTTACATCTCCACTCACTCCCTCCTAGACCCTTCACAGTCCGGCTTCCGACCCCTACATTCGACTGAAACTGCACTCATCAAAGTGACCAATGACCTTCTGACAGCAAAACGTAACGGTGACCACTCTCTGCTCATTCTTCTCAACCTTTCTGCAGCTTTCGACACGGTTGACCACCGTCTCCTACTGTCTAGGCTCCAGTCACTAGGCATTAAGGACACTGTTCTCTCCTGGTTCTCCTCCTATCTTTCTGACCGCTCCTTCAGTGTTTCGTTCTCTGGCTCCACGTCATCTCCTCTTCCTCTCACTGTCGGTGTACCCCAGGGCTCAGTCCTTGGCCCCCTTCTCTTCTCTCTCTACACGGCCCCAATTGGACAGACCATCAGCAGATTTGGCTTTCAGTACCATCTTTATGCTGATGACACACAATTATACACGTCATCCCCCGACCTTACCCCCGCTGTACTACAGAACACCACCGACTGTCTGTCCGCAGTCTCCAACATCATGTCTGCTCTCTATCTGAAACTTAACCTCTCCAAAACTGAACTTCTTCTGCTCCCGCCGTCTACTAACCTCCCTAAATCTGACATTTCCCTTTCCGTGGGTGGCACCATAATAACACCCCGGCAGCAGGCTCTCTGTCTGGGTGTTATGTTTGACACCAATCTCTCCTTCACCTCCCATATACAATCTCTTGCCCGCTCTTGCCGCCTACACCTAAAGAACATCTCTAGAATCTGCCCTTTTCTCACAATGAAATCAACAAAAACCCTCACTGAAGCATTGATCCACTCCCGCCTGGACTACTGCAACGCTCTATTACTTGGCCTCCCCATTACTCGACTATCCTCTCTCCAGTCCATCCTTAATGCAGCAGCCAGGGTCATCCATCTGGCTAATCGGTACTTGGACGCGTCCGCTCTTCGCCAGTCCTTACACTGGCTGCCCATTCATTATAGGATCCAATTCAAAGTACTGGTTCTCACCCACAAAGCTCTCCACAGTGCAGCACCCCCCTACATCTCCTCCCTCATTTCTATCTATCGGCCTAACCGACTGCTGCGCTCTGCAAACAACTTTCGACTAACTTCTGCACTAATCCTTACCTCCCACTCCCGACTCCAAGACTCTCTCCCGCGCTGCGCCAATCCTCTGGAATGCCCTGCCCCAAGAAATTAGGACTATCCACAATTTGCATGGTTTCAGGCGCTCCCTCAAAACACATCTGTTCAGAGCGGCCTATCACATTCACTTATCAAAGTCATTCTCTGTGTAAGTGTGTGTGTGTTTAGCCCATTCACTATCTCCATCCATCCCTCACTCCCTCAAGATGGCTGGACCATCATTGTAAATGCACCATTGTATATACACACCTGTACTTTATATCTCCCCCACCTCATTGTAGATTGTAAGCTCTCACGAGCAGGGTCGTCTTATTTTGCATCAATTATTGTATTGTTAACGTTGTTACTTATGACTTGTGTTTTGAAACTGTTAAACTGTAAAGCGCTGCGGAATATGATGGCACTATATAAATAAAGATTATTATTATATTATTATTATTATTCTAAATTTGGAAAAAGCTGATTTTACTACAGAGGATCTTTTTAATGTACATCACTTGCACTATGTATTGCTGAAGCCAACAACCTACTTCTATGATGACCTCACCTCATTGTCATTCATGTCTGATAAGTCTTAGCCACCAAAGAATCATTATCTTCATCATCACCTCTGATTCAACTGAGAGTTATCTCTGTGTGCAAAATGGCTAGCACTCCATGCCCCAACCAGATTCCCACTTCAAGATTTGCCCTGGCTCAAAATGCTACTACCATTGTGTCCCAACCACCACCCAACACAGCTTTGCATTAGATTTGAGTTTTCCATCTCCACAAGCCCTTTTAATAAAAAAAAATCAGCTGGCAAAGGCTGTTCTGGTGTAGTATGTTCTTTTAGCCCCCAGGATGTTGAGTGTTAGGTTACCTTTGGGCAGAACACAAGCAGGTATCATTGACAAAATGGAAATTCTGCTATGTACAAAATTAAGTATTATTGCGGCAGTGCAGGTTAACTCAATAAAACAATGACTCCAGCTAATGGTGTCACTGTCAGAGGCTACTTCATTCGGCTATGATTTAGGTGAGTGTTGCGACAGGTGTTCCATTACGCCTTCCAGTTTCACCCCACTAATATGCTATAGGCAAAGGAGGCCTGACTTTGGTCTTGATAAAACACAGTGTACCTATACCAGCAGATGACAAAGTTCCTCAAACCATCATTGACTGTGGAATCTTCACACTAGACCTCAAGCAGCTTGGATTGTCTGTCTCTCCACTCTTCCTCCAGACTCTGGGACCTTGAGTTCCATAATCTAGTGTGAAGTATCCACAATCAATGATGGTTTCGAGAGCCATGTCATCTGCTGGTGTAGGTCCACTGTGTTTTATCAAGCCCAAAGTCAGTGCAGCCATCTACCAGGAAATTTTAGAGCACACCATCCTTCCCTCTGCCGACAAGCATTTTTGAGATGAAAATTTCATTCTCCAGCAGAACTTGGCACCTGTCCACACTGCCAAAAGTACAAATTCCTAGTTTAAAAACAACAGTATCACTGTGTTTGATTGGCCAGCACACTCACCTTACCTTAACCCCAAAGAGAATCTATGGGGTATTGTCAAGAGGAAGATGAGAGACACCAGACCCAACAATGCAGACAAGCTGAATCATGCTATCAAAGCAACCTGGGCTTCCATAATACCTCAGCAGTGCCACAGGCAGATACCCTCCACGCCATGCCGCATTGATGCAGTAATTGATGCAAAAGGAGCCCCGACCAAGTATTGAGTGCATTTACTGAGCATACATTTCAGTAGGCCAACATTTCGGATTTTAAAATAATTTTTTCAAGTTGGTGTTATAAAGTATTCTAATTTACTGAGACAATGACTTTGGGGTTTTCATTGGCTGTAAGCCATAATCATCAACATTAACAGAAATAAACACTTGAAATAGATCATTCTGTTTGTAATGACTCTATATAATATATGAGTTTCACTTTTTGTATTGAAAAACTGAAATAAATTAACTTTATGATGATATTCTAATTTTGTGAGATGCACTTGTATGTTATTTGGTGGGTTAAGAAACATTGTTTATATGATCCTATGCATCTTGACCTACTGAATAACATGTATAGCATAACTAAGTATAAACACCATGGGTCAAGAGACATAGGCCATTATTTACATGAGCCTGAATGTTGACTCTTGAATTGATGATTGTTGCAGCTTAATGTGTTGCTATCCTTGGAGGACATGGACACAGAGTAATTGAACAATTGTTTGCTAATATGTTGAATACCCATTGTGTTATTCCATATAGCTTGTTGTTCTGCAAATATTGAAGGATCAACTCTGCAGATTGATTGAATATCTGAACAATGAGAGATGACCTCACCCCACATTCCCCTTAACCTGTGGATGATGCCATGGAAATGTTTGGAGAAGGCAGGTTGGGACAATCAGGTCACTGGCAACGTACCTCAATGAAATGTTAGATTCTTAAAATTGTCCTTACTTCTCTGTGGGTGCCCTCCAAAAGCGGGGTGCCACTGGTGGGGGGTAGTTGGCCCTGTAAGCCCCGAAGTCGCAGCTGCTGTAATCCTAGCAGACCAGTGGAAGGGTGAGATTCTGTAATTTGCACCATCTTGTGTATTTGCTTGGACTGTTCTATACTTTATTGTCTGTTGGTGGTTTAACACCTTCACCCCCAAGGGTGGTTTGCACGTTAATGACCGGGCCAATTTTTACAATTCTGACCACTGTCTCTTTATGAGGTTATAATTCTGGAACGCTTCAACGGATCTTCATGATTCTGAGATTGTTTTCTCGTGACATATTGTACTTCACGTTAGAAGTAAAATTTCTTCGATATACCTTGCGTTTATTTTTGAAAAAAACGCAAATATGGCGAAAATTTAGAAAATTTTGCAATTTTCAAACTTTGAATTTTTTTTCCCTTAAAACAGAGAGATATGTCACACAAAATAGTTAATAAATAACATTTCCCACATGTCTACTTTACATCAGCACAATTTTGGAACCAACATTTTTTTTTGTTAGGAAATTATAAGGGTTAAAAGTTGACCAGTGATTTCTCATTTTTACAACAAAATTTACAAAGCCATTTTTTTAGGGACCACCTCACATTTGAAGTCACTTTGAGGGGTCTATATGGCAGAAAATACCCAAAAGTGACACCATTCTAAAAACTGCACCCCTCAAGGTACTCAAAACCACATTCAAGAAGTTTATTAACCCTTCAGGTGCTTCACAGGAGCTGAAGCAACGTGGAAGGAAAAAATTAATATTTAACTTTTTAGCCACAAAAATGATCTTTTACAAACGTTTTTTTATTTTCACAAGGGTAAAAGGAGAAAATGGGCAGATAAAGTTGTTGTGCAATTTCTCCTGAGTACGCCAATACCCCATATGTGGGGGATAACCACTGTTTGGGCACACGGCAGAGCTCGAAAGGGAAGGAGCGCCGTTTGACTTTTTCAAACTAAAATTGGCTGGAGTTGAGATTGGACGCCATGTCGCGTTTGGAGAGCCCCTGATATGCCTAAACAGTGGAAACCCCCCACAAGTGACACCATTTTGGAAACTAGACCCCCTAAGGAACTTATCTAGATCTGTTGTGAGCACTTTGAACCCCAAAGTGTTTCACAAAGTTTATAATGCCTGGGTGTGAAAAAAAAAAAAAACAATTTTCCACAAAAATGATTTTTTTAGTCCCAAATTTTTGATTTTTCCCAAGGAAATTGGACCCCAAAAGTTGTTTTCCAATTTGTCCTGAGTACGCTGATACCCCATGTGTGGGGGGGGGGGAAACTGTTTGGGCGCACGGCAGGGCTTGGAAAGGAAGCAGTAACGTTTTGGAATGCAGACGTTGATGGGGGTCATGTTCCATTTGTAGTGCCCCAGATGAGCCTAAACAGTGGAAACCCCCCACAAGTGACCCCATTTTGGAAGCTAGACCCCCTAAGGAACTTATCTAGATCTTTGGTGAGCACTTTGAACCCCCAAGTGCTTCACACAAGTTTATAATGCCCGAGCATGCAAATAAAAAATCCTATTTTTTTCCCACAAAAATTATCTCTTAGTCACTAATTTTTTATTTTCCCAAGGGTAACAGGAGAAATTGGACCACAAAATTTGTTGTCCAATTTGTCCTGAGTACGCTCATACCCCATATGTGGGGGGAACCACTGTTTGGGCGCATGGCAGAGCGCGGAATGGAAGGAGCACCATTTGACTTTTTCCAACCAAAATTGGCTGGAATTGAGATTGGACGCCATGTTGCATTTGGAGAGCCCCTGCTGTGCCTAAACAGTGGAAACCCCCACAAGTGCCCCCATTTGGGAAACTAGACCCCCTAAGAAACTTATCTAGATCTTTGGTGAGCAATTTGAACCCCCAAGTGCTTCACACAAGTTTATAACGTAGAGCCGTAAAATTAAAAAATCATATTTTTTCCACATAATTGATTTTTTTCACCCCAATTTTTATTTTCCCAAGGGTAACAAGACTCCAAAAGTTATTGTGCAATTTGTCCTGAGTGCGATGATACCCCATATGTGGGAGTAAACCACTGTTTGGGTGCATGGCAGAGTTTGGAAAGGAAGGAGCGCCGTTTGACTTTTTCAACGCAGAATTGGCTGGATGCCATGTCGTGTTTGGAGAGCTCCTGATATGCCTAAACAGTGGAAACCCCCCAAAAATGACACCATTTTGGAAACTAGACCCCTCAAGGAACTTATCTAGAGGTGTGGTGAGCACTTTGAACCCCGAAGTGGTTCACAGAAGTTTATAACGTACAGCCGTAAAAATAAAAAATCCTTTTTTTTTTACAAAAATGATTTTTTCGCCCCCAATATTTTATTTTCACAAGGGTAACAGGAGAAATTGGACCCCAAAAGTTGTTGTCCAATTTGTCCTGAGTACGCTGATACCCAATATGTGGTAGTAAACTACTGCATGGGCGCACGTCGGGGCTCGGAAGGGAAGTAGTGACGTTTTGGATTGCAGACTTTGATGGAATGGTCTGGGGGAGTCATGTCGCATTTGGAGAGCCCTGATGAATCTAAACAGTAGAAACCCCCCACAAGTGACCCCATTTTGGAAAATAGACCCCACAAGGAACTTATCTAGATGTGTGGTGACCACTTTGAACCCCGAAGTGCTTCACAGAAGTTTATAACGTACAGCCGTAAAAATAAAAAATCCTTTTTTTTTTTACAAAAATGATTTTTTCGCCCCCAATATTTTATTTTCACAAGGGTAACAGGAGAAATTGGACCCCAAAAGTTTTGTCCAATTTGTCCTGAGTATGCTGATACCCAATATGTGGGAGTAAACTACTGTATGGGCGCACGTCGGGGCTCGGAAGGGAAGTAGTGACGTTTTGGATTGCAGACTTTGATGGAATGGTCTGGGGGCGTCATGTCGCATTTGGAGAGCCCCTGATGCGCCTAAACAGTGGAAACCCCCCACAAGTGACCCCATTTTGGAAAATAGACCCCACAAGGAACTTATCTAGAAGTGTGGTGAGCGCTATGAAGCTCCAAGTGCTTCACAGAAGTTTTATAACATACAGCCGTAAAACAAAAAAATCATTTTTTTTTTACAAAAATGATATTTTCGCCCCCAGTTTTTTATTTTCCCAAGGGTAACAGAAGAAATAGGACAAATTGCACAATAACTCTTGTGGTCCAGAGTACGCTGATACCCCATATGCGGGAGTAAACTACTGTTTGGACGCATGGCAGAGCTCAGAAGTGAAGGAACACCGTTTGACTTTTTCAACGCAGAATTGGCTGGAATGGAGATCAGACGCCATGTCACATTTGGAGAGCCCCTGATGTGCCTAAACAGCGGAAACCCCCCAATTCTAACTCCAACCCTAACCCCAACACACCCCTAACCCTAGTCCCAACCCTAACCACAAACCTAACCCTAACACACCCCTAACCGTAATCCCAACCCTAATCCTAACGTTAGCGCCAACCCTAACCCTAACTTTAGCCGCAACCCTAACTCAAACGGGAAAATGGAAATAAATACATTTTTTTAATTTTATTATTTTTCCCTAACTAAGGGGGTGATAAAGGGGGGTCTGATTTACTATTTATAGCGGGTTTTTGTGATTGGCAGCTGTCACGCTAAAAGACGCTTTTTATTGCAAAAAATAGTTTTTTGCATCACCACATTTTGAGAGCTATAATTTTTGCATATTTTGGCCCACAGAGTCATGTGAGGTCTTATTTTTTGCGGGACGAGGTGACGTTTTTATTGGTACCATTCTTGAGCACGTGACATTTTTTGATCGCTTTTTATTTCGATTTTTGGGAGGTTAGAATGAACAAAAATCAGCAATTCATGAATTTCTTTTGGCGGAGGCGTTTGTACCGTTCCGCGTGTGGTAAAATTGATAAAGCAGTTTTATTTTTCGGGTCAGTACGGTTATGGCGATACCTCATTTATATCATTTTTTTATGTTTTGGTGCTTTTATAGCATGAAAACAATTTTATATAAAAAATTATTATTTTTGCATCGCTTTAGTCTGCGAGCTATAACTTTTTTATTTTTTCACTGATGATGCTGTATGACAGCTCGTTTTTTGCGGGACAAGATGACGTTTTCAGTGCTACCATGGTTATTTATCTTGGTCTTTTTGATCGCGTGTTATTCCACTTTTTGTTCAGCGGTATGATGATAAAGCATTGATTTTTTGCTTCGTTTTCTTTTTTTTTTTTTAAGGGGTTCATTAAAGGGGTTAACTAGTGGGACAGTTTTATAGGGGGGGTCGTTACGGACGCGGCGATACCAAATATGTGTACTTTTATTGTTTTGGTTTTTTTATTTACAGGAAAGAATGAATTTATTGGGCAATATTTTTTTTTTTTTATGATTTTTTTTTACCACTTTTTATTTTTATTTTTTTTACTTTTATACTTTGTCCCAGGGTGGGACATTACTGTATTTTAGCAGATCGCTGGTGTGACAGTGTGCACAGCACTCTGTCACACCAGCGATCGCTCTGGCACTGCTGCAGGCTTCCCCAGCGCCTGCTCTCAGCAGGCACTGAGGAAGCCGCCTCCCTGCAGGACCCCGGCGCCATCTTGGATCCGGGGACCTGGAGGGAGGACGGACCCTCAGAACAGCGCGACACATCGCGCTGCTCTGAGGGTCTCAGGGGGGCGCGCAGGGAGCCCCCTGCCTGCGCGATCCTCCCCTGTGCCCCAGGTGCACCGCGATCATGTTTGATCGCGATGTGCCAGGGGTTAATGTGCCGGGAGCGGTCCGTGACCGCTCCTGACATACAGTCACGGGTGTCAGCTGTGATAATCAGCTGACACCCGGCGGCGATCAGCTGCGCTCCCCCCGGGAGCGCAGCTGATCGCCCATGACGTACTATTCCGTCCATGGGAATAAGGTCCAGGGTCACATGGACGGAATAGTACGTCTGATGGCAGAGAGGGGTTAATAAAGTATTAACACACTGTTTTACCCTCACCTTGTGTTGTCCAAATAGCATTCTGTCCTCTGGGAAGGAGTGCTGGCATTCAGTGGCATAATCCCCAGTCCATGAGAGCACCCACTGACCCTTGTGTCTCCATACTTGGTGACAGCTATGAAATACTACTCAGCCTAGTGGATCCGGGAGAGCTGCCGGGGACTGATGTTTGTAGACACCATCCAAGTGCTCCACAACCAGGGAGTCAGATAGACAGTCCCAGCAGATCATAGATGAGGCATACACAGCAGGTTTGAAACACCAATATATCCAACAAAACCAGCTTGGCCTTGGGAAGAGGACTGGAGTGGATATACAGTCTCAACAGGAAACGGAAACAGCAGTTGTGCCAGCTTTGACAGATTGAATACAAGGTCACCGATATTCTGTCAGATTGATCCAGGAATTGTTCCTTTGGGATACCCAGAACATTAGGGAGGACAATGAGTTTGACCAAGAGGAATTGAACTGCCTGCCAGATCAAGGATACAGTGGCAGTCTGAAATCAAGTGCATAGGCCCAAGCAGCCGATTCCAGGAGTTGTTGGTCGCATTGGGACCCAGAGCCTTAAGCGAGATAAGGAGCTGGAGGAGTTGTTCTATTGGTAGGGGCAGATTTGTACCATCAAGCTGAAGAATCGTGGGAGAAAAGGTGCCACACTGCTTGCCTTCAACAGATTCCTGGAGACACAGGATGCGGAGAATTCCCTGTGTATATGCAATGGATACGAGTTTAGTTCTCATCGATTACATCTGTTAATTAGTGTGCTGAGGAATGTGTTGACACTGTGATTATTCTAAATTATGCCCGACATGTTTTTCCATGGGTAAAGAGACATAAGCCGGTTTTCAAATTAGTCTGAATGTTGACTCTTGAATTAAAGTTGGTTGCAGCTTATTGTGCTGCTATCTTTGGAGGACAGGGACTCAGGGTAATTGAACAATTGATGTTTGCTAATATGTTGATTGCTCATTGTATTAGTCCATGTAGCTTGATGTTCTGCAAATATTGAAGGACCAACTATGTAGATTGATTGAATACTCGAACAATGACAGATGACCTCATCCCACCTTCCCCCGACCTGTGGCTAAAGAACAGTTGTGAACTAAAAAAGGGATCTACCTCTAAGTCAAAAGAGACTCTAATTCCCCTTGGCTCCATTCAGAGGAATACTGTTAATGCACCTAATGGATATTAAGGAGAGATGCGTTCGCAGCCTGGGGTCCACCGTGCAGGTGGAGCCTCTGCTAGTAAGATGGCGCAAATAGGCAGTATGAGTGAACTCTGTTATCCCGCAGAGTCGCAGATGTAAACGCCGTAGTACTATATGGCGATATAAGCGGACTCTTTTAATTCACAGAGCCGCTGTGACAGACTGTGTCCTGTCAGACTCACAGGGGACACAGATGATTGCTAAGCGGATTGCAGTCTGTGGTCATGCAATCAGAACACAAGCAATAATCTCCTCATCGGAGTAGCTGTATTCTAATGGCGTTTTCAGCCGAGCCCTGAACACGTGCATACAAAACTCCTAACCGGAGGTGCCGGTATTCTAGGGGCTTTCAGCCGGACCTAACCACATGCATACATGACCACACTGGCACAAGCACGTAACAGATTTGATACTAGCGCATGGCCGAGTGGACATGCTCACCTTTTATAGTAGCAGTAACAGGACCTTCCAGAAAAGGACCAATGAAAAACTGTTCCAGAACACAAGCAGTTTCAGGACCTTCCTGGCGGACCAATGGGAGTCGCTGCTATAACCGAGCATGTGACCCCTGATCTCCAATGGGAGATCTTGCCCTGGGCATGCTCAGATGGAGAAACGCAGGACTTAGTCACAAGACTGCCTGCTCCAGCACTGGTTATAATAGAGGAACCAGAAGAGGCAGCAACAAGCCTCTGCACAGTATTAGACTGAGCGAGAGCTGGGACCGACGTCTCCGCTGAACAGGCTCCACTGTGGCCGGAGATGGATGGGGGACCACAGCGGGACTGGTTTGAGATTCCCCTTGTGCAACAGCGGGAACTCGATCTCTAACAAATACAGATTTGAGACTCTAAAGGATACCAGCTAAAGAGACCTCAGCTCCAGCTGGAAGAATTCAGATCTGATCCATTAACCATCACTGAACCCATATAGACGTTTAGAGAAACCAGGTTGGGACAATCAGGTCACCTGTTCGTGGTTGCATTTTTGAAGTTATCAGGTGACTATGAATAGAGATAAGCAAATTTTTTCAGATTTTGACCCCAAATCTGATTTTGTCATATTCGGGCCATATTCAAACACTATTTGTGCAGAATGTATGTCTTATGTTCGGTTCCAAACATATTTGGTAATTTTTACTCCCATTGACTCTAATGACGTTTGGATGTGTTCGACGAATAATGCAAAAACAATATTCAAGTCTGATCATAGTCGGAACCAAATCTGAACAAATTCGCTCATCACTATGAACAGTGCCCAAGTGACTCCAAATGGAGTCTCTGGTTTGGCATCTCATCCCAAGTAAAATGGCAAGGCTCATTAAGGGGTCAATGTTGAATTTTTAGGATTGCTACTTCCAATGGTTACACTAGAGTTTCTGTATTCTTCCTCTCTGAAGAGGTTATCTGCAGTAAATATTTTTAAGTAAATAACATTTCAAATTGCACAAAGTACTTAAGGCATGTAAGGCTAATTTTTTATGTAATAAAACTGATATTTTTAAGAATTAAAAATGATTTATCCCAAAAAAATTATTTTAGTTTGTATGCAAAAATATTTCTGCTTTGTAGATTGCAGATAAACACATTTTTAAATTATTTTCAACTTATGCAGGAATTGAAGCATGAAGATTTCTTTTGGACTTAACATTCCTTATTGTTTTAAACATTATTTTATCACATTTTAAACTTGTTTCTATTATGATTACTATTCTCTGCGTTCATTTACATTGGGAAACATTTGCATTGTCCTTTGGTTTGTTTGTTCTTTAGTCTCTGTGCTGAAATGGTGGGAAAGAAGGTCAAGCTTCAAGAGTATATTAATATTCAGCAGAGCTTCATGCAGTAAGATTTGTTTTTTATTTATTGTATAGTTTGTGGAGAAAGGTTATCATTCTTATATTCAAATTTATACATGCATTTAGGTTTTTTAAATGTCTTCAGGGTAAGGATAAGGGCTACAGCAGCTGAGCACTCTTTCAATTTTATGTCTTACATTGAACATCCTTAGAATAACTTGAATTATAGAAGTAAGGTACACATATTTCTTTTGAAAGGGGATGGAAGTTACCTTTCATTCAAAAGGGTACATGAAAAAAAGTTAATTACTAGATGACGGAATCGATCGACCATGAATTGACTTTGACTTGAATTTCATGAAATTTGCAGGTCCCTGCCATTAAGTGCTGGGAAAGATGTGGGCGTGCAAGCCCACATCAAAGGCAGGAAAATGACCTTTGATGTAAATATATGTCAAAGGTCATGAAGGGGTTAAAATATAAGTACATATTTTGCTTCTTAGCATGACTTTTTACAAGCCCAATTTAGCAACCATAGACTCCCACAACAATACTGATGGTACCTGCTGTATGCTGTTGGAACCCCTTCATAATATATGACTTATATTTTGTCATATATTGTGTCCCTGATTTTGATGCGGGAACCAGCACTTATCTTGCATCTTTCCCTGCACATCACAGTTGATTTAAACAGCCTGCAAATTAGATAAATCCTACTGCCAATTGCTGACAGTAGGATTTAACACGCACCAGCCGGAAGCGCATCACAAATCTTGCCCATCGGTGCGCCTATCATATGATCGTGAGGCCGTGATGGGTTGTCATTACAGCCAAAGGTCTGCAGGAGGTCCTCATACCTGTCATTGTTAATATCCTGTGAACACCTGCTAATGAACATAGTTCATAGAAGATAGCGATTTCAGCTATACATACCAATGCTGAAACAATGCTATATATTGCACAGTTGACCGGACTATCCCAGCTTCAAGGGGATTATTGAAGTTAGTTAAAAGTATGAAATAAAGTTTTAAAAATCTGAAAAAAATGAAAAACAGAAAAGTTCAAATTACGCTCCCTTTGCCCCCATTGAAAATAGACCAATTAAAAAAAAACATATTTGTTATCGCTGCTTTCAGATATGTCCAGTCTATCAAAATATAAGGTAAATTAATCAGATCAGTAAACGGCTTAACAAGAATAATATGAAAAGCCAGAAACACGTTTTTTTTGGCTGCCACAACATTGCAATAAAATGTAATGTAATAAAACATTGGATCTACCCCAAAATGGTATAAAAAAAAGTCAGCTCAGGGTGCAAAAAATAAACCTCAGATTCCAAAAAATGAAAATGCTACAGGCTTTGGAAAATCTGAGAAGTGCAAAAAGATTTTTTTCATGTGAATTGAGTATTTTTTTTCACCACTTAAATAAAAAATAAACTATACATGTTTGGTATTTGTGTACTCATACTGACCTGGGGACTCTTATTTCTAGGTTAGGTATACTATATAATGAGCATGGTAAATTTAAATAAAATGTGGAATTGCTCTTTTTTGCAGTATCACTGCACTTGGAATTTTTTTCCTATTTTTCAGTACACTATATCATAAAATCAATGCAGTCATTCAAAAGTACAACTTGTATTGAAGAAAAAATATAAAAAGATATGGCTCTTTGGAATGACGGTAGGAAAAGCAAAACAACACAGAAAAATGGCCATGACATGAAGGGGGTAAGGGAATTTTGTTGTAAATTGTTTGTCATGGAGGAAACTGAAAAAATAAATACATAAAAGAGGATAAAAAAGAAGTCAAACTTTTTGCATACCATGGCTTTTTTTGTCAGTGAGGGAGGAGTAATGTTTAAAAAATAAAAAAAAATACTCGTGCATTAATTTTTGTGTATCTGTTTTATTAGTTCAGTCTTGCCACTGTACACCACACAATCATACTGTGGGCTGTTCCGTATTTTGAATAGTAGTAAGGGCATTGGTAGCGGCCACTTTCCACACAAAGGCAACCGTAAGCTGCGTCAGTAACTTTCCCAACAGATGAACCTATGGCTACTTGCAGGCTATGCAATAGGAAAATAAATTGAAAACCTCAAGGCTTGCATAGACTAGGATCTTTGGCTTTTCTTCATCACATGAAGTGACTTCACTTATTCATTTGGAACAGCATGCCAGTCAGCATTCGTAGCAATCCTCAAATATCGATCCTATGACTTTTCCTCGCACTCTTATTTCTGGTAGCCAGGCAGCATTCTCAAGTAGTACTTGGTCAGTGTCTTCATCATCATTGTCATCCATGACTTTTGCTTGTTGTACTAGGAGTATTCCTCCTCCTTACCTATTGCACTACTAGTTAGCCATACCTTATTGTGTATTTAGTAAACAGGTATACATTTCCAGTCATTTGCTCTGTGCAAACCAATCTTCCATCATGTAATGTTGCTGGTGGTGCAGTATATGCAAAATACCTCTACATAGAGGAAAAGGACTTTAAATCTAGTATCATCTACTGGAAGTAGCAATCCTAAAAGTAAATATAAATCACTGATTCCTGTAGAATCCTAATGTTAACTGATCCAGTCAGAGCATGTTTCATTATTAACCACCCTCTCTTCCTATCATTGAGTCAGTTAACTAATTTATTAATATTTTCACCTAGTGTCATTGCTCCTATTTTTAAGTACTAACCTTTTATGTGGTACTGTCTTAAATGCCTTAAAAAAGTCCAGACAAACATCATCTATGACATTACACTGGTCCAGTCCAGTTGAAGTCTCCTGTTATAATTACTTCTCCTTGATTTGATGCCTCATTTATTTGCTTTATGAGGATACACTTGGAGACTTATAAGAAACCCCTATCAGTATTTTATTATTCATTCTCCCTCCCCTTATCGTTACCCATAGGGACTGTAGATTTTCACTTACTTCACATACATTATCATGCAGGAAGAGTTTGGGGAAAATTTAACATATAAGCATACCCCTGCCCCTTGTTTGTATGTTTGTATGGTGAGTAAAGAGTATAACCCTGCAAATTAATATCATAACTATCCTCCAATCTTGTGTCCATTAGACACGCAATATCATAATTTTCTTCCAACATTATTAATTTTAATATGCTGAAAAAGTGAATGGACAGCACCTCCAAAAATCATTCATTGATCTAATGCCGCTAGACAAAAATATATATAACGGAACATAAGGTTCTTAGTTTAACATTGTGGTTAGCCCACTGCCACATCACGGTAAACCTTGTAGTGGGTACCTATCGCCATTATGTAACAGTGCTGCGTGCAGACCACCTCCATAGTGGCAATGCACTGTCAGGGTAGACTGCCCGGTGTCTCCAGGCAATGCCGTCCCACCAGCACAAAACCACAGCAACAATGGTTGGCACACATCACCAACACCAAATGAAAGGAGTCCCCATCACCTCAATGGAGGGAGACATGCACCGACCACCACCACAGTGGCAATGCAGCGGCAGGGTAGAAGGTCTGGTGTCTCACAGTGCCCATTCTGCAAGACAGAGTCCACATGACTCCATACCGCGCCACCCCACCAGCATAAAACCACAGCAACAATGGCCACCACACAGCACCAACATCAAATGAAAGGAGCAATGAAACTCACCTTTCTCAAGCTCTTCAGTGAGAGCAGAAATGGGCTAAACCCCTTACTTTGCAATCTCCTTCTAATTCAAATCACCTGTGTTAAATGGGAGGAGTGCCGATCGGAAGAAAAAAAAGGACAGATCATGCAATATCCTGAAAAAGAGAATGGACAGCACCTTCAAAAATCATACATTGATTTAATGCCGCTAGGCAAAATTATATATAACTGAGCATAAGGTTCGTAGTTTAACATTCTGATCAGAATGTATAAAGCACACTGCCATGTCACAGCAAACCTTGTAGTGGGTTCCTATCGCCCTAATGGAGCGGAGCTACGTGCCGACCACTGCCACAACGGTAATGCACTGGCAGGGCAGACAGCCCAGTGCCCCCAGACTGCACCGCCCCACCAGCACAAAACCACAGCAACAATGGCTGCTACACTGCACCAACACCAAATGAAACAAGTCCCCTTTATCCCAACGGAGTAGTCGTGCGCCAACCACCGCCACTGTGGTAATGCAGCAGCAGGGCAGTAGACCTTTTGTCTCACAGCGCCCATACTGCAAGACAGAGTCCACATGACTCCATACTGAGCCGCCCCACCAGCACAAAACCACAGCAACAATGGCTACCACACAGCACCAACGCCAAATGAAAGGAGCAATGAAACTCACCTTCCTCAAGCTCTTCAGTGAGAGCAGAAATGAGCTAGACCCTTACTTTGCAGTCTCCTGCTTATTAAAATCACCTGTGTCAAATGGGAGAAGTGCACATCTGAAGAAAAAAAGTACAGATCATGCAATATGCTTAAAAAGAGAATGGACAGCACCTCCAAAAATTATACATTGATCTAGTGCTGCTAGGCAAAAATATACATATACATGTTTTTTTGGAGGTGCTGTCCATTCTCTTTTTCAGCATATTGCATGATCTGTCTTTTTTCCTTGTATTTGCACTCCTCCCATTTGGCACAGGTGATTTTGGAGAGTGCTAGAGAGGAGGCCACAAAGCAGGAGGCTGCAGTAGACGAGGCGGGAGATGATGAGGGCAAGCACTAGTGATCTTGCAGATTCTTGTTTAAGGAACGTGCTGAATTTTGAAATTTTTTTGAGTTGGAGACAGGAGGAAGTGGAAAGGCCTTGGATATGTGGTTTGAAGGCGAGCTCAGAGTCAAAGGTTACCCTGAAGCAGTGAACTTGTGGGATTCTGATTAGTAAGGAGGTGACTTGGGGTCAAGACAGGTAGATCTGTCTGTTATCAGCATAGAAATTATACTGAAAGCTCCATGAGCTGTCCCAGGCTGAAAGTGTAGATAGTGTAGATGGAGGAGAGCAGGAGTCCTAAAACTGAACCTTGATGAACACAAACAGATAGGGGGCGAGATGGGGAGGTTGTGTGTGAGTGGGAGATGCTGAATGTCAAGTCTGTTAGGTATGAGGAGATCCAAGAAGGGGCCAAGTCTGTGATTCCAAGAGATGAGAGAATCTGTGGTAAGATATAAGCTTCTTCCCTGTAATAACTGTTCTAATCCCTCCCCTCATGCCACCCCAATTTTACTACATTGTCCCATGACATAACCTACACTATTTTCCTCTTCTTTGTGGTAATTGCTCCTTCCCAGACCCTAACTTAAACAATCCTCCAACTTCCTAGCTTTTCTTTTCTGCAGTACAGTTGAATCCTCATAATTTAGATGTAGCCCATCTCTAATGTAGAGCTTGTAGCTAGGGATGAGCGATATTGCCCAATATTGTATTGGAATTCCGATTTCCGATATTGGAAAAAAATCGGATATCGGAATTTCTGATTTCCGATATCAATGCAAGTCAATGGAGAAAAAAATCAGAATTACAAAATGACCACTACAGTGCTATATAATGGATAAAATGGAGGTGAAACACCTCAGGATAATGGGGAAAGAGTTTGCAGAGGCAGAGGAGCAAAAAAATCGCTAGAAAAATGCACAGAGCGAAAACTGTAGCAGGAAAACTGGTCGCCATCTTCTAATTCAATTGCTGGCTTTTGTGAAATTACAGAACCACCCGACATGAAATGACTCATGGTTTACATACAGTTAACCATGTCATTTCATGTAGTTTGATATATGGTTTTCACTAACAATTACATGAGTGTATGTGTGCAAAATTTCACACATGTAGCGGTTAATTAAAGGTGTAAATTCGTTAACCAGCCAGATGAAGCAGACTACAGAGGCATGGTATTTAAGGCTGTTAAGGATCCAATATCCATGAACCTTGCAAGCCTGATAATACCAGGCTACAGCAGTCTGCTTATCTTGGTTGGTTAACAAAAATAGGGGATCCCCTCTAAAAAAAAAATGGCGTGGGGGTCCCCCTATTTTTGTTAACCAGCCAAGTAAAAAGCAGACTGCTGCGGCCTGGTATTAAAAGACTGTCAAGGCCATGGATTTTGGCCCTCAACAACCTAAAAATACCAGGCTGCAGCAGCCCTACAATTGGCACATCAAAAGATGCGCCAGTTATGGCACTTTACCCAGCTTTTCCCACTTGCCCTGTAGCAGTGGCAAGTGGGGTAATAAGGGGTTAATGTCACCTTTGATTGAACGGTGACAATAAGCCCGGTTAATAATGGAGAGGCGTCAATAAGACACCGATCCATTATTAATCATAAAGTTTGTAAATGTTTAAAAAAGACAAATCCAGAATAAAGTCTTTTAATGAAATAATACACAACACAGTTTTCATTATATTTTATTGCACGCTCATCCTGCGACGCCATAGATCTCCTGTAAAAAAACAAAAATAACAGATATTATCAGGCTTGCAAGGTTCATGGATATTGGATCCTTAACAGCCTTAAATACCATGCCTCGGTAGTCTGCTTCATCTGGCAGGTTAACAAAATTAGGGGGACCCTACGCAATTTTTTTTTCGAGGGGATCCCCTAGTTTTGCTAATCAGTTCACTTCAGGTCAGCCGGGATTCCCTCTGACATCACTGATGCTGTGCGGTGTCCCCGGCTGACCTGAAGTGAAAGTGGGAAGCAATCAATTAAGCTTCCCACACTAATCACTTCCTCTCCTGTCAGATGGGAGAAGAGATGATTCATTCGGGGGTTTACTGCGAGGCTGGCAGCATTAGCTGCGGTCCCTGCAGTAAACGTTAACCCTTTCAGAAGGATTACATCAGGGGACCTGACTGAACACCGGATAGGTAAGAATAATGTTGCTTTATTATTTTATTTTTATTACAGGAGAACAAGGGATTCGGATGGAGTACCAGTAAAATAAAATTTGGTCAAAAAGCTATGTGTATTTATTTCATTAAAATCACTTTAAATTAATGTGTGTGTTTTTTTTTAACCATTTAATACAATAGGATTAATAATCGATAGTTGTCTAATTTACAACTCTCCATTATTAACCTGGCTTAAAGTCACCTTCCAATAGCAAGGTGGCTTTAACCCATTATTAACCCATTAGTCACCGCTACAGGGCAATGGGAATAGATGGGATAAGTGCCAGAAAGGGTGCATCTCATTATAGATGTGCCTTTTCTGGGATGGCTCGGCGCAGATGTTAGTAGCCAGGGGGGGCACAAAATAAATGCACCCTCCCTAGGCTATTATTATCTGCCCCCACTCCTGGCTTTACCTGTCTGGTTGAGAAAATAGCGCGGAGCCCACCATTTTTTTTCAACGAATTTGCACCTTTAATTAACCCCTAGATGTCTGAAATTTTGCACGCATACACTCATGTAATTGTTAGTTAAAACCATATATCAAACTACATGAAATGACATGGTTAACTGTATGTAAACCATGAGTCATTTCATGTCGGGTGGTTCTGTAATTTCACAAAAGCCGGCAATTGAATTAGCGGCTATTTTACTATGTAGAAGTGTATGAACTATAAATATATATATATATATATATAATATGTCACAATGACATGTACATATATTATATATGTATTCTGTGTATATATATCTAGTCAGCAATTCTTCAGCTCCTGATTGGCTCCACGGAGCGCTCAGAGGCTGAAGGATTATTATTGGATTTCCGATTTCCGATGTGAAAAAAATATCGGAATCGGAAATCGGAATTCCGATATAGCAAATATCGGGCCGATTTCCGATATTGCAATATCGGAAAGCTCATCCCTACTTGTAGCCAACAGAGAATTAAAATGAAGAGGCGATTCAAATAAAAAATGAGAAATAAAACATAGGAAACTATTTGTTCTTCTAAATTTTAATATCTGCTGATGTATAGAAATGGCTGCCATAGAGATGCCATACAAATGGCAGAAGGATGACAATTCAGATGAAAAATCTTCTTTTCTGGGCGAAAATCAGATGAATTTTTATATGCTCATGTGAACTTAGCATTTTATGTAGCAAAATATTCATTATAGTTTATATTGCAATTAAAAGCACACTACCTACAATATGTATTGCTTTGCATCAGTTTTGTGTTTTATTTTTTTTTTCAAAACTCTGTAGGCTGAGAGAAAGTTTTGTTTCTGGTGTTTCCTCCATAAGCTACCTATATGATTTGAAAAATGCAAAAAAAAATGCATGTAATAAATGTAACAAATTCTAAAAAACTTTAAGAGCATTTGTAAAGAAAACCTGTAATAAATGCCTAAATTTCATAGCTGTCATTACAAGTAAAAATGTAATAATAGCAGAAAATCACTTAACCCCTTACCGACATGTGCCGTACATGTACGGTGAATGACGGGTGCGGGTCTATAGAGCAGGCCCAGCATTCCCATCAAATTCCAGCTGTGTTACACATGTAACATCTGCCTTTAACAGCAGCAATCAAAGCTGGGATCCAATTGCTGCTGCTGTCAATACCAGGCTTTTGTCATACTTATGGCTCATGGAACAAGGGGGAAGCAAAATCAAAAGTGCAGAACTGAAAACTGGTTGTATTATTAAAGGGTTTACAATTCTATTTCATTTAAAGAAGAAATCTTTTAAATTATCCTGACCAAAGAAAACCCAAGATTTTTTCAAGGTTTGTGTATTCTACTAAATTGTAAGAAACATAAAAGGCCTAAAGGTGCCTGCTCATATGGATTTTTCAATTTAGGTAATGGTCCCAGTGTGGCCTTTGTAAGACACAAAATTTCGAAAGCCTTGTGGCCATATGAAAGAAGTAGAGAAAGCTAATAAAGATTTTGGCTTACTTGTTCTTGATTCCCAATTGCTGAAACTTAATTGTGTTTGCTGTTCCAATTACTGCATCAAAGTAAAGTTTATCAGAGGAACTTATTTTAGCATTCACTTTGCTAAACAAAGTTTCTCTTGGGTAAACTACAAACCTAGAGCAGCATATCTCTATCTTTCCATGCCATGGTATTTTTATTGACTTCAACATTTTATTTATCAGTTACATACAATATTAAAAAATAAATTGGCTTTATGTTTGTAAGTATGTAAGTTTGCATAATTCCAAATATTAACATACGGTAATTTAATTAACCCCGTAAAATAAATTTGTGTTTTTGCACTTTCGTTTTTCTCTCTTTTTTTTCCAAGAAAGATAACTTTTTATTTTTCCACCAACATGAGGACTTTGGTTTTCTGTAACCAGTTTAGGGTTTTAATGATACTATTCATTTAACAATATAATTAAAAATTAAATAAAATGTAAAAGTGGTGATGTAGGAATCTAATTTTCAAAAAAAGGGAACTTGATTTGTGTTGCCATTGTTGAAACTTACTTTTTTATTTTTATTAAGTTGATGAAGCTGTGTGAGGGGTTGATATTTTCTTAGCAAGTTCATACTATATTTTAGGTAAATACAATAATTTTTATTGCAATTTTTTAGGAAGGTGCAGTAACCGAAAAGGCATCAGGCATCTCAAATTGATTTTCCTTCTCATTTTCCATATGTTATCTTAACCTCTTCATCACCTTGAGTTTCTCCATTTTTGAGTTTCCTTTTTGGCTCCTCTTCTTCCCAGAGTCATATCTTTTTTATTTTTCAGTCAATATGGCAATGTGAGGGCTTGTTTTTGTGGAATGAGCTGTACTTTTGAACAACACCATTAGGTTTGCCATATAGTGCACTGGAAAACAGGGAAAAAAATTAAAAGTGCGGTGAAATTGCAAAAAAGTGCAATTCCACAACTGTTTTTTGTTTTGCTATTTTACCATGTTCACTATAGCTAAAACGGACCTGCCATTATGATTCTTCAAGTCATTACGATTTCCTAGATACCAAGCATGTTTAATTTCTTTTTATTTAAGTGGTAAAAAAAAATCCCAAGTTTCTTAAAATAGAAAAAAAAAGGTCGCCATATTTTGAAACCGGCAGCGTCTCCATTTTTCGTGATCTGGGCTGGGTAAGGGTTATTTTTTGCGCTCTGAGCTGATGTTTTTATTGATACCATTTTGGTGTAGATACGATCTTTTGATCGCCTATTATAGCAATTTAATGTAAAGTTACAGTGACTTACAAAAACATATTTTGACTTTTTTTCTCATTACGCCATTTACCGATCGGAATAATTATTTTTATATATTAATAGATCAGGCAATTCTGAACACGGCAATGCCAAATATGTTTATTTTTTTATTTGTCTTTGTTGTTTTATTTCAAATAGGGCAAATGGGGGGTGATTTGAACGTTTATATTTTTGAAATTTTTTAAATATTTTTAAAAACTTTTTTTACTTGCTTTAATAGTCTCATTGGGAGACTAGAAACTGTGATCATCCAATCCCTTGTGCTATAAAGAGCAAGGCTTCAGCCCTGCCTTATGTAGCAGAAATGCTCATTTGCTATTAGCGCTCATAGCAATCCTGCAATGACAACCACAGGGGTTTGCTGCCCTACGGTCATATGACATGGGCATCGATGGGCGGGATTCGTGACGCTTCCAGATCAAGCATGTTAAATGCTGCTGTCAGAGTTTGACAGCGGCATTTAATATGTTACCAGCCGTGGGTGGATCGCGATTCCACCTTCAGCTGTTAGGGGCATATGTCAGCTGTTCAAATCAGCGGACATGTGCCGGAAAAGTTGCGGGCTCACCTCCATAGCCTGCAGCAAGCAGGGGAAGTCCACCTTAGACGTAACTATACGTCTAAGGTGGGAAAGGGGTTAATATATCTGACTTTTATGGACATGGTGATACCAAATATGCTTATTTTTTATTCTTTTGCTATTATTGAGGTAAAAGAGGTGTGATTATATTTTTTTATTTGCTTTTCAAAAACTTTTTTTTAATTGATGGCATTAGCGTGCAATCCATTGCTCTGCCATTTTTTTATACATTAATTTTTCTGATGAAATGGTGATAATAAAACCTTAATCATTAACAAAAGACTGATGAAAATCATATAAAAAGCACTAATGTAACATGGACTGCTTTTTTGTGTAACAGAAAAGTCAAATCATCGACCAAAGCACAATACCAAATATGAATATTATAAAACTTAACTTTTAATCATATATTAGAAAAATCATAATAAAAAATGCAACATACAAAAAACACAGTCTGCATAATGGCAACAATGGAATCTGAAGCTTTGTATTATAAAACAACATTTTGACCCTTTCAAAAGTTACATTTAACTAATTTACCTCAAAAGTAAAGTTTGGGATTCCTAAAGTTGGAATTACATGTAAAGTGTAAATACCAAAATTAACTGAGTAAATTCTTACTTAAAATCATTCAGTTTAAATCTTTTTTTCTCCTGGCTATGTGAATAATAAGACATCTGCTGTAATATACATGTCTATTTAATGGAAATATTTGGCACATCTTTATCAACAGCCTGTGTGATTGCACATGGTGCCAGCTATCAGACTACAGTGAGGGTGACAGCAAGTCAGGTTCCGCTTACTAACTCCTTCTCTATACACACAGCTTGCCATCTCATTCCAACCTCTAAACCTCTCAAATTTACTGATGCCACGCATCCATGCTGCTTACTACTGAATCAGCCACAATCTTGTTTCTACATATATTGATGCAGATGTCATCATATCAGGAAATCTTCTTCCTATGCAAATCCCTTGGTGCAGTCATGCAGAGGCAATAGAGCTTTCTGCATACATTATTACATGTAAAAAGCATAGCAGGCAGCAAATCAGTATTTAAATTGGGGCACAGATACTTAATAGAATGACATCTACAGGGTGGGCCATTTATATGGATACACCTAAATAAAATGGGAATGGTTGGTGATATCAACTTCCTGTTTGTGGCACATTAGTATATAGGAGAGGGAAAGCTTTTCAAGATGGGTGGTGACCATAGCGGCCATTTTTTTGTCGGCCATTTTGGATCCAACTTTATTTTTCCAAAGGAAGAGGGTCATGTGACACATCAAACTTATTGAGAATTTCACAAGAAAAACAATGGTGTGCTTGGTTTTAATGTAACTTTATTCTTTCATGAGTTATTTACAAGTTTATGACCACTTATAAAATGAGTTCAAAATGCTGCCCATTATGTTGGATTGTCAATGCAACCCTCTTCTCCCACTCTTGACACACTGATAGCAACACCGCAGAAGAAATGCTAGCAGAGGCTTCCAGTATCCATTGTTTCAGATGCTGCACACCTCATATTTTCACAGCATAGATAATTGCCTTCAGATATGAGATCTGCAGCAAGTGAAACAATGGATACTGGAAGCCTGTGTAGCATTTCTTCTGCGGTGTTGCTATCAGTGTGTCAAGAGTGGGAGAAGAGGGTTGCATTGACAATCCAATACAATGAGCAGCATTTTGAACACATTTTATAAGTGGTCATGAACTTGTAAATAACTCATGAAAGGATAAAGTTATGTTAAAACCAAGCACACCATTGTTTTTCTTGTGAAATTCTCAATAAGTTAGATGTGTCACATGACCCTATTCCCATGGGAAAAAATAAAGTTGGATCCAAAATGGCTAACTTAAAAATGGCCACCATGGTCACCTCTCATCTTGAAAAGTTTTCCCTCTCCCATATACTAATGTGCCACAAATAGGAAGTTGATATCACCAACCATTCCCATTTTATTTAGGTGTATCCATATAAGTGGCCCACCCTATATAGTGACAAGAAATAGCAGATGGACACCTTGCCCATTTTGCCATTTATTGCTTTTTAAGTGTTTCTGTTTAGCACCCCTTAACCACCATTTTTCTATTATGCCAAGAAAACTTGATAGAAAGTACAAATAAAAAAGTTGATATAGTGCTGGAAGATGCTCTCCTAGGTCAGAAGGCATTCAGCAACCTGAGTATTAATAATGCTCATGATGTGCAAGGATCAAAGGCACAAGGACGTCTTAGTGCTGATATTGCTTGGTCGAAAGGGAAGTTCATAAGCAGCAGAGATACCATAAAGTTTGAAACTTGCAATATATGAACCATGAACCAAGGTAAACTCGACATTGTCAAAGCCGAAATGGACAGAACAGGACTTACTCAAAATTAGCTAATTAATATGGACACAATCTGGATATTTCCAGTCAAGCAAAAATTGGGTCTACTATTCTGGCAAAGATAACTGAAAAAGAAATGGTGTTGCTTTTATTCTTAACCAAAGATTGTCCGGCACTCTCCTGGAGTACAATGCAATCAATGATTGAGCCATCTTGATGCAACTACAATGAGTGCCAATCAGTGTCACAGTTATACAAGTCTACTCACTAACAACAGATGCTAAAAAGGAGGACGTTGAACTGTTCTATGATCAACTTCAAGAGGAAATGGACAAGACTCCAAAACAAGGCTTACTCATTATCATGGGAGACTTGAATGCCAAAGTGGGCCACGTAAAATATGGAACCATTTTGGAAACTTTGGACTTGGTGATGGAAATGGGGCTGTAGGTAGATCCATTCACTTTTGTATAGTGTTGAGCGATATTGCTCGATATCTAAAAATATCGTATTGAAATTGTATCGCCGATAGCACTAAATATCGTCATATCCGATTCCAATTGCGGAAGTCCAATGTAAGTCTATGGGAAAAAAATATCGCAACTAAAAAAAACCTTTATTTCCTTGTAAACACATAAAATAAACATATAAATACATATATATATATATATTACATGTCATTGTGACATATATATACATATATTTATAGTTTATACACTTCTACATAGTAAAATAGACTCTGATTCAATTGCCGGGTAAAGCCGTGACATACCCCATAGAAGTCGATGGGCTCGGTGCCGAGTACCCCCAAAACCTCTGGCTCTGTGCGACTCAACTTGGGCGTCACAAACAGGATTCTGTAGCTCGCTATAAGCGAGTCCTGTGTGCCTGAATTGAACTGGTTTTGTGCTTGAGAATTGCTAAAATCATCAGAGAATGTATTTGCCATTTTTCCGCCATATCTGCGTCACGACGAGGCACTGGTGAAGAAGAAGGGCGTGCTCTTCATGGGTGTACTGTACACTCACTCAGTGACGCGAAAACGATGGCTCTAAATGGTACTGCAATGTAAGATCGTGCCCCACAGCTCTTCAGTTCCGCCTCCTCATCCTCCTCAGTGTGTGGAAACTAACACGAAGGTCCCGCCTCCCTACAAAAGAGGGGCCCTCTCCAGATGCTAATGACACATGTGACTTGGCAGAGATGGCTAATGGACACGAGCAGAAGTGTGAAGGGATGGAGCAGTCAGAGCTCTCCCCCACGGAAGCGACCCGATCGCCACGGAACCACCGTTGGGCACCCGGCCTGGAAACCCTCCTACGCTGCAAGAAGCGGCGGATACCCTAAGAGGCCTGGCCCGGCACCGGGAGGAGGTCGCCAGGATGGAAGCGAGCTGGCGTGCCCTAAAACTAAACTTGGAGCGGCGCCAATCCCTCTTACCTGAAGTGTCTGTACCGGAAGGTGAGGCACCCGTTCTAGTAGAGGAGTCCTTGCAATGTGATCCGGTTGACGTTGTCGCAGTGGAGGCACCCGTTCCTGCAAAAACCGCAGCACCGTCAGCACCCCAGATCCCGCTGTCTGCCCCCGTCGCTGAGACAGAAGAAGCGACACCCGTCCTCATGGAGGAGGCTGTGCAGGCACCAGAGCACTACCTGCCTGTACCGGAGCCCCGACTGTCATCTGATTTAGAGCCGTCTGCTTCCTCCGCAGGGGAGCGCCGCCAGGACTGGGGGGCGACAGGAGAGCTGCCGCAAACCGGACACTGTAAGCTGCAGTGGAGTGGTGGAGACATGGAGCAGCTGGTGGAGGAGAATTACAACCGGCATCAGGAGGAAGAGTGGAGACGTTGGGAGCGGGAAGCAGAGCGACAAAGGGAGCAGCGAGAAACCCTAAAACTTCGCCAACGTCACCTGGAGAAGGATCGGGCAGATAAGGACCGGATGAGAAAGGATAAAGGAACCCTGTGTGAGCCGCGGCGTAAGGGTGCAGTACAGAGCTTTAAATTGAAAGGTGGTTGGGGCTTCATCAAGGAGCCTGGACTTTATTTAGAAGTCTTTGTGAACCGGCGGGACGTGGAGGCTCACCTCCCAGAAGCACACCCGGGGAGGGACCTGTTGCCAGGAGACTTGGTGACTTACACCCGACACTGGGGTTACAATGGATGGTACGCCCTAAATGTTACCAGGTGCGACCCCTACTCCCCAGTGTGTCAGGAACCTGTGAGACCCTCGGAGCCTTCAGCCTCCCACATCCAGGCCTCTGCAAAAGTGCCCACCCCACGCCGTAAATCTCCCAAGCCTCCCTCAGTGGTCTCCTCAGCAGCCCCAGCTATGGACATGATAAGTATAGCTGGCCCGTACCCGGCGCCTGTTAGGCCCCCTGGGGTTCGTTCAGTCCGGGACATAGGGTTCCAGACCCGGAGGGAGATGAAAGAGGTGGCCACACAGACCCAGATAGCGGGTCACGACTTGACTGTACAGGCCACACGACGTCATCAGGTCCTGGTGGTCCTTGGTGCCTCGGATGTTTGGCAAGCATCAGAAGAGTACCAGGTGGTACCTGGAACACCCCTGCCAAAGAAGTATAAATAACCCGGACAGGGTCCCTGTATGTAAATAGTTAAATTGTTGATAAATAGTTAAATTGTTTATGTACCCGGACGGGTGAATGTTTATAAAAAAGTTTTTTAATTTAATAAAAAAAAAAAACACAGTTTTCATTACTTTTATTACAGTCTCATCCTGCGACGCCATCGATCTCCTGTAAAAAAATGAAAAAAAAAAAAAAAGTATACCACCTGACCGACGCCGTCCATAGTAACGAGTGTCCCACGACGATCCAGCTCTGCTACATCAGAATCCCGGCGCAGCACAGCTGATTACCTGCTTCCCCGGCGGTGACGTCATCGGACTGGTTTACGGCCGGGATTACCCTGCAGTCATTGCAGTTATCGCGAAAAACTGCATGTGACCGCCAGGGAGAAGATAATGGCGGCCATCAAGCAGTCCAGGACGTGACCGCCGGAGATCTTCTGCCAGGTAAGTGCCGCTGACTCCTGACAGACCCGACCGACGGACACTCACAGTGACAGTGACAAATCCGATTCCGGTATTCGATAAGACGAAAATATCGAAACGAATTATCGAAAGGCAGATAGAGCTAATATCGGCCGATAGCCGATATTTGCATTATCGTATCGCTCAACACTACTTTTGTAAGACATCAATCGTCTATCACAAACGTCAAAATCCCAAACAGAGATTCAACACATGAACATCACCAAATAGGACCTAAAAGATTCAGATTGACCACATATTTGTTCACCAAAGATGGAGGTCATCATTACCATGAAAACAAGCTCAGGAGCTGATTCTGGAACTGATCATGAACTTTTGACAGCAAAAATTACAGTCAAGCTGTGTAAGAGGACAAGACAACATGCCATTCCCAACTTCAATTTGGCCAACATACCTGAAGTTTTTTGGAACTGTCTGCACAACCGATTTACATTACTGGAGTGGACACGAATAAAAGAAATTATGGTCACATATAAAGACTTTGATTACGGAAGAAGCTATTAAGACAATAAATAAGCAGCACAGTACATAGCAGCAGCCATGGTTAAGAGACAAGTCCCTAAAAATTACCAAAGAAAAAGAAATGGAAAAAGCAAAAAGTAACAAGCAGGGTGCAGACAACATCAGTAAATGACTAAAGAGATCAATTCGTGCAGAAAAAAACTTTGCTACCAAAGTATACACACATGATCAAAATTGTTGGTACTCCTCGTTTAATGACAGGAAAACCCACAATGCTCACAGAAATAACTTTAATCTGACAAAAGTAATAATAAATAAAAAATCTATGAAAATGAACAAATGAAAGTCACACCAGTTCCTTTGACCTCATAATTCTCATTTGGTCTGGCATGCACTGTGAGCTGTGAGGTCTTATATAGACAGGTGTCTATATAAGGAGTAGAACCATCTCAAAGAGTAGAACCATAAGGAGTAGAACCATCTCAAGGAGGATTACAAGGAAATGGACAGCATGTGACTTAAATATGAGTGTCTGAGCAAAGGGTCTGAATACTTATGACAATGTGATATTTCAGTTTTTCTTTTTTAGTAAATTTGCAAAAATTTCTACATTTCAGTTTTTTCAGTCAAGATGGGGTGCAGAGTGTACATTAATGAGAAAAAAATGAACTTTTTTGAATTTACCAAATGGCTGCAGTGAAACAAAGAGTGAAAAATTTAAAGGGGTCTGAATATTTAACTTACCCACTGTATATTCTCAGTGTAGGTGTGATAATTTTTGATCACTGCATAAATTAAGATAAACAATGACTATCATTCAATTTAAGTTCTAAAGTCTCTAAAGATAATTTACAAAAGGGCATAAAATGCCTGTTTTATGGCCTTCATCGAGGCATTATGCAAAGATACATATGCTCTAGACAGCTGTGTAAAAATAAATCGGTTAAGCAAGTCACTGTAAGACTATTTTATATTTCATAGCTCTCTAATTATCTAATTTTCTCATTTTTATTCAATTTTTCATCCTATGGGATCTCTCAAAGGATTTATATTATTATTTAAATGCAAATGTAGCAGAGTATAATTAGTCACTTGGCTCTACTGGTAAATTGTTCTTGCACTCTAATAATGTAATGTATTTACCTGTTGACCTTTTGATATCCCCAGACAGTCCAAGATAAAGTATCTCAAAATATAATACAATCTCACCATCACTCTAGATAAACAATAATGTAATAATTATTGCGCATTTTATTGCAGGACAAAAATATTAACTACCGCAAAATAAATAGAAACAAATGTCTGTGGTGGTTTTTTTTGTCATCTCAAGAGAAAATTGAAAAAATGCCTTTCATTCCCGAATACCACACAATAAAATGTGCACTCAATAGTTTATGGTACATTTGCAGCTTTGTGTGAAGGTTAGATAACTGATATATGGGAAGGTTTTTCATTTTAACACGGGTCACATCATGTGATAATGTAGAAAACCTGATTTAAAGCATAAGCTAACTCCCAAAACTATTTCTCTCAAGATGAATTTTACTCATTGCTGGTAAGCACAAGAAAAGGTAGTTTATTTGTAACAACCCCAGCTATAAGAAGCAAACTATAAAATACCGGAGATCAGTGAGAACTAAAATTCTCAGATACTCATTACTCGAACCAAGCAATTCTTAATTTGAAATGTGCATCTGAGTATTATGAACGTAATGAGAGTCAATGGGAAACCCAAGCCATTTTCAGGCACACACCCTACGAGGAGGTCTGGGGGGCAGTGAAAAAAGTTGAAATGGATGGAAAATGTGCTGAATGGAAGGAGAGCAGCATGGGGAAGACCCCTGGAAGCATCTGTGACTCCTGGATAGCTGCTGAGAACAATTGTGTCACACTTGTACTCCACTTTAAGGACTACCAATAAAACATTCAAAATCAACCAGCAATTGAAGTTTACAGGAAAAAAGTTAAGAAACATTTTTTTTCCTGTATAAAGACATGGATATAAGGCAAAATTTAGAAGAGGTTTTAAAAAAATATATAATTTAAATAAACTGAAATATATTTTTTTATAAAAAAATTTGAAAATTTCTGTGTAATTTATGAAGGAAGCAAAAAGTGCCAAAAATTATGGATTCAGAGGGACTCAGATAAACCCTGCATAAGACATAAAGGAGGGCCTCATACACATTTTGTTCAAATTGTAATGCATTGGTACTCCTAGACTCATAAATAGACATGGGCAAACCTGTGGATGTTTGGGACCGGTGGGTTTAACCGAACATTTAAAAAAAGCTTGGTTCAGGTACCAGAATTGCACCCAGACACAAACCCAAACCCCGACCCCATTCAGATGAATGGGAGGCCCAAACATCAATTGTTTCCTATGCTGTCACCCACTTAACAATATGGGAAACACCGGCTCTGATTGGCTGTAAGATTGTTATTGCCAGTCATAGCACTATGGTTCTCACACTGTCAGATGATAGCATGTGAGCCAGCAGCTATGATTGACTGTAAAAAGGTTGCTGGTTGCAGGTGGCAGCTAATGAGAGCAATACTCTCATCATCCTATAACCTGCTTTAGCTAATAGCAGTGAGAGCATGTGTACGATGTTGAGAGTATTCATCAGCTGGCGCCTGTGTCATAAATGAACATAGAGCAAAAAATATTGTAGGTCCTGGTTGCAGGCATCGGCTAATGAGAGCAATACTCTCATCATCCTATACCTCCTCACGCTGATAGCAGCAAGAGTATGCGTACCATGATGAGAGTATTCTTCAGCTGATGCCTGTGTAATAAATTAATTTAGAACAAAAAAAATTTTGTAGGTTCCCCTCTATTTTTGATAAGCAGCAGAGGTAAACCCTGCTTCAAACCCCAGCTGTAACCTTTATATTGGCTCATTATCAAAAATAGTGTGTCAACACACCATATATTTTAATTATTTAAATAAATAATTAAAAACAACGGCGTGGGGTCCTCTCCATTTTTGACAACCAGCCAAGCTAAAGCAGACAGCTGGGCTGGTATTCTCAGACTAGGAAAGGACCATAGATATTGTCCCTCCTGAGCCTGAAAATAGCAGTCCGCAGTTGTCCCAGAAAAGGTGCATCTATTAGATGCACCAATTCTGGTACTTTGTCCTGCTTTTCCCACTTGGGATTGATGTCAGCTGCTTTATGGCTGCTGACAAAAAGCCCAGGGGTTAGTAATGGAGAGGCATCTATAAGACGCCACTAATACTAACCCCATAGTTAGATTGTAATAAAGACACAGCAAGAATAAAGTCTATTATTTGAAATTAAACCTCCCCACCCTCTTTTAGACATTTATTCACAAAAAATAAAAATGCAAAGTTATTCTTAGTGTTGGCGGATTGCACTAAATAAATTATAAATTAAAGAGCAATCGCAACCCGGGGTCCACCATGCAGGAATTGACCTGCTGCTAGAGAATACTGACGGAACAAAACAGCGAGCACACTGTGTTAACGCCATACAGAGTGAACGGAACACAGAGTATCAAGCTCAGTTACTTCACAGAGTTGTTAGCATGTGGATTTAGCTTGCTCCTAAACTAAACTTTGCTATACGCACATACGAATGGAGCAGACGCTGTACCAAGAAAAATAACTCATATGATGATAGAAACAATACACTGTCGCTTTCACTAAGTGGAAGCATAAGGGTTGAGTTTGCTCTGTAACTGAACTGTGCTAACCGCACACATGAATGAAAGAGATGCTAAGCCAAGCGGCTAGTTACTCCTTTCCTGACGTTACTGAATTTGTACCTGACCAGCTCCCTAAGCATGTAGCAGACTAGAGACTCAGGCTTTGAGCCATGGGAATGAAACCGCATAAGTGTGTTATCTGCTTGCCAACATGTACAGTCTTTGAGCATAGACAGACATTTAAAAACATTCAGACAGTGGTAGAGTGACCACCCACTCACATCAAAAAAATAAATGACACTTGCGCACGTGTGCACCACTGAGAGCCTTTCATACTCTAGACTCCACCCCAAACACTCGTGCCCAGTCGGTCGAGACATCGCCTCCAGACAAATCCGGAGCTGCCAGATCACCAGAGCAGCTAACGTCCAACAACAATAAGATGCTACATCAGGGACATGCTCAGTGAAGAGATCACTGGACTTACAGTCATGGCCAAAAGTTTTGAGAATGACACAAATATTAATTTTTATACAAAGTCTACTGCTTCACTTTTTCTAATGGCAATTTGCATATACTCCAGAATGTTATAAAGAGTGATCAGCTTAACAGCAATTACTTGCAAAGTCAATATTTGGCTAGAAAATGAACTTTATCCCCCAAAACACATTTCAACATCATTGCAGCCCTGCCTTAAAAGGACCAGCTAACCTCTTTCAGTGATTGCTCCATTAACACAGGTGTGGTGTTGATGAGGACATGGCTGGAGATCAATCTGTCATGATAATATTAGAAAAAACTTTTTGACAGTTAGGTGATCAATGAGTGGAACAGGCTGCACAAGAGTGGTGAGTTCTCTTCAATGGGAAACTTCAACAGAGCGGATAGAATCTGTCGGAATTAGAGAATCCTGTTTGACAGGGGTTGACCAAGGCCCAGGGGTCCTTCCCAAATCTACTTCTATGTTCTAGATTATGATTCTAAGTAAGAATGACACCACTGGACACTTTAAAAGGACGCTGATGCTTGGCATCGTTGTTTCTCTTCTGTTAACCATGGTTATCTCTAAAGAAACACGTGCAGTCATCATTGCAATGCACAAAAATGGCCTAACAGGGAAGAGTATCGCAGCTAGAAAGATTGCACCTCAGTCAACAATCTATCGCATCATCAAGAACTTCAAGGAGAGAGGTTCCATTGTTGCCAAAAAGGCTCCAGGGCGCCCAAGAAAGACCAGCAAGCGCCAGGACCGTCTCTTAAAAGTGTTTCAGCTGCGGGATCGGGCTACCAGCAGTGCAGAGCTTGCTCAGGAATGGCAGCAGGCAGGTGTGAGTGCATCTGCACGCACTGTGAGGCGGAGACTCTTGGAGCAAGGCCTGGTCGCAAAGAGGGCAGCAAAGAAGCCACTTCTCTCCAGAAAAAACATCATGGACAGACTGATATTCTGCAAAAGGTACAGGCAGTGGACTGCTGAGGACTGGGGTAAAGTTATTTTCTCTGATGAATCCCCTTTTCGATTGTTTGGGACATCAGGAAAATGCCTCATTCGGAGAAGACAAGGTGAGCGCTACCACCATCTTGTCTCATGCCAACTGTTAAGCATCCTGAAACCATTCATGTGTGGGGTTGCTTCTCAGCCAAGGGAATCGGCTCTCTCACAGTCTTGCCTAAAAACACAGCCATGAATAAAGAATGGTACCAGAATGTCCTCCAAGAGCAACTTCTCCCAACCCTCCAAGAGCAGTTTGGCGATCAACAATGCCTTTTCCAGCATGATGGAGCACCTTGCCATAAAGCAAAGGTAATAACTAAATGGCTCAGGGAACAAAATATATAGATTTTGGGTCCATGGCCTGGAAACTCCCCAGATCTTAATCCCATTGAGAACTTGTGGTCAATCATCAAGAGACGGGGGGAC
>JARQOD010000005.1:462775150-462807507 GCA_033576555.1 Oophaga sylvatica
AACCACTGGTTTGGGCGCACGGCAGAGCTTGGAAGGAAAGGAGCACCATTTGACTATTCAATGCAAAATTGGCTGGAATTGAGATCGGACGCCATGCCATGTTTGGAGAGCCCCTGAGGCACCTAAACAGTGGAAACCCCCACATGTGACACCATTTTTAAAAGTAGACCCCTAAGGAACTTATCTAGATGTGTGGTGAGCACTTTGAACCCCCAAGTGCTTCACAGAAGTTTATAACGTAGAGCCGTAAAAATAAAAAAACATAATTTTTCCACATAAATGATATTCTCGCCCCCAATTTTTTATTTTCCCAAGGGTAACAGGAGAAATGTGATTCCAAAAGTTGTTGTGCAATTTGTCCTGAGTATGCTGATACCCCATATTTTGTGGTAAACCTCTGTTTGGGCGCATGGCAGACACTTTTTATTGCAAAAAAGTTTTTGCACCACAATATTATGAGAGCAATAATTTTTCCAGATTTTGACCCACAGAGTCATGTGAGGTCTTGTTATTTGAGGGACAAGTTGACATTTTTATTGGTACCATTTTCGGGCACATGACATTTTTTGATCGCTTTTTATTCCAGTTTTTGGGAGGCAGAATGAACAAAAACCAGCCATTCATGGATTTCTTTTGGGGATGCATTTATACCGTTCTGCGTGTGGTAAAATTGATAAGGCAGTTTTATTCGTCGGGTCAGTACGATTACAGCAATACCTCATTTATACAGTTTTTTATGTTTTGGCGCTTTTATATAATAAAAACTATTTTATATAAAAAATAATTATTTTTGCATCGTTTTATTCTGAGAGCTATAACTTTTTTATTTTTTTCGCTTTACGGGGATTTGTTTTTTGCGGGACAAGATGTCATTTTCAGCTGTACCATGTTTATTTATATCCGTCTTTTTGATCGCATGTTATTCCACTTTTTGTTCTGCGGTATGATGATAAAGCATTGTTTTTGCTTTGTTTTTTATGGTGTTCACTAAAGGGGTTAACTTGTGGGACAGTTTTATAGGTTGGGTACTTACGACGGGGATACTAAATATGTGTACATTTATTATTTAGATTTTTTTCACTAAAATATTTAGTGATATAATAAATATTGATTTTTTTAATTTTTTTTTATTATTTTTTAAAATATTTTTACAATTATTTAAAAAAAATGTTTTATTTAATTCTTATTTTTACACCTTGTCCCACTATGGGACACTCATTTTCTGCAAGCTGATTGTTTCTATAGAATGCAGATGAAGCAGCATCTGCATGATATAGAAACTTGCAGTGCTGCAGCTTCTCCGTGCACTAACCTGATACTTCCTGACATGCATTGCACATGCCAGGAAGTCTCTTTGACCTGGAGACCCGGATGTTGTCGTGACGACATCCGGGTCTCCATGGGAATGATCGGGATCTCGAGTCATGCCGCGAGGTCTCCGATCTAAAAGCAGAGGTGCTTTTATCCCCTCTGCAGCCTCCAGAACGCTGCAATCATCTTTGATTGCAGTGTGCCAGGAGTTAAAATGCCGGGAGTGGTCCGTGACCACTCCTGGCACTTAGTGTTAGGTGTCAGCTGTGAGAAACAGCTGACATCGGGCCGCGATATGCTGCGCTCATCCAGTAAGCGAGTCCAATCGCGTCTGATACTATATGACGTACTATCCCGTCACTGGGACTTAAGACCCAGGTCACATGGACGGGATAGTACGTCATATGGTAGAAAGTGGTTAAAGTCAGGTCCCTTACTGTATGATGTTAAGAAAAGAAGAATTTTTTGTTGCCTCTGGATCAGGCCTCTATAATATACTAGATTCTACAAACTATTTTTTAAAGTCTGGTTCTGTACTGTATGACACTAGGAACAGAAGATTTTTTGTGGCCTATGGATCAGGCCTCTATAACACTAGATGCTACAAACTATTTTAAAGTCAGGTCCCCTACAGTATGACACTTTGAACAGAAGAATTTTTTTATGGCCTATGGATCAGGCCTCTATAACACATTAGATGCTACAAACTATTTTAAAGTCAGGTCCCCTATTGTATGACACTAGGAACAGAAGAATTTTTTGTGCTTCTGGGTCAGGCCTCTATAAACACTAAATGTTGCAAACTATTTTAAAGTGAGGTCCTGTACTGTATGACACTATGGGGCCTTATAACAGAAGTAAATTACACTCCCAGTACTGATCCATAGAGTATAAGGCACCGCTCATAGTGCTTAATACAGTGTATTGCACCCCCATAGTCCTCAATATAGTATAATGCAGAGCCAATAGAATCCATATAGTACAATGCACAGCCCATAGTCATCCATGTAATATAATGCACTACCCACTGTCATCCATGTAGTTTAATGCTCAGACCATAGTTATACATGTAGTATAATGAATAGGCCATAGTTATAACAGTCATAAATGTAATGTAATACACAGCCCATAGTCATACATATAATATAATGCACAGCCCATAGTCATACATGTAATATAATGCACAGCCAATAGTCATCCATGTAGCATAATGCACAGGCTATAGTAAAACATGTAGTATAATGCACAGCCCATAGTAATCCATGTGGTATAATGCACAGCCCATAGTCATCCATGCATGTAATGCAAAGCCTATAGACATCTATTCCAATGACTAATTCAAATACTGTGAACAAAGTGTATTTGTGTTACTCCTACACTCATAAAAGTTCTGTATACACTTCAAAGCCCCTGCCAATAATTACAAGAAGGGTCATCCATACACACCAACTGGAGTGCCTCATAAAAAAATTAAGAAAGAGTAGTTGTGGTACTACTACACTTATAAAGGCTTTACATAAAGTGCAAAGCCAATAAAAAAAAATTATAAGTAGTGTAATCCATACATACATCAACCTGCTTGGAGATGGTCTTATAACATTTACCTTTAACATGTTTGTCTATAATTTTCTTTCTAATCTCCTGAGACAACTCTTTCCTTTGCTTCCTCTGGTCCATGTTGACTGTGATACACACCATGTCACCCAAAAGCACAGTGAGTATCTGTAGCCCTCTATACAGACCCAATCACTGATTCCAAGATTGTAGACACCTGTGATGCTACTTATTGCACACATCTTGATTTAACATGTCCCTTTTGTCACATTATTTTCAGGGTACCATCATTTCTGTCCAGGCCTATTTCATTAGTTTTATTTATTTTTTTATTCTGTGGAAGCATGGTTGCAAAGCAATGTTGACTTTCATTTGTTCAGTTTCATAGATTTTTTTATTTATTATTACTTTTGTCAGATTCAAGTTATTTCTGTGACCACTGTGGGTTTTTCTTTTTTCTGTCATTAAACAAGGGGTACCAACAATTTTGACAATGTGTGTATAGTCTAAATTATTTTGGTTAAAATTAAGGTCTTGCATGATGACAACTTCATGCACTTTCAATTTATCATCAAGAAAATGGTATCACAATAACCTGACAGAAGTAATCACACTTTAAAAAAAAGCTAAAGTTTTGGTTGCTACTGTATATAATTAAAAAAAATCTTCAACAGTGGTTAACGCAACTGACTACTTTAAAAAATGTGCATGTTGTAAAAAAAGGAAACATTATTTTGCACACTTCTTTTTTTGTAATAGTTCAATATTAGACCCGTGCACACCCTTAAGCCAACCTGAAACATTTGAGCAAACAAATATGCACTAGCTGAACAGACAGGTTATGTTGCACGTATACTGTGTCCATGTCTAGCAGACACCCAGAGCCCTGATCCCATGACTCTTGTCTCAACCTATTGGACCAGGCAAGAAATAGCCTAATTTACTATGTAAACTGTCTTGTCCAGCCTCCAGTGTACTTTCAAGAGGATATTCAGCATGGCTAATACATTTTTCACACCTGAGCAAGCTAGGTTATCCACCACAAATGTGGCAATACTTTAATTTATCAAAACTAATAGGTAGGTGCCAACTTTCATTCACTTTCGGTAGATGCCAATGACTACATCAGCTGTACAATCTCACTGCTTGACTTTCCATTGTCTATTTTCTACATAGTTCTGCTGCTTAATTCCTATGCTTCACTCCCGGCCAGGCATCTACTCCCTGCCCATCATGTCACCTATACTTTAGTACTGCTGCTGCTGAGGCTGCCATTCCTGGCTTTACACTGTCGAACATGTTCTTGTCTGCCACATCATATTTTTCTACAGTGCAGCTTCTGTTGATGCTGCCACTGCACTGCTATGTCAGCCACATATCCCCTTGCTGCCTACTGTAGTTTATAGTGATATATAACACTGTGGCTGCTGTTCCTGACCCTACACTCACTGACCCAGACATATCTTTGCATGCCTGTCAAGTTGTTCTGCCGTGTGAGCTCTTGATGCTGCCACTCTCTGTAAATGTCTATGCCCATTTCCATCACTTTTCCAGTGTGTTCTATAGCAAAATTGTTTTACTACTGGGAAGCATACAGTCTTGAGTAGAGATAGGCGGACACCAGGATGTTCGGTTCTGGTGAGTTTGGCCAAACAGTTACAAAAAGTTTAGGTTCGGGTCTGGGTGCTGTTCTGGTACCTAAACCCAAACTTTTGGTAACTGTTCGGCTGAATGACTTTTTCACAGTGCTAGCAGGGATCTCCTCGAAGTCACCACAGTTCAGCCCTTCTGGGAATGCAGCCTCAGTGACCAGAAGTAACCTCGATGATGTCACCACTTGTCACTGATGCTGCTCATTCACCAGTGGTTCTCAGCCTGGATGGTTGCATCTTGGCACTGTCCAGGTTGAAAAGTGTTTATCCCCAGACATGGATTACGGCATGGGACAGAACAACGGACAGGTGATGGATATTGTTGCTTTTTATTTTTGCTTTATTACAGGAGACTAGGGATTCAGTGGAATTAGGTGTTAGGTAAGTATAACTGTGTTTATTATTTTTAAATCAAAAAATAAAAGTATTTTGTTTTATGTCAAACAAAATACTTCATTCTGGCTGTGTCTTTATTTACTATATAACTATAGCATTAGTAATGGACAGGTGTCTTACAAACACTACTCCATTAGTAATCCGTGGGCTTGATGTCACCTGACAACACAAAGGTGACATCAATCCCACAAATATGAAACCCCACTTGCCACCACTACAGAACAAGTGGTAAGAGCCTGGCAAAGTGCCAGAATTGGCGCATCTAATAGATGTGCCTTTTCTTTGTGGCTACAGGTTGCTATTCTTAGGCTGGGGGCAATATCCATGGCCCCTTACCAGCCTGAGAATACAACTCCAAATGTCTGCTTTAATTGGGCTGCTTGTCAAAAATGAGGGGACCTCATGACGTTTTTAAAATTATTTATTTAAATAATTTAAAAATACTGTGTGGGACCGCTCTGTTCTTGATCACCAGCCCAACTGAACCAGACTGCTGAGGATTGAAACTCTCAACTGTGAGTTTTGCCTGGTTGGTTATCAAAAATACAGGGAAACCCACAGCATTTTTTTTAAATTACTTATTTACAGCGCAGGTGCCAGCTGAAGAGTACTCCCATTAGCCGCTCCTGTTCTCATTGTTATTAGCAGAAGCAGGCATTGACTGATGGGAGCAGTAGTCCCATCAGCTGACACCAATGACAGCGTGACAAGCACCCGGTGTCTGGGGGGGGCGAACCCGAACAGTAACACGGGCTTCCTGGTGAAGTCCATGTTCAGTGTCCATGCACGAACAGTAGATGTTCAGCATGGATGCCAAACTTTACTGTTCGGGTTTGCCAATCTCTAATCTTGAGGCTACACAAACATAATACAGCTCTAAAAATAGGGATTTTTTGCATGCCATTGTTTCTTAACTTTGAAACAGTCTGAAAGCGAGCCCTAAAAAAGCGATAGTTTTTGAACTGCTTGATAAAATTCTTTAGTACATTTTTACTTGTTTTGAGAATAGCAAACCTGATATGGATCCCAAAAAAATTATCATTTTTTCCCACCTACTTGTGAATTCATAACTTATTCACTTTTAAAACAACTAATCTGTGCCTGCTTCCTATGTAATAGGATATTTTTTATGTGGCATATGTAAAAAGCTATCGCCTCTCCATTTAGCAAAGAAGAAAGCTTGCTTTACTTTCCAAAGATTGAAAGTTTTTACACATTTACATGTGAAAATGTTACAGCTTCTTCCATTTGCATTGCCTGAGTATAAACACCAAACTTTTGCTTTTAAAATAAATAATTGGACTTTTTTGGAATTTAAGTACGGTAGTCTTAAAAGTCTGAGAATACAGTGTGTTGTTAAATACACTGGTGGTTTCCACTAGTTGTGATCCCTTTTTCCTTAGCCAGATTGATTGAAGTCACTTGCACATTATTAAGGGATAAGGGGCTCAAAACTGTACTAGGAGACCTTTGCAGTATTAAGATTAGTGTCAAAATTATTTGCTGCAAATTTAACTTTTGGGGGAAATTTGGCAAAGCTGGCAAATTTTATTTTTAAAAGATTTGATAATCTCTAATAACTCAGACTATTATTGTAAACTGTCTTATATAGCGCAGTCTTCTATATGTACATGTTCGATTAATACTAGATTTACAACTATAGTCACATTTCTTAATTTCTCTTCTTTGATAGGAACAGAAAATCGAAATGGAGAGCAATATCATACTTATCACATGGTTAGTATGAATGACCCTTAATATACTCTACTGAATATAGATTAGATTAGATTAGATTTCCTTCATAATGGCCATCATGTTTCTGGAAAAAAAATGAAAACTACTTAATTTGCTTTTTTTCTTGCCATTGTTTCTAGTCTTTTTTGACTGAGGAAATGTCATTGTGCACAGCTCTCTAGCATAAAAGTAAAATAACTGTCAGATCTAGTGTTATTCCTCACAAGGACACTTTATTCTGAAAAATTTGATCAGCTGTCACGTGCTTCTAACAGTCGCGGGTGTATCCGCGATTCACCCACGACTTTTAACATGTAAAATGCCGCTGTTAATCTCTGACAGTGGCATTTAAATTGCGCAAACTGCAAGTTGTCATGACATCCTGGGGTCTGCACAAGACCCCCGTGCCTGTCATTGTAAATCTTCTATGAAAGCCAGCACAAAGACGACGTTCATAGGAGATTATGATTTAAGCTACACATAGCAAGGCTGAAAGCCTGTTATGTATAGCACAGGTGTTTAGAAGATTGCAGCTTCATGTATCCTAAGGGGACTATTGAAGTCAGTAAAAAGTAAAAAAAAAAATATAAAAAATTAAAAAGTAAATGTTCAAATCATCCACCTTTTGCCCTATTAAAAATAAACCAATAAAAAATACACATATTTGGCATTGCTGCATTTAGAAATGTCCGCTCTATCACAACATAAACTAAATTAATCCAATCGGTAAATGGCGTAATGAGAAACAAAATGAAAAAGCAACATTGCAATAAAATGCAATAACAGGTCAATCCAGACATTGTATCAACACCAAAGTAGTATCAATAAAAATATCAGCTCGGTGCGCAAACAATAAGTTCACACTCAGCCCTAGATCACAAAAAATGAAGACACTATGCCTCTTGGAAAATAGAGACTTTTTTTTCTTACAAACTTAAATAAAAAAGAACTTATACATATTTAGTATATACATACTCATACTGACCTGGAGAATCATAATGGCAGGTCAGTTTTAGCATTTAGAGAACATGGTAAATAAAAAAAAATAACCTAAAAAACAATTGTGTAATTTCACTTTTTTTGCAATTTCACCGCACTTTGAATTTTTTTTCCCATTTTCCCATTCACTATATGAAAAAATCAATGGAGTCATTCAAAAGTAAATCTCGTTCCGAACAAAAAATAGGCCGTCATATTACTATATTTACTGAAAAATAAAAAAGTTATGGCTCTGGTAAAAATGGGAGCAAAAAACTAATATGATATAATTAAAAAAAACTTGCAGTAACCTAGCGATGTAAATTTATGGAATATCGCTTGGTACCATACAATGTAGTGATAAATAATATTGTTATTTGTCATATATAGAGACAAAAAAAACTTTTTTTTTACTAAAAGTACCTCAAGTAAATAATAATTTATGTACTAGGCCTATAATAATTTAACTGAACACAAAACACTTTTATAAGCCTGCTTTGTTTTGAGAACCTTCATAGAACTCTTTAATGTCTATTGCAAATGGTGTCATGCTTTGTTGCTTCAATCAACAGTACCGCCAGTCACACTCTATCACATTTTACCTGAAATTTACTTTGCATGCTGTTACTTCAGATCATTTTAAAAGCAATGACCCAATGAAAATAAGAAATGACATGATTATTTCAGGAGGATGTGCATCATTACAACTTATGCTTGCACGCACACCAGTTTGATTGCAAAATGCACAAACATTTTCTTGATCTATTGGCATTGTTCCTTGCACATTATCACCCTTGATTTTTCAAGCAGATGCTGATAGGATTCAAGAACCAGATGATCAGATTAAGATTATGTTTGCCTCCTGTCATAATACTTTTTAACGAGGTACTTACAACATGGCACATAACATCATTTGGGTATCTTCAAGGATTGGCTTGTGGAGTTAAAAACAACAATTTTACAATGACCTTGAAAGCCTTGCTGTTCTCTTTCACTGTGAAATTATATTTATTTTATGAATCTCTGTGAGGCATCGATATAAAATGATTCATGCATTTAACACATGTAGAATGTTAGCTTTCAAAAAGAAGGAAACAAACAGCAGAAAAATGCACTTTGCAATGGTGAACACGTGATGAATAAAGCTTTTTTATGACTTTTTCACTTAGGACTCAGCAATGAGAGTGAGTTGCAAATTTTATTGGATCCATTTTCGAATTTATAGAGAGACAACTGATCATAAAATCAAGGATGCTTCATTCAGACAGACATTCAGTCTTACTTCAGAACTTGTAGAGAGTGAGACTAGACATTTTAAAATGCTTTTAGAAGCCAAATATAGGCACAATAAATTGCTCCTATAAAGAATTTATGATGTAATTGTCAATGCTTCAGTCACAGAAAGGTGAAGTGCTTTCTTGTATTAATACAGTTCTTGAAGGTAAAATCCTAGTTATCTGTGTTATAGACAGACAGAATTCAGTGCATGGGGACGATACAGTTATGGTGCATCTAGGCATGCTGATTTTGTCCTACCAATTCCCAATTAAAGGGACACTGTCAGCAAAGAATGGCTCTTCAAACCAGGGGCAGACACTGATAGCTTGGGACCCCTGAGCAAGAAATGTGTCTGGGTCCCCTCCTTTTATGGCGACAAAGATACAGATATATGTATTTATACATATATATGCAGTATGTATATTATATATATATATATATATATATATATATATATTTTAACTTCCCAGACTATCTGAGGATTGGGACTACTTGCTTTGCTGGTCGTTGAGGCATACGCTGGAACACTCAGGGTTAAAAAAGTCCATTTGGTTTATTAAAGTACAGTATAAACCGCTCCTCAGGAATCTAGTAGCATGCAGCTGCAAGCACGATGTCCGTTAAACATTCAGCTTTATAGTATAAACAGTCTCTCACTTACCCCAGTCAGCACAACACGGATTCCTGTCTGTTACCTGTTGATGTCAGCCACACAGGTTCCTGGATGCTCTTATACTCAGAGATATCCCACAAATACTTCTCACTGACCCCGGTCACCATAACACGGATTCCTGTCCATTACCTGTTGGTATCGGCCACACCGGTTTCTGGATGCCTGTTATCCTCAGAGTTATCCCACAAATACTTCTCACTGACCCCTGTCAGTATCACTCACGGTTGTCAGACCGTCCACTCCAGAGATATCTCACAGACCTCCTTCCTCTGGCTCAGACTGGCCAGCACTGCACACAGACCATTCTGCAGTGTCCAGCCTGGACACATGGAAATCTGTCCACACTGACAGACTCCCAACCACTCACTGCCATGTGCCAAACACACCTCCATTACATAGCTGTAACCACACCCAGGTACCTATCACATGGCTAGTCACGTGATCGTGACATCACCGCATGTCCTCAAACTCAAAACCACCCACACAGGGAAAAAGGGGTACAGTGAGCACCCTCAGCTCGGGGTGAGGTATATGGGTAGCCAGACACTACCATCTCTCATAGCTACCCGTAACCCGGACACAAGTGTGAACAATAACCCCTTAGGGTTTACGTGCACTAAAGAAAAAATACTCCGGTTACATGACAGGGAGCAGCCATCCCTGTGACACATACCTCCCATTAATTATGCTGCCATTAGTCACACGACTATATATATAAATATATATACATATATATTTATATATATACACACGAGGACATTTATTAAAGAGTTCCTTGATATACATCTCTATAGGTTATGTGCCAATTTGCAACTCAGAACTGATAACTTGATTTTACAGGTGATGAAGTGGAATACAGAGCAGTCATCAAGTTCCTTTACTTGAAAGGTCGCACACCAAAGGAGGCGCTCGATGAGATGAAAGAGGTTTATGGTCATGATTCCCCATCATATGATGTAGTCAAGAACTGGCATTGTCAATTAAAATGTGGTCGGACTTCATTGCAAACAGCTTCAATTCCAGGGCGACCCCACTCTGCTATTGATGAACACACCATCCAGCAACTGGAGGTCGCCATTGTGAAAAATCGCAGTGTAGCCATTCGCCACCTAGCCCAAAAAATCAAGATTAGTGTGAGGTCCATGGAAAAAAATCATCCCAGACCATCTTCACAGTCATAAGGTATCCGTTTGCTGGGTTCCCCGGCTGCTCACACATTTCAAGAAGCTGGAACGAGTAGACTGCTCTCAGCCTATATTGATGATGTGCCATGGAAACCAGGAGGACTTTTTCAACTGACTGATCACACAGGATGAAAGCTGGGTGAATTATTGCTATGACCCTGAGATTAAAGTCCAGTCGATGCAATGGAAACATCATGAGTTACTGCCTCCAAAGAAGGCATGTGCCCAACCCTCGGCAAGCAAGATCATGCTTACAGTATTTTGGGACCTGAATGGAGTAGTAATGACGGATTTCCTTGCAAATGTTGCCGTGATTGTTATGAATGTGCTAGAGATGGTTTCTGAATAGAGGCTCCCTCTGGTGGTTACAGACAGTACTGAAACTTTCAGCGAGGAATGACAATCTGGGTTCACTGACTGGTCTGATATAAGGGAGGTTCCCTCCCATGATGGTTGCCGGTGATCAATTGTTCTTGTCTCAATTGTGGTTCCTGGTTCATTTGGAAGTTTGCTGAGTCTTGCCGGCATCTTCTGTTATCAGATAAGATATTTTCTGCTTTTATTTTTGTGCTTGCTTTTTGCATTGTTCCCTGCACTTCTGTGGAGATCAGCCAGGTCCCTTTCGGGGGGCTTGTGCTCCTCTCAGTTTATCTGAAGCCACTGTTATTTGTTCATTTTCTTTTTCCTGTTTCTCCAGTGGCTGCGGCTTGGTTTTGTTCACACTGAGATCTGATTTAGTGGGTGGCGAGATCGTGTGATCTCAGTATTTTTGTAATCAGAATTGTTGGATTTTTGTAGGGTTTTCTGGGTTGCAGAAAGTAATCTCTCCTGTCCTATACTATTTAGTCAGCTTGTGGCCCCAGCGTTTGCTCATTCTATTTTCTGTCTGTGTTCGTGCTTTCTTCTTGTCTAACCGCCATTACATGTTTGGGGGCTTCCTATTTTCTTTGGGGATCTGCTCCGGGGCAGATAGCTTTCATCTTTCTGCCTTTAGGTGTAGTTATCTCTCAGGCTGTGACGAGGCGTCTAGGATCAACGTAGGAACGCTCCACGGCTACCTCTAGTTGTGTGGTTAGTTTAGGAATCTGCAACCCATTAGTTACCAACATCTCAGTTGTTCGGCTGCCCGGCTGTTGTTCCTGTCCTCCTCAGCTACCTAACATAACAGTATGACCGGCCAAACTGAAAATTATATGGTACTCACAGAAGGTAAAAATAGTGTGGAAAGAAAAAAGTTGTCAGAGTTGTCAGAGATTTTTTTTCTGTTTGTTGCATTTTTTCCCTCTTTTTCTCTGGGTGCTGAGGAGGATTTTTTTTTCTCTCTCAATGGAGTTTGCACAGTTGTCTGCCTGTGTGGATCAGCTTGCCACTGAGGTTCGGAGTATTGCTACCTATCTTGCTAGGTTGCCGGTTGTGGAACCTAGGATTCCCATGCCAGATTTGTTTTTGGGGGATCGGGCTAAATTTCTGAATTTAAAAAATAACTGTAAGTTGTTTTTTGCCTTAGAGCCTAAGTCCTCAGGGAACGCAGCACAGCAGGTTCAAATTGTCATCTCTCTCCTGCGCGGCGATCCTCAGGATTGTGCTTTTTCCCTCCACCTGGGGATCCTGTTTTGAATGATATTGATGCATTTTTTCTGGCTCTGGGGTTATTGTATGATGAACCTAATGTCACTGATCAAGCTGAAAGAACCTTGTTGGCATTAAATCAGGGTCTTGAAGACGCTAAGTTGTACTGTCAGAAATTCCTAAAGTGGGCAGTCCTGACCAAATGGAATGATGTTGCTTTGGCAGCCCTTTTTCGGAAGGGGCTGTCAGAGAATGTAAAGGATTTTATGGTGGGATTCCCTGCTCACTCTGGTCTAAATGATTCTATGTCATTGGCTATTCAAATTGACAGACGTTTGCGTGAGCGCAGAGGTATGCGTGAGATAGTGTTGCCTTGTGAGCCAGCTTCTGAGCCCATGCAGTGTGATAGAGTGACTTCTGGGGCACAGCGTCATGAGTTTCGAAAGCGCAATGGGTTATGTTTCTACTGTGTGACAAGGAGAAGAAAAGGCAGCATGTATATATAGTCACGATCAACCCCAAAAATAATGAATAGAGAAAATATAAAAATATAATCAAATTTTATTGGAACAAGAAACACACTGAAAAACAGGAAAACAGATAAAAACATTTAAAAAGGACCATAGAAGGCCCATAATGAAACACTGAAGATCCATATAAGGATCCACTAACAAACTCCCAAAAGTAATGCTGGCTGAAATAGAAACACATGTGTTGTGCAATATAATCAATACTGAATTTGCAGCACAATAATATGTGGCACACAAGAAAAGGGGAATGAAGGTTGTACAATCACTGAGAATTCACAGATGAAGGTACCTAAACAACCAAAATAGACAAAGAAAAATATAAACAATCATAGCTGCACATTTGCAGCACAGTAATATGTGACACAGTAGGAAAGCATAAGGAATAATACGATCACTGTGAAATCACAAATCAAGGTACCTAGACAAATGATATAAGCAAAATGCTGACAATGAAAAACACCTGTTAGTGCTGAAGAATGCGCAACTAAAAAGGTGATTAATGGATACCTTCCTGGAGCAGCAGAAGACTCTGAAATTAAGATCAAATTGTTTCCATAAAGGAATACATATAATAACAGAGTAACTACTGACTTGAAGTAAAATGCCAAAAAATAATCAAAGCAGGAAAAAACCTGCAGATGGCATGGTAAACCTGAATGGATGCATCGCAGTGAAAAAAAGTCAAATCTTCATATAATAATGGAGATAAAGAATAGACCTGCAGCCAGCATGAAATGAAAATGGGAGAGTGTGCCCCACGCGTATCGCCACTAGGGGGCGTGGCTTCCTCAGGGGAAAGTGGATGACCTGTGTAACGGCATGTCTCTTTATACCCAAGAAAATTAGTGTCAAAATACCTTAAACTCCTGACTGGTGCTCAGAGAGGCGGCGTCCGGATGCTGCAGCCGCGCATGCGCGGCTGCATGTCAGCAGGACGCCGGAACCATGAGCGCCTCCATGGAAACAGAGAAAGGCGGCGCTTGCGCAGTGTGGATAAACGAATAACAAAAGACCTATGACGATGAAAAAGTCTCCCAAACTATGAGTAGAACAGTGGCTAAATAGCAAACGTCAATATAACATGGCATGGTTTGATGAAAAAAATGACAATAAGTACCATATTGTGCAAACAAATAGCGCATATCAATCGCTCAAATAGCGCATGTTTATGTACTATGGCATAGTCTTGAGAGTGCCAAAAACACGAAAACTAGAATGTAAACAGCAATAGGGCAATGCATGAACAAAGTGGATCAATAGGCAAAAGGAAACAAATAACAGAAAACCTATGACCATAAATATCTAAATCTGAAAAAATGAAAAGATAAAAAAATGAAAAAATGAAAAAAATGGTTGCATAAATATTACATTGGCAAAATGAAATAAAAAACAGAAAGCCAATGGCTATATATATCTCCAAACTGTGAGTCAAAAAATAATTGTCGTAAAAATAAATTATGGTAAGTATTAAATTGGCAAAAGGAAAAAAAATAAATAACAGAAAACCAATGGATATATATAACTCCAAACTGTAGAACAAAGAATAATTGTTGTAAAAATAAATAAATTACGGTAAGTATTATATAGGCAGAAGGAAATAGATAACGGAAAGCCAATGGCTATATATATCTCCAAAATGTAAAAAAAAAAAAAAAAAAAAGAATAATTATTGTAAAAATAAATTACGGTAAGTATTATATTGGCAAAAGAAAATAATAACGGAAAGCCAATGGCTATATATATCTCCAAACTGTAAAACAAAAAATAATTGTTATAGGAATAAATTTAGGGTGAATATTATATTGGCAAAAGGAAATAAATAACGGAAAGCCAATGGCTGTATATATCTCCAAACTGTGGATCAAAAAAATGTAATTAGAAAAACCTTAGAATATATGTAATAGCAGAACATGAATGGCTCGTGTTATATACTATGGCATAGATGAACAGAATCCATGGGCTACACTCCAAATGAAGAACATATATGTATCCTATTCTTTATTATTTTTTGTAATAACCAGTAAATAATAATTCCTCATTGAGTCCTCTGGGCGCTAAACTGTTTAGTTGGAAAATCCATCTCGATTCTCTTCTGAGTAATTAGTTAGTGCAACAACCACCCCTGATGGTGGTGTCTACCTTGTCAACGACCAAAACACGTAAATGCTTGGTAGAACTGTTATGAGTTGTAAGAAAATGGTTGGCCAAAGAGGTGACAGGCTTACCTGAGGCCTTATCTCTACGTGCACAAGAAATATTAGAGATATGATGTTGGATACGTCTGCGAAGTTCCTGACCTGTTTGTCCAACATAGATCATGGGACAACTGCAAACAATAATATAAACCACATTTCTGGTACGGCAATTCGCATAGTAGCGTGTCTGTACCCGTTCCAAAGAGCCTGAAAGAGTGATGGTATCATCGGCAATCACAAAGGGGCAGATAGTACAGTTGCCACATGGATATGTGCCAATAAGTTTGAAACCCCTACCCAAAATTTGTGTTGGACGTCTAAAATGACTTGAACACAAAAAATCTCCAAGATTCTTGGCACGTTTGGCAATAAGCTTAGGTTTTTCAGTAACATAAGGTATGACCCTAGGTTCACTCAATAAGATATTTCAATTCTTACGTAAGATATTATGAATTTCAGTCCAATGATTATTATAAGATGTGATAATGTTGGTTATAGAAAATTCTTTCTTCTGTCTTGGTTGCAACAGTTCATTGCGATCTTTATGTCTGGAAGCCTGGAACGCCTGCGAAATAATACGTTTAGGGTAGCCCCTCCCTCTGAAGCGTGATGTAAGGGATCTTGCTTCTCTATAGAAAGAGTCCTGTTCACTGCAATTTCGTTTAATTCGGTAAAACTGTCCTCGTGGTATACCATTACGTACATGTGGCGGATGAAAGCTCCTGTAGTGGAGCAAACTATTTGATGCAGTAGTTTTTCGGAAAAGTGACGTGCTGACACTTTACCCTTTCTTAGTGATCTTTAAGTCCAAAAAGTCAACAGTGTCCATGGATAGACTAGAAGTAAGAGAAATATTCCATGAATTATTGTTAAGATCATCAATGAATTGTAAACACTCCTCACGTGTACCAGACCAAAAGAAAAGTACATCATCTATGTACCGATGCCATCGTATGACATGCGCTTTAAAAAGAGGTAGTAAACGTACATAAGTCTCCTCCCACCAACCCAAAAAAAGATTTGCGTAGGAGGGCGCACATCTGGCACCCATGGCTGTACCGCAATTTGTTTATAAAAGATGCGATCGAATACAAAATAATGATTTTCCAACACAAATTTCAAGAGATCTAGTATGAACGAGTCATGTTGTCGGTCTCCCGTGGTTTTTGAGTCAAGAAAGAATGAAACAGCCTTTAAAACCAAAGAGTGCTCTATGCAGGTGTAAAGTGATTCAACATCCATAGTTACCATTATGGTATCTTCATTGATTTTAAAGTCCTCCAATTGATTGACAAGATGTGAAGAATCCCTTACATAGGAATCTAAGGACAAGACAAAAGGTTGAAGATAAAAATCGAGATACATACAAGGACGTTCAAACAAGCTACCAATGCCAGAGACAATGGGTCTACCCGGCGGTTCTTGTAGGGACTTGTGCACTTTGGGGAGCATGTAGAAAGTAGGCACCACAGGATATTTAGTGGTCAAAAAATCAAATTCTTTCTTATTGATTATGCCAAATTCAAGTGCTCGTTTGATGAGTCCATCGATCTTTGATTTAAAGAACTGTGTTGGATCAGTGGGTAAGGCTCTGTAGCAAGAAACATTGTTCAACTGTCTATATGCCTCCTTGGTGTACAAATCCACCGGCCAAAGGACGACATTTCCCCCCTTATCTGCTTCTTTAATTACAAATAAATCATTATTTTGTAATCGCTTCAGAGCCATCTTGTCATCCCTGTTGATATTATTGTTTTTGTGAACATCAATGGTAAGACCCTGGATATCTTGGCAAGTAGTCTTATAGAAAATCTCTACTGCCGGGAAAAGTGAAAGGGATGGTGTAGCTTGTGATGGTAATCTTTGTGTAAATTCTGTCCTCTTACCTGTCACCTGTTGGTTTTCATTAAGTAGATCAAGTAAATCCCGAAAAACCTGACGGTCCTCTTGTGGTAAAGTATCAATAATGGAGGGCTGATGGTATAATAACTTGAAAGTAACTTGTCTGCAAAAAAGATACACGTCCTTGATAAGTTCAAACTTATCTAATACTTTCATGGGAGAGAAAAAAAGTCCTTTAGACAAAAGTTGGATTTCTTGATTGGAGAGTACATAAGAAGAGAGATTAATGATTTGTAAGTTACCTTGGGTGGAGGTGTCACTTAACGTCTCCGATTCTGTCTGGTGTCCCTCTTGTAGGTTGGGGACCAGGCTTTGAATCGTCGGTGACGCTTTTTCATATTTAGTGGGCTTAGGCCGCCGCTTGCCCCTCCTGGTGGGTTTTCTGCGTCGGTGTCCGAGGACAAAAAATCACTAGAGGAAGGGTCTTGAATTGATGAAGTTAAATCAGCTGGTTTGGATGATGTATTACCGGACTTAGCAGACCTGCGGTTGCCAGTATGAGTCCATCTATAAGCTTTAAAGCTATCAAAATCATTCTTGTCTCTAATAAATTTAGATTTTTTCCCCCGTATGATCTCCTTTTCAAATTTGTCCAGACTCTCCTTAAGTTTGAGCTGAAAAGGATTAGTAACTAGCTCTGCATCAAAAGATTTGAGCTTGATTTCAAGATTTTTGATTTTTTCTTTTAATTCACTCAGATGCTTCTTGTCGTGCTCAACAAGCATATTGATTATGATTGTTGAGCATTTTAAGAGACCAGTTTCCCATGTTTGCTTGAATCCCTGATCCACTTCCCATGCAGGAAAAATTTGTACTGTCAAACCTCTGGGCACCAGACCCAATTTTTGATATTCCTCTAAGCTTTTTATGTTCCACCAAGTTTTAACCACAGCTTTATGTAAATGTGTGAGTTCAGATGACAATTTTTGAAATGAGTCGTCAACAGGTTCTTTAATACCAGTGGTACAAAAAATACCCGAAGCTTGATTCAACCACGCCGCTTCTCTAGCCTCAATATCCATGGTAAAGAGAGAAAAGGAAACAATATATCAAAAAAATAATAATAATAAATTAGATTAATAATTGTGTGCCTGCACTCAAAGAAATAGGAGAAAAAAACTCCAAAAAATTGTGTGTGGCAAAAAGGGAATATGAGGGCACTACAAAAATAGTGATGAGGGATCTGTGACTACACACTGTGATAAACATGTGTGACAAGGAGAAGAAAAGGCAGCATGTATATATAGTCACGATCAACCCCAAAAATAATGAATAGAGAAAATATAAAAATGTAATCAAATTTTATTGGAACAAGAAACACACTGAAAAACAGGAAAACAGATAAAAACATTTAAAAAGGACCATAGAAGGCCCATAATGAAACACTGAAGATCCATATAAGGATCCACTAACAAACTTCCAAAAGTAATGCTGGCTGAAATAGAAACACATGTGTTGTGCAATATAATCAATACTGAATTTGCAGCACAATAATATGTGGCACACAAGAAAAGGGGAATGAAGGTTGTACAATCACTGAGAATTCACAGATGAAGGTACCTAAACAACCAAAATAGACAAAGAAAAATATAAACAATCATAGCTGCACATTTGCAGCACAGTAATATGTGACACAGTAGGAAAGCATAAGGAATAATACGATCACTGTGAAATCACAAATCAAGGTACCTAGACAAATGATATAAGCAAAATGCTGACAATGAAAAACACCTGTTAGTGCTGAAGAATGCGCAACTAAAAAGGTGATTAATGGATACCTTCCTGGAGCAGCAGAAGACTCTGAAATTAAGATCAAATTGTTTCCATAAAGGAATACATATAATAACAGAGTAACTACTGACTTGAAGTAAAATGCCAAAAAATAATCAAAGCAGGAAAAAACCTGCAGATGGCATGGTAAACCTGAATGGATGCATCGCAGTGAAAAAAAGTCAAATCTTCATATAATAATGGAGATAAAGAATAGACCTGCAGCCAGCATGAAATGAAAATGGGAGAGTGTGCCCCACGCGTATCGCCACTAGGGGCGTGGCTTCCTCAGGGGAAAGTGGATGACCTGTGTAACGGCATGTCTCTTTATACCCAAGAAAATTAGTGTCAAAATACCTTAAACTCCTGCCTGGTGCTCGGTGAGGCGGCGTCCGGATGCTGCAGCCGCGCATGCGCGGCTGCATGTCAGCTGGACGCCGGAACCACGAGCGCCTCCATGGAAACAGAGAAAGGCGGCGCTTGCGCAGTGTAGATAAACGAATAACAAAAGACCTATGACGATGAAAAAGTCTCCCAAACTATGAGTAGAACAGTGGCTAAATAGCAAACGTCAATATAATATGGCATGGTTTGATGAAAAAAATGACAATAAGTACCATATTGTGCAAACAAATAGCGCATATCAATCGCTCAAATAGCGCATGTTTATGTACTATGGCATAGTCTTGAGAGTGCCAAAAACACGAAAACTAGAATGTAAACAGCAATAGGGCAATGCATGAACAAAGTGGATCAATAGGCAAAAGGAAACAAATAACAGAAAACCTATGACCATAAATATCTAAATCTGAAAAAATGAAAAGATAAAAAAATGAAAAAATGAAAAAAATGGTTGCATAAATATTATATTGGCAAAATGAAATAAAAAACAGAAAGCCAATGGCTATATATATCTCCAAACTGTGAGTCAAAAAATAATTGTCGTAAAAATAAATTATGGTAAGTATTAAATTGGCAAAAGGAAAAAAAATAAATAACAGAAAACCAATGGATATATATAACTCCAAACTGTAGAACAAAGAATAATTGTTGTAAAAATAAATAAATTACGGTAAGTATTATATAGGCAGAAGGAAATAGATAACGGAAAGCCAATGGCTATATATATCTCCAAAATGTAAAAAAAAAAGAATAATTATTGTAAAAATAAATTACGGTAAGTATTATATTGGCAAAAGAAAATAAATAACGGAAAGCCAATGGCTATATATATCTCCAAACTGTAAAACAAAAAATAATTGTTATAGGAATAAATTTAGGGTGAATATTATATTGGCAAAAGGAAATAAATAACGGAAAGCCAATGGCTGTATATATCTCCAAACTGTGGATCAAAAAAATGTAATTAGAAAAACCTTAGAATATATGTAATAACAGAACATGAATGGCTCGTGTTATATACTATGGCATAGATGAACAGAATCCATGGGCTACACTCCAAATGAAGAACATATATGTATCCTATTTTTTATTATTTTTTGTAATAACCAGTAAATAATAATTCCTCATTGAGTCCTCTGGGCGCTAAACTGTTTAGTTGGAAAATCCATCTCGATTCTCTTCTGAGTAATTCGTTAGTGCAACAACCACCCCTGATGGTGGTGTCTACCTTGTCAACGACCAAAACACGTAAATGCTTGGTAGAACTGTTATGAGTTGTAAGAAAATGGTTGGCCAAAGAGGTGACAGGCTTACCTGAGGCCTTATCTCTACGTGCACAAGAAATATTAGAGATATGATGTTGGATACGTCTGCGAAGTTCCTGACCTGTTTGTCCAACATAGATCATGGGACAACTGCAAACAATAATATAAACCACATTTCTGGTACGGCAATTCGCATAGTAGCGTGTCTGTACCCGTTCCAAAGAGCCTGAAAGAGTGATGGTATCATCGGCAATCACAAAGGGGCAGATAGTACAGTTGCCACATGGATATGTGCCAATAAGTTTGAAACCCCTACCCAAAATTTGTGTTGGACGTCTAAAATGACTTGAACACAAAAAATCTCCAAGATTCTTGGCACGTTTGGCAATAAGCTTAGGTTTTTCAGTAACATAAGGTATGACCCTAGGTTCACTCAATAAGATATTCCAATTCTTACGTAAGATATTATGAATTTCAGTCCAATGATTATTATAAGATGTGATAATGTTGGTTATAGAAAATTCTTTCTTCTGTCTTGGTTGCAACAGTTCATTGCGATCTTTATGTCTGGAAGCCTGGAACGCCTGCGAAATAATACGTTTAGGGTAGCCCCTCCCTCTGAAGCGTGATGTAAGGGATCTTGCTTCTCTATAGAAAGAGTCCTGTTCACTGCAATTTCGTTTAATTCGGTAAAACTGTCCTCGTGGTATACCATTACGTACATGTGGCGGATGAAAGCTCCTGTAGTGGAGCAAACTATTTGATGCAGTAGTTTTTCGGAAAAGTGACGTGCTGACACTTTCCCCTTTCTTAGTGATCTTTAAGTCCAAAAAGTCAACAGTGTCCATGGATAGACTAGAAGTAAGAGAAATATTCCATGAATTATTGTTAAGATCATCAATGAATTGTAAACACTCCTCACGTGTACCAGACCAAAAGAAAAGTACATCATCTATGTACCGATGCCATCGTATGACATGCGCTTTAAAAAGAGGTAGTAAACGTACATAAGTCTCCTCCCACCAACCCAAAAAAAGATTTGCGTAGGAGGGCGCGCATCTGGCACCCATGGCTGTACCCGCAATTTGTTTATAAAAGATGCGATCGAATACAAAATAATGATTTTCCAACACAAATTTCAAGAGATCTAGTATGAACGAGTCATGTTGTCGGTCTCCCGTGGTTTTTGAGTCAAGAAAGAATGAAACAGCCTTTAAACCCAAAGATTGCTCTATGCAGGTGTAAAGTGATTCAACATCCATAGTTACCATTATGGTATCTTCATTGATTTTAAAGTCCTCCAATTGATTGACAAGATGTGAAGAATCCCTTACATAGGAATCTAAGGACAAGACAAAAGGTTGAAGATAAAAATCGAGATACATACAAGGACGTTCAAACAAGCTACCAATGCCAGAGACAATGGGTCTACCCGGCGGTTCTTGTAGGGACTTGTGCACTTTGGGGAGCATGTAGAAAGTAGGCACCACAGGATATTTAGTGGTCAAAAAATCAAATTCTTTCTTATTGATTATGCCAAATTCAAGTGCTCGTTTGATGAGTCCATCGATCTTTGATTTAAAGAACTGTGTTGGATCAGTGGGTAAGGCTCTGTAGCAAGAAACATTGTTCAACTGTCTATATGCCTCCTTGGTGTACAAATCCACCGGCCAAAGGAAGACATTTCCCCCCTTATCTGCTTCTTTAATTACAAATAAATCATTATTTTGTAATCGCTTCAGAGCCATCTTGTCATCCCTGTTGATATTATTGTTTTTGTGAACATCAATGGGTAAGACCCTGGATATCTTGGCAAGTAGTCTTATAGAAAATCTCTACTGCCGGGAAAAGTGAAAGGGATGGTGTAGCTTGTGATGGTAATCTTTGTGTAAATTCTGTCCTCTTACCTGTCACCTGTTGGTTTTCATTAAGTAGATCAAGTAAATCCCGAAAAACCTGACGGTCCTCTTGTGGTAAAGTATCAATAATGGAGGGCTGATGGTATAATAACTTGAAAGTAACTTGTCTGCAAAAAAGATACACGTCCTTGATAAGTTCAAACTTATCTAATACTTTCATGGGAGAGAAAGAAAGTCCTTTAGACAAAAGTTGGATTTCTTGATTGGAGAGTACATAAGAAGAGAGATTAATGATTTGTAAGTTACCTTGGGTGGAGGTGTCACTTAACGTCTCCGATTCTGTCTGGTGTCCCTCTTGTAGGTTGGGGACCAGGCTTTGAATCGTCGGTGACGCTTTTTCATATTTAGTGGGCTTAGGCCGCCGCTTGCCCCTCCTGGTGGGTTTTCTGCGTCGGTGTCCGAGGACAAAAAATCACTAGAGGAAGGGTCTTGAATTGATGAAGTTAAATCAGCTGGTTTGGATGATGTATTACCGGTCTTAGCAGACCTGCGGTTGCCAGTATGAGTCCATCTATAAGCTTTAAAGCTATCAAAATCATTCTTGTCTCTAATAAATTTAGATTTTTTCCCCCGTATGATCCCTTTTCAAATTTGTCCAGACTCTCCTTAAGTTTGAGCTGAAAAGGATTAGTAACTAGCTCTGCATCAAAAGATTTGAGCTTGATTTCAAGATTTTTGATTTTTTCTTTTAATTCACTCAGATGCTTCTTGTCGTGCTCAACAAGCATATTGATTATGATTGTTGAGCATTTTAAGAGACCAGTTTCCCATGTTTGCTTGAATCCCTGATCCACTTCCCATGCAGGAAAAATTTGTACTGTCAAACCTCTGGGCACCAGACCCAATTTTTGATATTCCTCTAAGCTTTTTATGTTCCACCAAGTTTTAACCACAGCTTTATGTAAATGTGTGAGTTCAGATGACAATTTTTGAAATGAGTCGTCAACAGGTTCTTTAATACCAGTGGTACAAAAAATACCCGAAGCTTGATTCAACCACGCCGCTTCTCTAGCCTCAATATCCATGGTAAAGAGAGAAAAGGAAACAATATATCAAAAAAATAATAATAATAAATTAGATTAATAATTGTGTGCCTGCACTCAAAGAAATAGGAGAAAAAAACCTCCAAAAAATTGTGTGTGGCAAAAAGGGAATATGAGGGCACTACAAAAATAGTGATGAGGGATCTGTGACTACACACTGTGATAAACATGTGTGACAAGGAGAAGAAAAGGCAGCATGTATATATAGTCACGATCAACCCCAAAAATAATGAATAGAGAAAATATAAAAATGTAATCAAATTTTATTGGAACAAGAAACACACTGAAAAACAGGAAAACAGATAAAAACATTTAAAAAGGACCATAGAAGGCCCATAATGAAACACTGAAGATCCATATAAGGATCCACTAACAAACTTCCAAAAGTAATGCTGGCTGAAATAGAAACACATGTGTTGTGCAATATAATCAATACTGAATTTGCAGCACAATAATATGTGGCACACAAGAAAAGGGGAATGAAGGTTGTACAATCACTGAGAATTCACAGATGAAGGTACCTAAACAACCAAAATAGACAAAGAAAAATATAAACAATCATAGCTGCACATTTGCAGCACAGTAATATGTGACACAGTAGGAAAGCATAAGGAATAATACGATCACTGTGAAATCACAAATCAAGGTACCTAGACAAATGATATAAGCAAAATGCTGACAATGAAAAACACCTGTTAGTGCTGAAGAATGCGCAACTAAAAAGGTGATTAATGGATACCTTCCTGGAGCAGCAGAAGACTCTGAAATTAAGATCAAATTGTTTCCATAAAGGAATACATATAATAACAGAGTAACTATTGACTTGAAGAAAAATGCCAAAAAATAATCAAAGCAGGAAAAAACCTGCAGATGGCATGGTAAACCTGAATGGATGCATCGCAGTGAAAAAAAGTCAAATCTTCATATAATAATGGAGATAAAGAATAGACCTGCAGCCAGCATGAAATGAAAATGGGAGAGTGTGCCCCACGCGTATCGCCACTAGGGGGCGTGGCTTCCTCAGGGGAAAGTGGATGACCTGTGTAACGGCATGTCTCTTTATACCCAAGAAAATTAGTGTCAAAATACCTTAAACTCCTGCCTGGTGCTCGGTGAGGCGGCGTCCGGATGCTGCAGCCGCGCATGCGCGGCTGCATGTCAGCTGGACGCCGGAACCACGAGCGCCTCCATGGAAACAGCAGAAAGGCGGCGCTTGCGCAGTGTGGATAAACGAATAACAAAAGACCTATGACGATGAAAAAGTCTCCCAAACTATGAGTAGAACAGTGGCTAAATAGCAAACGTCAATATAACATGGCATGGTTTGATGAAAAAAATGACAATAAGTACCATATTGTGCAAACAAATAGCGCATATCAATCGCTCAAATAGCGCATGTTTATGTACTATGGCATAGTCTTGAGAGTGCCAAAAACACGAAAACTAGCATGTAAACAGCAATAGGGCAATGCATGAACAAAGTGGATCAATAGGCAAAAGGAAACAAATAACAGAAAACCTATGACCATAAATATCTAAATCTGAAAAAATGAAAAGATAAAAAAATGAAAAAATGAAAAAAATGGTTGCATAAATATTATATTGGCAAAATGAAATAAAAAACAGAAAGCCAATGGCTATATATATCTCCAAACTGTGAGTCAAAAAATAATTGTCGTAAAAATAAATTATGGTAAGTATTAAATTGGCAAAAGGAAAAAAAATAAATAACAGAAAACCAATGGATATATATAACTCCAAACTGTAGAACAAAGAATAATTGTTGTAAAAATAAATAAATTACGGTAAGTATTATATAGGCAGAAGGAAATAGATAACGGAAAGCCAATGGCTATATATATCTCCAAAATGTAAAAAAAAAAGAATAATTATTGTAAAAATAAATTACGGTAAGTATTATATTGGCAAAAGAAAATAAATAACGGAAAGCCAATGGCTATATATATCTCCAAACTGTAAAACAAAAAATAATTGTTATAGGAATAAATTTAGGGTGAATATTATATTGGCAAAAGGAAATAAATAACGGAAAGCCAATGGCTGTATATATCTCCAAACTGTGGATCAAAAAAATGTAATTAGAAAAACCTTAGAATATATGTAATAGCAGAACATGAATGGCTCGTGTTATATACTATGGCATAGATGAACAGAATCCATGGGCTACACTCCAAATGAAGAACATATATGTATCCTATTTTTTATTATTTTTTGTAATAACCAGTAAATAATAATTCCTCATTGAGTCCTCTGGGCGCTAAACTGTTTAGTTGGAAAATCCATCTCGATTCTCTTCTGAGTAGTGTTGAGCATTCCGATACTGCAAATATCGGGTATCGGCCGATATTAGCTGTGTCGGAATTCCGATTCCGAGTTCCGATATTTTCGTCTTATCGGATACCGGAATCGGGATTGTCACTGTCACTGTCAGTGTCCGTCGGTCGGGTCTGTCAGGAGTCAGCGGCACTTACCTGGCAGAAGATCTCCGGCGGTCACGTCCTGCACTGCTTCATGGCCGCAATCTTCTTTCCCCGGCGGTCACATGCAGTTTCTCGCGATAACTGCAGTGACTGCTGGGTAATCCCGGCCGTAAAGCAGTCAGTCCGATGACGTCACCGCCGGGGAAGCAGGTAATCAGCTGTGCTGCGTCGCGATGACAGGCTCTGCCTGTCATTGCGATGTAGCACAGCTGGATCGTCGTGGGACTGTCGTTCTGGACTGCGTCGGACAGGTGGTATACTGTTGGTTTGTTTTTTTTCTTTTTTTTACAGGAGATCGATGGCGTCGCAGGAATGAGAGAGTAATAAAATTAATGAAAACTGTGTTGTCTCTTTTATTTCATTAAAATACTTTTTTCTTGCTTTGTCTTTTTTTTATGCATTTAATAACTTTGGGATTAATAATGGATCGGTGTCTTATTGACGCCTATCCATTATTAACCGGGCTTATTGTCACCGTGCAATCAACGGTGACATTAACCCCTTATTACCCCGCTTGCCACCGCTACAGGGCAAGTGGGAAGAGCCGGGTAAAGTGCCACAATTGGCACATCTTTTGATGCGCCAAATGTGGGGCTGCTGTAGCCTGGTATTATCAGGCTGTTGAGGGCCAAAATCCATGGGCCTTGACAGTCTTTTAATACCAGGCCGCAGCAGTCTGCATTTTACTTGGCTGGTTAACAAAAATAGGGGGGATCCCCACGCCGTTTTTTTTCGAGGGGATCCCCTATTTTTGTTAACCAGCCAAGCTAAGCAGACTGCTGTGGCCTGGTATTATCAGGCTTGCAAGGTCCATGGATATTGGATCCTTACCAGCCTGAAAAACCAGGCCTCAGCGGTCTGCTTCATCTGGCTGGTTAACAAAAATAGGGGGGACCCCACGCCAATTTTTTTCGAGGGATCCCCTATTTTTGTTAATCAGCCAAGATATGCAGACTGCTGTGGCCTGGTATTATCAGGCTGGCAAGGTCCATGGATCTTGGCTCCTTAACAGCCTGAAAATCCAGGCCTCAGCGGTCTGCTTCATCTGGCTGGTTAACAAAAATAGGGGGGACCCCACGCCAATTTTTTTCGAGGGGATCCCCTATTTTTGTTAATCAGCCAAGATATGCAGACTGCTGTGGCCTAGTATTATCAGGCTGGCAAGGTCCATGGATCTTGGCTCCTTAACAGCCTGAAAATCCAGGCCTCAGCGGTCTGCTTCATCTGGCTGGTTAACAAAAATAGGGGGGACCCCACGCCATTTTTTTTTCGAAGGGAACCCCTATTTTTGTTAATCAGTTCCCTCTGACGTCACTGATTGTGTCCCTGGCTGACCTGAAGTGAAAGTGGAAAGCAATCAATTAAGCTTTCCACTTAAGGGCCCGTCTCACATAGCGATATCGCTACCGAGATCGCTGCTGAGTCACTAGTTTTGTGACGCAGCAGCGAGCTCACCAGCGATATCGCTGTGTGTGACATTCAGCGACGATCAGCCCCCCTGCCGGGTATCGCTGATCGTCGCTGAAATGTCAGGACCTTTTTTTGATCGCTGGTTTCCCGCTGACAGGCACACATCGCTGCGTGTGACAGGCGGGAGACCAGCGATCCGCTGGTAACCAAGGTACACAGCGGGTTTCCAGGCGCGGGGCTGTGCCTAGAAACCCGCTGTGTACCTTGGATACCAGCGCCCTGATGCAGGGAGCTGGTATCCAAGGTACACAGCGGGTTTCCAAGCGCTGCGCGGTGCCTGGAAACCCGCTGTGCACCTTGGTTACCAGCGGATTGCTGGTCTCCCGCCTGTCACACGCAGCGATGCGTGCCTGTCAGAGGGAAACCAGCGATCAAAAAAGGTCCTGACATTTCTGCGACGATCAGCGATACCCGGCAGGGGGGCTGATCGTCGCTGAATGTCACACACAGCGATATCGCTGGTGAGCTCGCTGCTGCGTCACAAAACTAGTGACTCAGCAGCGATCTCGGTAGCGATATCGCTATGTGAGACGGGCCCTTAAGCGATGTTACCCGCAGTGTCGCTGTCCCAGATCGCTGCCTGTTTGGCAGCTCAGCAGCGATCATGTAGCGATACACCAGCGATCCTGACAAGTGCATATCGTTGTCGGGATCGCTGGTGTATCGTTATGTGACACCCAGCCTTTACTCTCCTGTCAGGCAGGAGAGGAACTCATTCATTTGGGGTTTACTGTGAGGCTGCAGCATTAGCTGCGGTCCCTGCAGTAAACATTAACCCTTTCTGAAGGATTACACCGTGGGACCTGACTGTGCATGGGCTAGGTAAGAATAATTTTGCTTTTTTATTTTATTTTTATTACAGGAAATGGTTTTAGCAGGTAAATAAAATATGGTCAAAAACTGTGTGATTATTTCATTAAACTTCTTTTTTATTAAAGTGGTGTGTGTTTGATTTTTCTTTCATACAATAGGATTAATAATTGATAGTTGTCTAATTGACAGCTTCAATTATTAACCTGGCTTAAAGTGACCTTTCAATTGCAAGGTCATTTTAACCCCTTATTAACCCATTCGCCACCGCTACAGGGCAATGGGAATAGACGGGCAAAGTGCCAGAAAGGGCAAATCTAATTAGAGATTTGCCCTTTCTGGGGTGTCTGGGGGCAGATGTTAAGTAGCCGGGGGGGGCCAAAAATAATGGTCCCTCTCTGGGCTATTATTATCTGCCCCCACTCACTAGCTTTGTCTGTCTGGTTGCGGAAATAGGGCGGGAGCCCACGCATTTTTTTTCAGCAATTTTACACCTCATATATATATACATGTCATTGAATTGTGACACATATATATATAATATATTTATATTTGTAGTTCATACACTTTACATAGTATAATAGCCGCTAATTCAATTGCCGGCTTTTGTGAAAATGCAGAACCCGACATGAAATGACACTTGGTTGTACATAGGTTAACTGTTATGTTACGGTAGCTGAGGAGTGCAGGTAAAAAAGGCAATACACCAGAGCAGTTGGAATCTATGAGATTGCAGTACCCTGACTAACCACCACAACTAGAGGCAGCCGTGGAGCGTTCCTACGATGGTCCTAGACGCCTCGTCACAGCCTGAGAAACTAACTACACCTAAAGATAGAAATAGGAAAGCTATCTGCCCCGGAGCAGAACCCCAAAGATAATAGAAAGCCCCCAAACATATAATGGCGGTTAGACAAGAGGAAATACTGACACAGAAAGAAAATAGTATGAGCAAACGCTGGGGCCCAAACTATCTAAATAGAAAAGGACAGGAAGGGTACTTACTGCAATCCCAGAAAACCCTGAAAAACACCAACATACTAATTTCAAAATCACCTGAGATCACACGACCTCTACCACCTAAATTAGTTCTCTGGTGTAACAAAAACAGCAGCCACTGAAAAAACTGCAAAAAGCAAAAGTACAAAACACAGTGGCTGGACTAAACTGAGAGGGCAAAAAGCCCCGGAGGGGACCCAGAAGGCCCCCACAGAAGTGCAGGACAAAATGCAAAAATATAGCAAAAACACAAAATAAGAAATTGTCTTATCTGATAGCAGGAGATGCAGACACGACACAGCAGGCTACAAGGGAAACTGGAAAGAAGGATTCAGACCAGAACAATTGATCACCGGCAACCCTGATGGGAAAATGATTCCCTTAAATAAGACCAATCAGTAACACCTGATTCCCAATCCTCACTAGCACCGCTTGTAACCACCAGAGGGAGCCTCTGCTCAGAACTCATCTCAAACCCATTCACAACAGTACCCCCCCCTTGAGGAGGGGTCACCGAACCCTCATTTGAGCAACCAGGTCGGTCAGGATGAGTTCTATGATACGCACGGATAAGTCTCCTAGCATGGATGTCCGAAGCAAACACCCAAGAATTATCTTCCTGACCATAACCTCTCCATTTAACCAAATACTGGAGTCTTCGTCTAGAAAAACGAGAATCCAATATTTTCTCAACCACATACTCCAGATTGCCCTCAACCAAAACAGGGTCAGGAGGCACAGCAGCAGGAACCACTGGCTCAACAAACCTCTTCAACAAGGACTTGTGGAACACGTTATGGATCTTAAATGTCCCTGGAAGAAGCAAACGAAAAGAAACAGGATTAATAATCTCCATGATCTTATAAGGTCCAATGAACCTAGGCTTAAATTTAGGAGATGCTACTCTCATAGGAATATTCTTTGAGGACAACCAGACCAAGTCCCCCACTTTAAACCGAGGACCATCAGTCCTATGCCGGTTAGCAAACCGCTGGGCCTTCTCCTGAGAGAGGGACAACCTCTCCACTACCTGGTCCCAAATCTGCTGCATACGCTCAACAACAGAGTCAACACCTGGACAGACAGAAGCCTCCGTCTGTCCTGAAGAAAATCGAGGGTGAAACCCAGAATTACAGAAAAACGGAGACATCAAAGTGGCAGAGCTAGCCCTATTATTAAGAGCAAACTCAGCCAAAGGCAAAAAAGAGACCCAGTCATCCTGATCAGCAGACACAAAGCATCTTAGATAAGTCTCCAATGTCTGGTTTGTTCTCTCAGTTTGACCATTGGTCTGAGGATGAAATGCCGAGGAGAAAGACAACTGAACACCCAGTTTAGAACAAAAAGTCCTCCAAAATCTGGAAACAAACTGGACTCCTCTGTCAGACACAATGTTCTCAGGAATGCCGTGTAAACGAACCACGTGCTGAAGGAACAACGGCACCAATTCAGAGGAGGAAGGCAACTTAGGTAATGGCACAAGATGTATCATTTTGGAAAACCTATCACAAATTACCCAGATGGTGGTCATTCTCTGAGAAACAGGAAGATCGGAAATGAAATCCATAGAGATATGGGTCCATGGTCTCTTGGGCACAGGCAATGGCATCAACAAACCACTAGAGCGAGAGCAAGGCTTGGAGCGAGAGCAAGTCCCGCAGGACTGCACAAATTCCCTGACATCGCGAGACAAGGTAGGCCACCAAAAGGACCGACTAACCAAGTCTCTGGTACCAAAAATTCCGGGATGCCCAGCCAATGCGGAACAATGAATCTCAGACATCACACTCTTTTTCCATTGGTCCGGGACAAACAATTTTCCAACAGGGCAGCGCTCGGGCCTATCCTCCTGACACCCCTCCAGAGCAAGTCTCAAATTAGGCGAGATGGCGGAAAGAACTACACCCTCCTTCAAAATAACAGAGGGATCAGATAGCTCAGGAGAGTCCGCAAGGAAACTCCTCGAGAGGGCATCCGCCTTAACATTCTTAGTGCCAGGAAGAAAGGAAACCACAAAATTAAAACGTGTGAAAAACAAGGCCCACCTGGCCTGTCTAGGATTGAGTCGCTTGGCAGATTCCAGATAGACCAGATTCTTATGGTCCGTAAGGACCACCACCTGATGTTTGGCTCCCTCCAGCCAATGTCTCCACTCTTCAAAAGCCCACTTCATGGCCAATAACTCCCGATTACCCACGTCATAATTACGTTCAGTAGGAGAAAATTTTCGAGAGAAAAAGGCACAAGGGTTACTTTTAGAGGTCTCTGGATCTTTTTGGGACAAAACGGCACCTGCCCCAATTTCAGAGGCATCAACCTCCACCTGAAATGGCAGAGAAACATCAGGCTGCCGTAGAACAGGAGCAGAAGTGAATCTCTGCTTAAGTTCCTGAAACGCAGAGACTGCCTCAGGAGGCCAATTCACCACATCAGAACCCTTTCTGGTCAAATCAGTTAATGGTTTAACAATAACAGAGAAATTACCAATAAATTTACGATAAAAATTGGCAAAACCCAAAAATCTCTGAAGAGCCTTTAATGAAGTAGGTTGGACCCAATCACATATGGCCTGAACCTTGACCGGGTCCATTTCAATAACAGATGGGGACAAAATGAATCCCAGAAATGAGATCTTCTGTACGCCAAAAAGACACTTTGATCCCTTCACATACAGAGCATTCTGTCTCAAAATCTGGAATACAGTTCGAACATGTTTCACATGAGAGTCCCAGTCATTAGAAAAAATCAAGATATCATCCAAATAAACAATCAGAAACTTGTCCACAAAATCCCTGAAAATGTCATTCATGAAGGACTGGAAGACGGAAGGAGCATTAGTGAGCCCAAAGGGCATCACAAGGTACTCAAAATGCCCTTCAGGGGTGTTAAATGCCGTCTTCCATTCATCCCCGTGCTTAATGCGAATAAGGTTATACGCCCCCCTGAGGTCAAGCTTGGTAAACCAAGTAGCGTTTTTCACCCTGGAAAACAGGTCAGAAATCAAGGGTAACGGGTATTGATATTTCACAGTAATATTGTTCAAGAGACGATAATCAATACACGGCCTTAATGAACCATCTTTTTGGCCACAAAGAAAAAACCGGCACCTAAGGGTGAAGAGGATGGTCTGATATGACCCTTCTCCAATGATTCCTTGATATAAGACCGCATAGCGTCATGTTCAGGTATAGACAAGTTAAAGAGGCGACCCTTAGGGAATTT
>JARQOD010000005.1:462807607-462905678 GCA_033576555.1 Oophaga sylvatica
AAAAAACACTGCAAGCAATAAGGGATGAGGTTTTGGAAGAGGTGGAGGATGAGGAGTCACAAATTCCATCACCTTCTGGAAAGTCAGCGCAACGTGGTTCCTCACAAAGGGCTGGGCAGGGCTCACTTTGTGAGGAGGATGAGGGAGGAGGAGTCAATGGAGGAGGAAGACATCGCTCCAGAGGGAGGTACACAACGCTCTAGTCAGTATGTAGAGCGAGGGTGGGGTGATGCAGAGCAGGCAGAGATAACGCCTCTTGCAGAGGACAGCGTTTCTTTGCCAGTTGGGAGTCTGCAGCACATGGTTGATTTCATGCTGCAGTGCCTAAGAAACGACGCCGCATCGCCCACATTCTCACGACGTCTGATTATTGGGTGTACACCCTCCTAGACCCTCGCTACCGGGACAACGTCAAAAGCCTCATCACACCGTTGAACCGGGAGCGTAAAATGCGGGAGTACCAGACACACTGGTGCAATCCCTAATGTTCTACCTTACTGCCGAGAGCACTGCTGCTGCTACTGCTTTACAAAGCAGCTCTGTGCGTCGAGGCAGTGTAGAGAGCTCTGCAACAAGAGGGAGCACACGCAGTGCCTCTGCACAGGGAAAGACCAGTATGTTCAAAATGTGGCAAAGTTTTGTGGCAGCGCCACAAATGTCTACACCATCCGAGAGGGCTCCAGTCAGCGGGAGGCAACGTATCCCTCAGATGGTGACAGACTACTTGGCTTTGCCTCTCAGTGTACTCCCAGATGGCTCTTCCCCATTCAAGTTTTGGGTCTCTAAGCTGGATACATGGCCAGAGCTTAGCCAGTATGCATTGGAGGTGCTGGCTTGCCTGCTGCCAGTGTATTATCGGAGTGCGTCTTTAGTGCTGCAGGTGGTGTACTAACAGACCGTCGCATGCGACTATCCTCCGATAATGTAGACCGGCTTACTTTTCTGAAAATGAACAAGGCATGGATCTCGCCAGAATTTGTCTGTCCGTTTTCAGATTAAATAACTGGTTCGCAACGTTATCCATGTCTCCTGTTATGTTCATCTTTCTACCACCTGAACTCTACTCCCTGGGCTCCAACACTGCCAGTTGCTGCTCAGAAGTGTCGTGTCCACAGAACAAACACAAGCTCTACTGTTAGTGGGGTTCAGTAACGCCAGCTGTTCCCCTGCTGTGTCAACGGCAAGAAGTGTCCTGTTCCCGACACATGGACAGAAAACACATGACCAACATGCTCCAAATAGGGAAGAGCCGTCACCCTGCTTGTTATGCTGAAAACATGAAATTGTGAAGTTTTGCAGGCCTAGAATGATAAATTTTTAAGAAAAATATGGACAAATAATAATTTGTCATCACAGCGCATATCTGCACATGTCTATTAGAAATGGTAACAAAAATAAAACATAGTCTACTCTTCACATTTTTAAATTAATGCATAAAAGTACATTTCAGACTTATGAATTAATGCTTTTAAAGGAACTTTATCTGTACCTGTAAGATAATGCACTCAATGGATGTACGAATCATTACATCCTCATCATCATCATCACGAGTTTTATTTATGACAGACATTATAAAATACACATACTGATGCCAACTGTAACTTCAAACACCATATATGAAATGGCCAGCATGTAAACATGGTAATAATGTCCAATAATAAATTATTACATCTAGAAAGTGCATCATGCATACTGACAATAGGTACTTATACCTGCAAGTGCTGTTGAAACAACCACAAGAGATATAAATTAATACTGGTATATAGGTATCACAGTGCATAGTTACTCATGGACAATGTTGATGTAATACTGTATCTCAATTAAGTCAGCGTCAACCATTAGGCTTGTTAGTCTTGTACATTGTTAAAGAGGGAACGTAATTTTTTGGTTTGTCATAGGTGTAGTATTACACATTAAATTATTACTGCTGTATTTTTTTTTGCGTCCCTAGTGCGCAATAACGCAGCTAACCTCACATTTGATAGTCAGCTAATTGCCACACGCTACCCTACCCTACGCGTGACAGTAGGAAGGTAGTGTTGACGGATAAAGCTTTGCGCAAACAGACATTCTTTTACCCTCTTCAACACTCTACAAGCAAAAAATGCATGATTTCAGCCGCAGACTTTATTGACGTACAGTATAACATCGGCATTACCCATCAGAGGCTGTCCACTGTGTGATACAGACATAGAATATACCTTTGCTATCCGTAGCCTTTGTTTCACCTACACTTGCAGGCACACACTTAAATTGTGACAAACAATGCCTAATGTTTTTTTAATGGTTATTTTTTATTGTACATTATTGTGTCATCAATCACATTGATGAGTCCATGCTGGACATGTCATACATGCTATAGAAAGTTACGATTTTATGAACTTAAATAATTAAATTGTCTGTGACTGTCACATAAAATTTGCGATGATGATGATGAGTGACTATTACAAAATCCATTGTCTTCACTATGTTATAGTTTAACATTGCGTTCCTTAAGCATTATTCATAAAAAATAAAATGTACTTTTATTCTTAAATTTACAACACTATATTTTGTTACCAATTTTTGGGTGTTGTGTTGTTCCATTTATTTTTGGCATGTGCATATATGCGTTTATATTTGTATTTTCTTTATTTTTCCTTCTTGAAATTAGAAAAACATGTGTATCTTTGTACCGTGTTAGCCAGTAGATAGAAAAATATTTAGACTTCAGAGTCAGCAGTGGTTCATACCTTTTTATGGATAACTGAAAAGATGGAAACAAATTGCAAGCTTTCAAGGCTACTCACGTCTCTTCATCAGGGAAAGACTAACTAAAAAAATTAAGCATCACATATTTCTATACACAACAGGACACAGGAATATTGCAATAGGTAAGACAAGTAAGTGACGTGTATCAGAACTGTCATTATCTCACAGGGATGAACATAAATATTCAAACAGTTCCTAGATAAGGATAGAAAGTTTGATTGCCCTCTCATTGGCGTATTTTTTGGGGTTTTCATGACCCTGGAAGGGCATAGACGCAGATTCCTTAATTGATATAGAATGACATAAATCCATGTGATCTATTCATTCCATCACTAACAGTGTCAAGGTCATGATGAGCTTATATTCTGAAACCTTTGTACGTTTCTCATATTTGAAGTTATATTTTAATAACAGTAATTTCCATATCCATGATGCTATGACGGGCATACAAAAGTCTTTTGCCACAGCTAAATTCATTAATTTATCTGTGATTGTGTGGCGCTGATAATTCATCCTTGTTCTCCTTTTTGTTGCCGGTCTCCCCTCACTTGTCCCTCCCTCACTTGTCTTAGCTATTCCTGTGTCTGTTGTGTGTAGAAATATGTGATTCTTCATTTTTGGCTTTACTCTTAGCCTGATGAAGACACCTGAGTAGTCTCGAAAGCTTTGAATTTGTTACCATATTTTCAGTTAGCCATTAAACGTTATCAACCACAGAGGACTGTCAAGTATAAATATTTTTCTATTCTTGTAATTGAAATTTATCATTTTATTGTTGTAGTAAAACTTCATTTATTCTTGTTTGAAGTACATACATTTGCAATGGCCACGTAACAAGGCAATAACTCAATATTTTATGCCTACACCTCCTTGACCCTGGGCTCCAACACCGCCAGTTGTTGCTTGGAAGTGCTGTTAGCACAGTCTACACTTGCTCCTGTGTTACTGGGGTTCAGTAATGTAGCTGTTCCCTGCTGTGTGAACGGCAAAAAGTCCTGCTGCCCCACCATGTTCTGTTCTCATCCCTGGGTTACAACACCGCCAGTTGTTTCTCGGAAGTGCTGTTAGCACAGTCTACACTTGCTCCTGTGTTACTGGAGTTCAGTAATGTCAGCTGTTCCCCTGCTGTTGTGAACGGCAAAAAGTCCTGCTGCCTCCACCATGTTCTGTTCTCATCCCTGGGTTACAACACCGCCAGTTGTTTCTCGGAAGTGCTGTTAGCACAGTTAACACTTGCTCCTGTGTTACTGGGGTTCAGTAATGTCAGCTGTTCCCTGCTGTGTGAACGGCAAATAGTCCTGCTGCCTCCACCCTGTTCTTTCTCATCCCTGGGTTACAACACCGCCAGTTGTTTCTCGGAAGTGCTGTTAGCACAGTTAACACTTGCTCCTGTGTTACTGGGGTTCAGTAATGTCAGCTGTTCCCCTGCTGTGTGAACGGCAATAGTCCTGCTGCCTCCACCCTGTTCTCTTCTCATCCCGGGTTACAACACGCCAGTTGTTTCTCGGAAGTGCTGTTAGCACAGTTAACACTTGCTCCTGTGTTACTGGGGTTCAGTAATGTCAGCTGTTCCCTGCTGTGTGAACGGCAAATAGTCTGCTGCCTCCACCCTGTTCTCTTCTCATCCCTGGGTTACAACACCGCCAGTTGTTTCTCGGAAGTGCTGTTAGCACAGTTAACACTTGCTCCTGTGTTACTGGGGTTCAGTAATGTCAGCTGTTCCCTGCTGTGTGAACGGCAAATAGTCCTGCTGCCTCCACCCTGTTCTCTTCTCATCCCTGGGTTACAACACCGCCAGTTGTTTCTCGGAAGTGCTGTTAGCACAGTTAACACTTGCTCCTGTGTTACTGGGGTTCAGTAATGTCAGCTGTTCCCTGCTGTGTGAACGGCAAATAGTCCTGCTGCCTCCACCCTGTTCTCTTCTCATCCCTGGGTTACAACACCGCCAGTTGTTTCTCGGAAGTGCTGTTAGCACAGTTAACACTTGCTCCTGTGTTACTGGGGTTCAGTAATGTCAGCTGTTCCCCTGCTGTGTGAACGGCAAATAGTCCTGCTGCCTCCACCCTGTTCTCTTCTCATCCCTGGGTTACAACACCGCCAGTTGTTTCTCGGAAGTGCTGTTTAGCACAGTTAACACTTGCTCCCGTGTTACTGGGGTTCAGTAATGTCAGCTGTTCCCTGCTGTGTGAACGGCAAAAAGTCCTGCTGCCTCCACCCTGTTCTCTTCTCATCCCTGGGTTACAACACCGCCAGTTGTTTCTCGGAAGTGCTGTTAGCACAGTTAACACTTGCTCCGTGTTACTGGGGTTCAGTAATGTCAGCTGTTCCCCTGCTGTGTGAACGGCAAATAGTCCTGCTGCCTCCACCCTGTTCTCTTCTCATCCCTGGGTTACAACACCGCCAGTTGTTTCTCGGAAGTGCTGTTAGCACAGTCTACACTTGCTCCTGTGTTACTGGGGTTCAGTAATGTCAGCTGTTCCCCTGCTGTGTGAACGGCAAAAAGTCCTGCTGCCTCCACCATGTTCTCTTCTCATCCCTGGGTTACAACACCGCCAGTTGTTTCTCGGAAGTGCTGTTAGCACAGTTAACACTTGCTCCCGTGTTACTGGGGTTCAGTAATGTCAGCTGTTCCCCTGCTGTGTGAACGGCAAAAAGTCCTGCTGCCTCCACCATGTTCTGTTCTCATCCCTGGGTTACAACACCGCCAGTTGTTTCTCGGAAGTGCTGTTAGCACAGTTAACACTTGCTCCTGTGTTACTGGGGTTCAGTAATGTCAGCTGTTCCCTGCTGTGTGAACGGCAAAAAGTCCTGCTGCCTCCACCATGTTCTGTTCTCATCCCTGGGTTACAACACCGCCAGTTGTTTCTCGGAAGTGCTGTTAGCACAGTTAACACTTGCTCCTGTGTTACTGGGGTTCAGTAATGTCAGCTGTTCCCCTGCTGTGTGAACGGCAAATAGTCCTGCTGCCTCCACCCTGTTCTCTTCTCATCCTGGGTTACAACACCGCCAGTTGTTTCTCGGAAGTGCTGTTAGCACAGTTAACACTTGCTCCTGTGTTACTGGGGTTCAGTAATGTCAGCTGTTCCCCTGCTGTGTGAACGGCAAATAGTCCTGCTGCCTCCACCCTGTTCTCTTCTCATCCCTGGGTTACAACACCGCCAGTTGTTTCTCGGAAGTGCTGTTAGCACAGTTAACACTTGCTCCTGTGTTACTGGGGTTCAGTAATGTCAGCTGTTCCCCTGCTGTGTGAACGGCAAATAGTCCTGCTGCCTCCACCCTGTTCTCTTCTCATCCCTGGGTTACAACACCGCCAGTTGTTTCTCGGAAGTGCTGTTAGCACAGTCTACACTTGCTCCTGTGTTACTGGGGTTCAGTAATGTCAGCTGTTCCCTGCTGTGTGAACGGCAAAAAGTCCTGCTGCCTCCACCCTGTTCTCTTCTCATCCTGGGTTACAACACCGCCAGTTGTTTCTCGGAAGTGCTGTTAGCACAGTTAACACTTGCTCCCGTGTTACTGGGGTTCAGTAATGTCAGCTGTTCCCTGCTGTGTGAACGGCAAAAAGTCCTGCTGCCTCCACCATGTTCTGTTCTCATCCCTGGGTTACAACACCGCCAGTTGTTTCTCGGAAGTGCTGTTAGCACAGTTAACACTTGCTCCTGTGTTACTGGGGTTCAGTAATGTCAGCTGTTCCCCTGCTGTGTGAACGGCAAATAGTCCTGCTGCCTCCACCTGTTCTCTTCTCATCCCTGGGTTACAACACCGCCAGTTGTTTCTCGGAAGTGCTGTTAGCACAGTTAACACTTGCTCCCGTGTTACTGGGGTTCAGTAATGTCAGCTGTTCCCCTGCTGTGTGAACGGCAAAAAGTCCTGCTGCCTCCACCATGTTCTGTTCTCATCCCTGGGTTACAACACCGCCAGTTGTTTCTCGGAAGTGCTGTTAGCACAGTTAACACTTGCTCCTGTGTTACTGGGGTTCAGTAATGTCAGCTGTTCCCCTGCTGTGTGAACGGCAAATAGTCCTGCTGCCTCCACCCTGTTCTCTTCTCATCCCTGGGTTACAACACCGCCAGTTGTTTCTCGGAAGTGCTGTTAGCACAGTTAACACTTGCTCCGTGTTACTGGGGTTCAGTAATGTCAGCTGTTCCCCTGCTGTGTGAACGGCAAAAAGTCCTGCTGCCTCCACCATGTTCTGTTCCATCCCTGGGTTACAACACCGCCAGTTGTTTCTCGGAAGTGCTGTTAGCACAGTTAACACTTGCTCCCGTGTTACTGGGGTTCAGTAATGTCAGCTGTTCCCCTGCTGTGTGAACGGCAAAAAGTCCTGCTGCCTCCACCATGTTCTGTTCTCATCCCTGGGTTACAACACCGCCAGTTGTTTCTCGGAAGTGCTGTTAGCACAGTTAACACTTGCTCCCGTGTTACTGGGGTTCAGTAATGTCAGCTGTTCCCCTGCTGTGTGAACGGCAAATAGTCCTGCTGCCTCCACCCTGTTCTCTTCTCATCCCTGGGTTACAACACCGCCAGTTGTTTCTCGGAAGTGCTGTTAGCACAGTCTACACTTGCTCCTGTGTTACTGGGGTTCAGTAATGTCAGCTGTTCCCCTGCTGTGTGAACGGCAAATAGTCCTGCTGCCTCCACCCTGTTCTCTTCTCATCCCTGGGTTACAACACCGCCAGTTGTTTCTCGGAAGTGCTGTTAGCACAGTCTACACTTGCTCCTGTGTTACTGGGGTTCAGTAATGTCAGCTGTTCCCTGCTGTGTGAACGGCAAATAGTCCTGCTGCCTCCACCCTGTTCTCTTCTCATCCCTGGGTTACAACACCGCCAGTTGTTTCTCGGAAGTGCTGTTAGCACAGTTAACACTTGCTCCTGTGTTACTGGGGTTCAGTAATGTCAGCTGTTCCCCTGCTGTGTGAACGGCAAATAGTCCTGCTGCCTCCACCCTGTTCTCTTCTCATCCCTGGGTTACAACACCGCCAGTTGTTTCTCGGAAGTGCTGTTAGCACAGTCTACACTTGCTCCTGTGTTACTGGGGTTCAGTAATGTCAGCTGTTCCCCTGCTGTGTGAACGGCAAAAAGTCCTGCTGCCTCCACCATGTTCTGTTCTCATCCCTGGGTTACAACACCGCCAGTTGTTTCTCGGAAGTGCTGTTAGCACAGTTAACACTTGCTCCTGTGTTACTGGGGTTCAGTAATGTCAGCTGTTCCCCTGCTGGTGAACGGCAAATAGTCCTGCTGCCTCCACCCTGTTCTCTTCTCATCCCTGGGTTACAACACCGCCAGTTGTTTCTCGGAAGTGCTGTTAGCACAGTCTGCACTTGCTCCTGTGTTACTGGGGTTCAGTAATGTCAGCTGTTCCCCTGCTGTGTGAACAGCAAACAGTCCTGCTGCCTCAACTTTAATTTCCATGGGTACCTTCTGCTACCCATCCGGGTTCCAGTACCGTCAGCTGGTTCTCCGCAGTGCCTTTGGCGTAGGTGCCTCCATGTCGGTATCCGAGTTCCAGCAACCTCTGCTGGTCCTTGGTAGTGCTTTGGAGCACAGGTACCTCCTGCTTAGTAACCGTGTCCCAGTAACGTCAGCTGGTCCTCGGTTGTGCCATTGGCTCTTTTCCTTCTGCTGACCCTCCGGGTTCCAGCACAGTCAGCTGGTCCTCGTTACTTTCATTGGCTCTTGTACCTTCTGCTACTCATCCGGGTTCCAGTACCGTCAGCTGGTTCTCCGCAGTGCCTTTGGCGTAGGTGCCTCCATGTCGGTATCCGAGTTCCAGCAACGTCTGCTGGTCCTTGGTAGTGCTTTGGAGCACAGGTACCTCCTGCTTAGTAACCGTGTCCCAGTAACGTCAGCTGGTCCTCGGTTGTGCCATTGGCTCTTTTCCTTCTGCTGACCCTCCGGGTTCCAGCACAGTCAGCTGGTCCTCGTTACTTCCATTGGCTTTTGTACCATCACCAACAGGACAAAGAAGGTTAAGACAAACTACAAGATACAGAACAAGAGACAGAAGAACAATAAGCAGAAGATCAAAAAGCAGAAGAACATTAAGTATAAGACCAAAATGAAGAGCAAAATATATGCTCTAAATTCTAAGCAGAAGAAGACTAAGCAGTGTATGGGGGTGAGTCCGTTCCTCCTCGTGGTGCCCCTGGAAAATGCCTGATGCTGCTGCAGGCTAAACTGAACGCGGACAAATACTGTTGTAATTAAAATCTTTCGTGACAGCAAGAACGGAAGGATGAAAATTCAGAGTTTTACAGATTACAAGTACAGGAATGTCTGTCACAAATAAGAATATGATGAAAAGGATGAATAGGAAGAAGATGAAGAAGTAGAATATGAAGAATAATAACTGTTTAATAAGAACAATATAAGTAATGTTAACAAAAAGATGAATAGCAAGAAGTTTTAGAAGATTAATAAGGTGAAGATGAAGAATAATTTGATGAGAAAGATGATGCTGCTGAAAATTATGAAGGAGAAAGTGTGTGAAAAGTTAAAAAGGTGAAGACCATGGAAGTTGTGAAACAGACATATTTGACAAAATAGAAAAAAGGTTAACAACATTGTCAATTTGTTCGTCAATCCGAACGTATTTCCTAAAAAAAATAAATAATGCTATTCCATTGGATTGGGTCAAACATCTATGCCTTTAATGTCTCCTCAACCTCCCCCAATACATTCTACATTACTCTTTCTTGTTTTCCTTCATGTACAATTAACCAACAAGGCAAGAATGGGTTTTTTTTAATTTCGATATTTTGTTCCCATAGACTTACATGGGACTTCCGGTATCGGTATCGGGTATCGCCGATATTTTAGTGATATCGGCGATACCATTACGATTCCGATACTTTAGGATATCGGAAAGTATCGCTCAACTCTAGTGCTGACTGCTTCCCGATCCTCCTGCTTCTCTGGGTCACATGTTTCCATTCCTCTGTTTCTTCAGGTCAACTTTGAATTTCTTCTCTTTCTGTACCATGAAGAGATAATTCTGCTCTGTCTAAGAACTCTTCATCCTCCCTAATGATCTTCAATGTAGCTCATCTCTCTCGCTAGATTTCGCAACTTTTCCTCCAACATGGACACAAGCTTGCATTTCTGGCATGTGAAATTTGGCTTTTCCACTGGTAAATCTGTGAACATGTAGCAAGAAATGCAGCTCACCACATGGCTCCTGGCCTCTTCCATGCTGTTATTGTTAAAGAGTAGTGTTGAGCGATAGTGCTCGATATCTAAAAATATCGTATCGAAATTGTATCGCCGATAGCACTAAATATCGTCGATATCCGATTTCGATACCGGAAGTCCAATGTAAGTCTATGGGAACAAAATATCGCAACTAAAAAAAACCTTTATTTCCTTGTAAACACTAAATATACACACATAGAATACATATATATATATATATACATGTAATTGTGACATATATATATACATATATTTATAGTTTATACACTTCTACATAGTAAAATAGACTCTGATTCAATTGCCGGGTAAAGCCGTGACATACCCCATAGAAGTCGACGGGCTCGGGGCCGAGTACGCCAAAAACCTCTGGCTCTGTGCGACTCAACTTGGGCGTCACAAACAGGATTCTGTAGCTCGCTATAAGCGAGTCCTGTGTGCCTGAATTGAACTGGTTTTGTGCTTGAGAATTGCTAAAATCATCAGAGAATGTATTTGCCATTTTTCCGCCATATCTGCGTCACGACGAGGCACTGGTGAAGAAGAAGGGCGTGCTCTTCATGGGTGTACACACTCACTCAGTGACGCGAAAACGATGGCTCTAAATGGTACTGCAATGTAAGATCGTGCCCCACAGCTCTTGAGTTCCGCCTCCTCATCCTCCTCAGTGTGCGGAAACTAACACGAAGGTCCCGCCTCCCTACAAAAGAGGGGCCCTCTCCAGATGCTAATGACACATGTGACTTGGCAGAGATGGCTAATGGACACGAGCAGAAGTGTGAAGGGATGGAGCAGTCAGAGCTCTCCCCCCACGGAAGCGACCCGATCGCCACGGAACCACCGTTGGGCACCCGGCCTGGAAACCCTCCTACGCTGCAAGAAGCGGAGGATACCCTAAGATGCCTGGCCCGGCACCGGGAGGAGGTCGCCAGGATGGAAGCAAGCTGGCGTGTCCTAAAAACTAAACTTGGAGCGGCGCCAATCCCTCTTACCTGAAGTGTCTGTACCGGAAGGTGAGGCACCCGTTCTAGTAGAGGAGTCCGTGCGGGCATCCCAGCCCTTGCAATGTGATCCGGTTGACGTTGTCACAGTGGAGGCACCCGTTCCTGCAAAAACCTCTGCACCGGCAGCACCCCAGATCCTGCTGTCTGCCCCCGTCGCTGAGACAGAAGAAGCGACACCCGTCCTCATGGAGGAGGCCGCGCAGGCACCAGAGGTCTACCAGTCTGTACCGGAGCCCCGACTGTCATCTGTTCCAGAGCCGGCTGCTTCCTCCGCAGGTGAGCGCCCCCAGGACTGGGGGGCGCCAGGAGAGCTGCCGCAAACCGGACACTGTAAGCTGCAGTTTGATGGTGGAGACATGGAGCTGCTGGTGGAGGAGAATTTCAACCGGCGTCAGGAGGAAGAGTGGAGACGTTGGGAGAAGGAAGCAGAGCGACAAAGGGAGCAGCGAGAATCCCAAAAACTTTGCCAACGTCAGCTGGAGAAGGACCGGGCAGATAAGGACCGGATGAGAAAAGATAAAAGTACAGTGAGGGAGCCGCGGCGTAAGGGTGCAGTACGGAGCTTTAAATTGAAAGGTGGTTGGGGCTTCATCCAGGAGCCTGGACTTTATTTAGAAGTTTTTGTGAACCGGCTGGACGTGGAGGCTCACCTCCCAGAAGGACACCCGGGAGGGACCTGTTGCCAGGAGACTTGGTGACTTACACCGACACTGGGGTTACAATGGATGGTACGCCCTAAATGTTACCAGGTGCGACCCCTACTCCCCAGAGTGTCAGGAACCTGTGAGACCCTCGGAGCCTTCAGCCTCCCACATCCAGGCCTCTGCAAAAGTGCCCACCCCACGCCGTAAATCTCCCCAGCCTCCCTCAGTGGTCTCCTCAGCAGCCCCAGCTATGGACATGATAAGTATAGTTGGCCCGTACCCGGCGCCTGTTAGGCCCCCTGGGGTTCGTTCAGTCTGGGACATAGGGTTCCAGACCCGGAGGGAGATGAAAGAGGTGGCCACACAGACCCAGATAGCGGGTCACGACTTGACTGTACAGGCCACACGACGTCATCAGGTCCTGGTGGTCCTTGGTGCCTCGGATGTTTGGCAAGCATCAGAAGAGTACCAGGTGGTACCTGGAACACCCCTGCCAAAGAATTATAAATAACCCGGACAGGGTCACTGTATGTAAATAGTTAAATTGTTTATGTACCCGGACGGGTGAATGTTCATAAAAAAGTTTTTTAATTTAATAAAAAAAAAAAAAACACAGTTTTCATTACTTTTATTACAGTCTCATCCTGCGACGCCATCGATCTCCAGTAAAAAAATGAAAAAAAAAAAAAAGTATACCACCTGACCGACGCAGTCCATAGTAACGAGTGTCCCACGACGATCCAGCTCTGCTACATCAGAATGACAGGCAGAGCCTGTCATCCCGGCGCAGCACAGATGATTACCTGCTTCCCCGGCGGTGACGTCATCGGACTGACTGCTTTACGGCCGGGATTACCCAGCAGTCACTGCAGTTATCGCGAGAAACTGCATGTGACCGCCGGGGAAAGATGATGGCGGCCATGAAGCAGTCCAGGCCGTGACCGCCGGAGATCTTCTGCCAGGTAAGTGCCGCTGACTCCTGACAGACCCAACCGACGGACACTCACAGTGACAGTGACAAATCCGATTCCGGTATTCGATAAGACGAAAATATCGAAACGAATTATCCAAAGGCCGATAGAGCTAATATCGGCCGATAGCCGATATTTACATTATCGTATCGCTCAACACTATTAAAGAGATATCAAAGTGGTGCGCGGCTTACCGATGTCCTCCTTTCAGCTGCAAAGGCCAAAACCCAGTGTTCTTGGAGCTTGCGGAGACTTTTCACTTATCCCAGAATGAACTGGGAATATGCAAATGATCTCCTCAGGACTCCTCCCCTGGTTTACCGATGTCCTCCTTTCAGCTGCAATGGCCAAAACCCAGTGTTCTTGGAGCTCGCAGAGACTCTTCACTTATCCCAGAATGAACTGGGAATATGCAAATGATCTCCTCAGAACTCCTCCCCTGGTTTACTGATGTCCTCCTTTCAACTGCAACAGTCAAAACCCAGTGTTCTTGGAGCTCGCGGAGACTCTTCACTTATCACAGAATGAACTGGGAATATGCAAATGATCTCCTCAGGACTCCTCCCCTTCAGCAAATCTACAGTTTGGGTTATAGATCTCATATATAGAATATAAATACCATAATTCACTACTCTTTTTCTATTAAAAAATGTCAGTTTATAATGATACCAATAACTACCATCACATTCCTAGCATTTCAGCTGACAAGCATGAATGTGATACATAAAAAAAGTAACAAAAAAGAAGAAAAAAATAGAACAAGGATCCAGCTCCAATAAAATCTTCATCTTTATTGATCCATAAAAAACATCAATGATGACATGCTCCTGGACAAGCTCAGGACAAGGCAACGCGTTTCGATCACAGGGATCTTTATCACAGCTAACATATGCAGGTAATGGCACATATTTAAGACAGAATAAGACCAATCAAAATCTAGAAAGATATCATGTGATTCTTTGAAAGGTCCTCAAACAACGAAAACATGTCTGGTATTCAGATTAAAGATCCAAAAAGCTTCACGTGTTAGAAGTCGCTGCCGTGCATCCCCACCTCGAGCAGAAAGATTAACACTTTCGATACCAGTCACTTGTAAAGAAGAAACATTACGAGCATGCTGAAAAATAAAATGTTTGGCAGCAGCAGAAATATTACGATTTGCAGAAATGTTTCTTATATCCTGTAGATGTTCAGCGATCCTAATTTTCAACTTTCTAGTAGTGCAACCTATATAGGATAATTTACAAGTGGTGCACATAATTTTATATATCACATAACATGAATTACAATTTATATATTTGTTAATGAAATAGACCGCAGTGCTATCATAATTTTCAAAAGTTTTCGTTACACAAACATATTTGCACAGCGCACATCTATTATAGCCACATTTATAAAAGCCTTTATGCTACAACCATGAAGAATTCTGTGGAGAGGAATTGTTAAACATACTTGGGGAAACTTTGTTGCCAATAGATGGCGCTTTTTGTGAGACAACATTAATACTTGATGACAAAATATCAGCAAGAGAAGGATCTTCATATAAAATATGTAGCGATCTCAAAATGATTTTAATATCCTGAAATTGAGGACTATATTGAGCACAGAAATAAGGTTTTAGTGCAACATTATTTTTATGTCGCACTCCACTAATGAGATCCTCTCGAGTTTTGTTGCCTACAATCTTACGTGCTCTTTTTAATGACCATTTAGGATAATTTCTATTTTCCAATCTTTTATCAACACAATTAAACTCAGTCTCTAAAGCTGCAGGATCGCTGCAGTTTCTCCTAATCCTTGTATATTCACCAAGGGGAATCGATTTGATAGTGTGTTTTGGATGACTACTTGCTGCATGCAAAATAGTTTTGCCAGCAAAAGGTTTACTAAAGGTCTTAGTCACAATAACAGAATCATGAAACCCACATAAATCGAGATCCAGAAAAGAAATGTTATTATGATCGAATTTGTGGGTAAAACGTATATTAAATGAATTGGAATTAATATAATCGATGAAGTCTGATATGGCAGGCACATCGCCACTCCAAATAATGAGTAAATCATCGATGTACCTGCCATACCAGGCAATTGCATCAATGAAAGGATTGGTGGCTGAAAAAATGAAAAAAAATTCCCAATATGACATAACTAAATTAGCTAGGGATGGTGCACATTTCGCACCCATCGCCACACCAGATCTCTGTAAAAAAATTTATTGTCAAATGAAAAAAAATTGTGAGTTAATAAAAATTTAATAACTTGTAGAATATAATTAATAAGGTCCTGGGAATAATGACTAAAATTTGTTAGGAAAAACTGCAGCGCTATCATGGCAATGTTATAAGGTATGCAAGTATATAAAGATATCACATCACAACATAACCAAATATGTTCTTTTGCCAGATTTTTTTAGAAAACATTTTCAAAACTTCTTTGGAATCCTTAATATAACCTGGAGTAATTTGTACTAGAGGTTGAAGTAATGAGTCAACCCATTCTCCCAGGTGCTCATGCAAAGAGCCAATTCCCGAGACGATGGGTCTCATTGGAGGAAGTCTGCTATTTTTATGTATTTTCGGGGGACCATGCATGATAGGGATAACAGGATGAGAAACTATAAGATAATCAGCTTGTTTTCTGGTTAAAATACCAAGGCTTAGACCCTCATTAATAATTTGAATAATTTCACTCTTAAATTTATCAGAGGGATTTGTACAAAGTTTCTCATATACATCAGTGTCAGACAAAAGTGACATCATTTGAGAATGATAATCTTTTTTATTTAGAATGACTACCATGCCACCTTTGTCTGACATCTTAATTATTATGTCAGACATATGTTTTATCTCATCCAATGCAATTTTTTGTGCTCTTGTTAAATTGGAGCGAAATTTACCTCCACCTGTTTTCACCTTATCATGTAAAATTTTAAGGTCTCTTTCTATTACCTCTTGATATTTATTCATGCAATCAGGTCTGGATTGAATGGGATAAAAATAAGGATTTTTTGTTTTGAATAAAGGTGTGTGGATGGTATCAATTATGCTTTCATCAGTCTTTCTACTCAATCTGATGAAAGCATAATTGATACCATCCACACACCTTTATTCAAAACAAAAAATCCTTCTTTTTATCCCATATGTGGAGGAAAACCACTGTTTGGGCACACGGCAGAGCTCGTAAGGGAAGGAGCGCCGTTTGACTTTTTCAAACTAAAATTGGCTGGAATTGAGATTGGACGCCATGTCGCGTTTGGAGAACCTCTGATGCGCCTAAACAGTGGAAACCCCCACAAGTGACACCATTTTGGAAACTAGACCCCCTAAGGTACTTATCTAGATCTGTTGTGAGCACTTTGAACCCCCAAGTGTTTCACAAAAGTTTATAATGCCTGGGTGTGAAAAAAAAACAAAACAATTTTCCACAAAAATGATTTTTTAGTCCCAAATTTTTGAATTTTCCCAAGGAAACTGGACCCTAAAAGTTGTTGTCCAATTTGTCCTGAGTACGCTGATACCCCATATGTGGGGGGGGAAACTGTTTGGGCGCACGGCAGGGCTTGGAAAGGAAGTAGTAACGTTTTGGAATGCAGACGTTGATGGGGGTCATGTTCCGTTTGCAGTGCCCCAGATGAGCCTAAACAGTGGAAACCACCTACAAGTGACCGCATTTTGGAAGCTAGACCCCCTAAGGAACTTATCTAGATCTTTGGTGAGCACTTTGAACCCCCAAGTGCTTCACACAAGTTTATAATGCCCGGGCATGAAAATAAAAAATCCTATTTTTTTCCCACAAAAATTATCTTTTAGTCACTAATTTTTTATTTTCCCAAGGGTAACAGGAGAAATTGGACCACATAAGTTGTTGTCCAATTTGTCCTGAGTACGCTGATACCGCATATGTGGGGGGAACCACTGTTTGAGCTTCACAGGAACTAAAGCAACGTGGAAGGAAAAAATGAATATTTAACTTTTTAGCCACAAAAATTATCTTTTACAAACTTTTTTTTTATTTTCACAAGGGTAAAAGGAGAAAATGGACAGATAAGGTTGTTATGCAATTTCTCCTGAGTACGCCAATACCCAATATGTGGGGGAAAACCACTGTTTGGGCACACGGCAGAGCTCGGAAGGGAAGGAGCACCATTTGACTTTTTCCAACCAAAATTGGCTGGAATTGAGATTGGATGCCATGTTGCATTAGGAGAGCCCCTGATGTGCCTAAACAGCGGAAACCCCCCACAAATGACCCCATTTGGGAAACTAGACCCCCTAAGGAACTTATCTAGATCTTTGGTGAGCAATTTGAACCCCCAAGTGCTTCACACAAGTTTATAACGTAGAGCCGTAAAATTTAAAAATCATATTTTTTCCACAAAAATGATCTTTTCACCCCAATTTTTATTTTTCCAAGGGTAACAAGACTCCAAAAGTTATTGTGAATTTGTCCTGAGTGCGCTGATACCCCATATGTGGGAGTAAACCACTCTTTGGGTGCATGGCAGAGTTTGGAAGGGAAGGAGCGCCGTCTGACTTTTTCAACGCAGAATTGGCTGGATGCCATGTCGTGTTTGGAGAGCTCCTGATCTGCCTAAACAGTGGAAACCCCCATAAATGACACCATTTTGGAAACTAGACCCCTCAAGGAACTTATCTAGATGTGTGGTGAGAACTTTGAACCCCCAGGTGTTTCACTAAAGTTTATAACGTACAGTCGTAAAATAAAAAATCCTTTTTTTTTTTACAAAAATGATTTTTTCGCCCCCAATATTTTATTTTCACAAGGGTAACAGAAGAAATTGGAACCCAAAAGTTGTTGTCCAATTTGTGCTGAGTACACTGATACCCAATATATGGGCGAAAACTACTGTATGGGCACACGTCGGGGCTCGGAAGGGAAGTAGTGACGTTTTGGATTGCAGACTTTTATGGAATGGTCTGGGGGCGTCATGTCGCATTTGGAGAGCCCCTGATGCACCTAAACAGTGGAAACCCCCCACAAGTGACCCCATTTTGGCAAGTAGACCCCAAAAGGAACTTATCTAGATGTGTGGTGAGCACTTTGAACCCCGAAGTGCTTCACAGAAGTTTATAACGTACAGCCGTAAAAATAAAAATTTTTTTTTTTCTACAAAAATGATTTTTTTTGCCCCCAATATTTTATTTTCACAAGGGTAACAGGAAAATTGGAACCAAAAGTTGTTGTCCAATTTGTCCTGAGTACGCTGATACCCAATATGTGGGAGAAAACTACTGTATGGGCGCACGTCAGGGCTCGGAAGGGAAGTAGTGACGTTTTGGATTGCAGACTTTATGGAATGGTCTGGGGCGTCATGTCGCATTTGGAGAGCCCCTGATGCGCCTATACAGTGGAAACCCCCCACAAGTGACCCCATTTTGGAAAATAGACCCCACAAGGAACTTATCTAGATGTGTGGTGAGCACTTTGAACCCCAAAGTGCTTCACAGAAGTTTATAACGCACAGCCGTAAAAATAAAAAATCTTTTTTTTTCTACAAAAATGATTTTCCTCCCAATATTTTATTTTCACAAGGGTAACAGGAAAATTGGAACCCAAAAGTTGTTGTCCAATTTGTCCTGAGTACGCTGATACCCAATATGTGGGAGAAAACTACTGTATGGCGTACACGTATGGGCTCGGAAGGGAAGTAGTGACGTTTTGGATTGCAGACTTTGATGGAATGGTCTGGGGTCGTCATGTCGCATTTGGAGAGCCCCTGATGCGCCTATACAGTGGAAACCCCCCACAAGTGACCCCATTTTGGAAAATAGACCCCACAAGGAACTTATCTAGATGTGTGGTGAGCCTTTGAACCCCAAGTGCTTCACAGAAGTTTATAACGCACAGCCGTAAAAAAAAAAATCTTTTTTTTTTAAAAATGATATTTTTCGCCCATATTTTATTTTCCAAGGGTAACAGAGAAATTGGACCCAAATTGTTGTCCAATTTGTCCTGAGTACGCTGATACCCAATATGTGGGAAAAACTACTGTATAGGGTACACTTGGGGCTCGGAAGGAAGTAGGACGTTTTGGATTGCAAGACTTGATGGAATGGATCTGGCGTCATGTCACATTTGGAGAGCCCCTGATGGCCTAAACAGTGGAAATCCCCACAATTACCATTTTGAAATAACCCACAAGGAACTTACAGATTGTGGACGCTAAAACCCAAGTGCTCACAAAGTTATAATACACCTAAAAACAAAAATCATTTTTTTTTTTGCAAAAATGATATTTTCGCCCCCAGTTTTTTATTTTCCCAAGGGTAACAGAAGAAATAGGACAAATTGCACAATAACGCTTGGGGTCCAGAGTACGCTGATACCCCATATGTGGGAATAAACTACTGTTAGGACGCATGGCAGAGCTCAGAAGTGAAGGAGCACCGTTTGACTTTTTCAACGCATAATTGGCTGGAATTGAGATCAGACGCCATGTCACATTTGCAGAGCGCCTGATGTGCCTAAACAGCGGAAACCCCCCAATTCTAACTCCAACCCTAACCCCAAAACACCCCTAACCCTAGTCCCAACTCTAACCACAAACCTAACCCTAACACACCCCTAATCCAAACCCTAACCCTAATCCTAACTTTAGCGCCAACTCTAACCCTAACTTTAGCCGCAATCCTAACCCTAACCCTAATGGGAAAATGGAAATAAATACATTTTTTTAGTTTTATTATTTTTCCCTAACTAAGGGGGTGATAAAGGGGGGTTTGATTTACCATTTATAGCGGGTTTTTATGATTGGCAGCTGTCACGCTAAAAGTCGCTTTTTATTGCAAAATATAGTTTTTTGCATCGCCATATTTTGAGAGCTATAATTTTTGCATATTTTGGCCCACAGAGTCATCTGAGGTCTTATTTTTTGCGGTACGAGTTGACGTTTTTATTGGTACTATTTTTGAGCACGTGACATTTTTTGATCGCTTTTTATTTAGATTTTTGGGAGGTTAGAATGAACAAAAATCAACAATTCATGAATTTCTTTTGGGGGAGGCGTTTTTATCGTTCCGCGTGTGGTAAAATTGATAAAGCAGTTTTATTCTTCGGGTCAGTACGATTATGGCGATACCTCATTTATATCATTTTTTTATGTTTTGTCGCTTTTATAGAATAAAAACAATTTATATGAAAAATAATTATTTTTGCATCGCTTTATTCTGCGAGCTATAACTTTTTTATTTTTTCGCTGATGATGCTATATGGCAGCTCGTTTTTTGCGGAACAAGATGACGTTTTCAGCGGTACCATGTGTATTTATATCGGTCTTTTTGATCGCGTGTTATTCCACTTTTTGTTCGGCGGTATGATGATACAGCATTGATTTTTTGCTTTGTTTTTTTTTTTTTTTAAGGGGTTCACTAAAGGGGTTAACTAGTGGGACAGTTTTATAGGGGGGGTCGTTACGGATGCGGCGATACCAAATATGTGTACTTTTATTGTTTTGTTTTTTTATTTACAGGAAGAAATGTATTTATTGGGGAATATTTTATTTTTTTTTAATTTATTTTGGATTTTTTTTTAAAACATGTTTATTTTTATTTTTTTTACTTTTTTACTTTGTCCCAGGGTGGGACATCACAGTATGGGGTCAGATCGCTGGTGTGACAGTGTGCACAGCACTCTGTCACACCAGCGATCGCACAGGCATAGCTGCAGGCTTCTCAGTGCCTGCTCTCAGCAGGCACTCAGGAAGCCGCCTCCCTCCAGGACCCCGGCGCCATCTTGGATCCGGGTCCTGGGAGAGAGGAAGCCCTCAGAACAGCGCGATCACATCGCGCTGGTCTGAGGGTCTCAGGGGGGCGCGCAGGGAGCCGCCTCCCTGCGCGATGCTTCCCTGTGCCCCCAGTGCACCGCGATCATGTTTGATCGCAGTGTGCCAGGGGTTAATGTGCCGGGATCGGTCCGTGACCGCTTCTGACACACAGTCACGGGTGTCAGCTGTGATAATCAGCTGACAACGCGGCGATTAGCTGCGATCCCTCCGGGAGCGCAGCTAATCGCCTCTGATGATCTATCCCGTCCATGGTCAGATTGGCACGGGTTTCATGGACGGGATAGTACGTCTAATGTCAGAGAGGGGTTAAGGATTCCAAAGTTTTGAAAATGTTTTCTAAAAAAATCTGGTCAAAAGAACATATTTGGTTATGTTGTGATGTGATATCTTTATTGTGACGAACGGTGCACACGGTCCGCCACACGGTAGCCCGGGGTATCACGGCGTGTGATCCCTCCGTGCGCAAATGTGACGAAAACGCGCACACACACGACGGCTGCTGCCGTCCGACCCAATAATCTGCAGGGATTTATAATTATCCCACTTTCACTTAGGAACTTGCAGCTCTCTGGCGCCCCCCTTACCCTCAGGTCAGTCAGGGAGCTGCACCTAGGATAATTAGTCACCAGACGGGCCACTTGGATGTGTGCTGGCTATTGGGCACGCTGCAGTGAGGGAATTATAATTACTCCGGGCCATAGCCAGGCAATACACTTATAAAACCCGCTCAGTCACTGCAACGTCACCCAATAGGTTAACACTTTACACCCCTTCTTTTAGCTGCCACCAGATACGATTTACTTAATGAACAATTTATCAAGAGGGTCCGTAGCAACCCCAAAACAGTAGCGTAGTACTTCAGGCACGTGCAAATTCATTTATAGAGCAGGAGAAACAAACTAATAAATTTATAGGTTTATTCCTTAAAATGCAGGCAGTGCTTATAGTTTAAAAAAAAGGTAACAAGCTGAGACAATACAGTTATGTACAATGCAGTTAGAAATAAACGGGATTAAAAGTGAAAAAACTTACATGGTAGTTACATAGGTATAGGCAAGACAGGCTGGGGGAGGAGCCACACGTCATAGTTCATTTGCAGATCTCTTAGTCAAGTCGTCACAGCAAGGAATGACTAAGGGGGGCTCACTGCAAGACTTATACCTGTGGGCTGCTGACCTCACAAAAGGGGATGGTTTTCCTGGCCACCTCCCAGGGATAGAAGTTATGGTTTGAAGCTCTGGAAAGTCATAAGGACCATAACTCAGCGGGGAACTCTAGCAGAATAATGGCAGACCTATCAATGATCTTACTTTGAAATGACTGTTCAAATGAGTCCAAACTTGGGTGAAATAGTTCATGGTGCATCCGAGAATTCAATTTCTCAGGTTCTGTTGGAGTTACGGGTTCACCAGTACCACGGGAACGATGCCCAATGGACACAGGTTTCAAAACAGTAACTTTCGTGTTTCTAACGAAAGCTCCCACCGTGTTATAACAAAAAAGAATGAATTCTCATAATGGCTGCTATGGGAGGAAAAGCACATGGGCAGACAATACAGACCCCCTGCGGTGAGGAGGGAAACTCATCGCTGGCAGCTCAGATTACACTAAGCCTGATTGCAGGCTGGGAGGGGGAAGGGAAGCGCAGCTGTACACAGGCTGCTAAATGTAGTAGATGTCATCACACCTCCCCCCTTAGAGGGCGCTACGGAGGCATGACCTGTCGGTAATCCGCCATGCGCACCTCAGCGGGTTCGCCACGTCGTGACAACCCATCAGCATTCCCATGATCGCTGCCTTTCTTGTGTTGTACAGCAAAATCATACTGCTGTAGGGCAAAGCTCCAGCGTAGCAACCTACCATTGGTTCCGGACACTGTGTGCAGCCAGCTCAGGGGGTTGTGGTCGGTGACCACCTTGAAGGTGCGCCCGTACAGGTAGGGCTGCAAACGTTGCAGTGCCCAGACCATGGCCAGGCACTCCTTCTCGATGGTGGAGTATGCCACTTCCCTCGGCAGAAGTTTCCTGCTCAGGTACAACACGGGGTGCTCCTGGTTCCCCGAATCAACCTGGCTGAGTACAGCACGAGGCCAAATTCGCTGGCGTCAGTCTGTACCAGGAATGGCCGACTGCTGTCGACGGCTTTCAACACTGGAGAGCTGCACAGGGCTGTTTTCAAAGCTCGGAATGCCGCCTCACAGCCGTCTGTCCAGCTGACTGTTTGGGGTAGACCTTCCTTGGTGAGGTCCGTCAAGGGTTTTGCAACGGCGCTATAGTTCGGTACGAAACGCCTATAGTATCCTGCAGTGCCCAGGAAGGACTTCACCTGCTTTTTGGTCCTGGGGGTGGGCCAGGACACGATCGCGTCCACTTTCTCGGGCTCTGGACTCATGGACCCCCGCTTACCCGGTGCCCCAGGTAGTGGACCTCCCTCATGCCCATCTGGCATTTTCCCGGCTTGATGGTCAGACCTGCCTGGTGAATACGCTTGAGCACCTCCTGGAGATGCTGAAGGTGTTCCTCCCAGGTGGAACTGAAGACGGCAATGTCATCCAGGTACGCCACAGCGTACTCCTCCAGTCCCTGAAGCAGGTGGTTGACCATCCGCTGAAAAGTGGCGGGGCATTCTTCATGCCGAAAGGCATGACCGTGGACTCATACAGTCCAAAAGGGGTGATAAAGGCGGATTTCTCCTGCGCCGCAGGGCTCAGGAGAATCTGACAGTATCCCCGGCTTAAATCCATGATGGATATGTACTTGGCATTCGCCAACCGCTCCAGCAGATCCTCGATGCGTGGCATTGGGTGCGCATCAGAGGTAGTGATGGCGTTGAGCCCCCTGTAGTCCACGCAGAACCGGGTGGTCCGATCCTTTTTTGGCACGAGAACTACAGGTGAGGCCCACGCGCTTTTGGACTGTCGGATCACCCCCAGCTGCAACATCTCATGGATTTCCTGGCGCATAATCTGCTGCACCTCCTCAGAGATCCGACAAGGTGTCCGCCGTAACGGGGAGTGATTCCCGCTGTCCACCTCGTGGACTGCCAACTTGGTCCTTCCGGGTTGGTTAGTGAACTCGGCCCGGAAGGGTTCCATAGTGGTCCGCAACTGCAACCGCTGGGAGACGGTTAGCGAGGCATTTACCTCCATGTCCTCAATGGACCCATTGGCCTTGGCTTGGGCCAGCATGTCCAGGAGGGGATCCTCCTCCCCGTCCTCGGGCAGGTTGCAGACCGGTAGGACGCAGGCTTCACGTTCGTGATGGGCCTTCATCATGTTGACGTGAAAGGCCTTGCGCCTACCCCGAGTGTGGTCAAGCGTAACCACGTAGGTGACTGGGTTGAGCCGTTGGTGCACGACGTACGGGCCTTCCCAGGCTGCCTGAAGGTTATCCTTTGGTACGGGGACCAGCACCCACACCTTTTGACCCACCTGGTAGGTCCGCTCCCGGCGTTCTGGTCATACCAGTGCTTCTGGTCAGCCTGAGCCTGCGTCATGTTGTCATGCACCAGCTGCGTCAAGGTCTGCATCTTGTCGCGGAAGCGCATGACATAATCCACGATGGACACTTCCGTGGGGTTTGGCCCATCTTCCCAGGATTCTTTTATCAACCCAAGGGGTCCCCGGACTCGCCTGCCATACAGGAACTCAAAGGGGGAGAACCCCGTCGAGGCCTGCGGGACTTCTCTGTAGGCAAACAGCAGGTGTGGGAGGTACCACTCCCAATCGCATCCCTGGGTCTCAACCAGCATGCGGAGCATCTGTTTGAGGGTACCGTTAAAGCACTCACACAAACCATTGGTCTGTGGGTGATACGCACTCGATACCATACGCGTCACCTGCATTTTGCTGCAGAGAGCCTTCATTAGGCGAGACATAAATTGGGTCCCTTGATAGGTAAGCATTTCCCTGGGAAATCCTACCCGTGAAAAGATGGTCACCAGTGCATCCGCCACCTTATCTGCCCTAGTTGAGGACAGAGCTACTGCCTCTGGGTAGCCTCCGGGTACCGGGTAGCGTAGTCTACCACAGTCAGGATGTATTGCTTTCCAGAGCTGCTGGGGACGGCCAGCGGGCCCACAATGTCCACCGCGATCCTCTGGAAAGGCTCCTCTATCACTGGCAACGGGATCAGGGGAGCCTTAAGAGCAGGCCCCGCCTTCCCCACTCTTTGACAGGTGATACAGGAGCGGCAGTAGTTAGTCACATCTGTCCCCATCTTGGGCCAATAGAAGTGTTGAGACAGCCGTGCCTTAGTTTTGCTGATCCCCAAGTGTCCAGCAAGTGGAATCTCATGGGCAATCCTCAACAACTCACCTCGGAACTGGTGCGGGACGACCAGCTGTTTTTCCCTCAACAACTCCTTTTGGGAATCTCCGGGTACTGTCTCCCGGTACAACCTTCCTCATTCCCAGAACACCCTATCCTTATCAGTCACGGAGGTGGGCGTCTCGGCGAGATGCCTCAAGTTCTCCAGGCTCGCATCTGAGTGCAGAGCGTCCTGGAACTCCTGGCTGGAGGCAGCCAGAAGTGACGTCAGGGTTCCTTCCTCACTGGGACCCTCTGGGACTGGCTCTGGGTCCACCTCTGGTTCAGTCTCTCCTGTAGCGGAGGAGGGTCCAGATGGCAGGGCGCTACCTGCGATCCGGGCACTCTGACTGTGGGTGACAGCAGCTACATATGCAGTCTCCCCGGGGATTTCTACAGACCCATCAGCCTGCGCTGCTATGGGCTCTACCTCCCCATCCACCCCCAACACTTCAGGAGCAGTGCTACTTATGGGCCAGTTACCTTCCTCGGTGCCACTGGTCAGTGTCATGGCATCACCTTCCTCACGGTTCCCATGCACCTCCCCATTTCCTTGAGCACTGTCGCTTGCTCCTGCTAGGGGTTCCTCAGCCTGCTCACTCCGCAGAGCGACGTGGCTGAACGCTCCTGTACCTGTGGACACATCTACCACTTCAGAGAAAGGGTTAACAGGTTCAGATGGCACAGATACATCACTATCAGCATCATTCCTAGGGAAAGAAAGGTTCTCAGTTGCATAATCACTTCGCAAAGCATTGGCAGGTAACACATTCATTTTCCCATCATCATCAACATCATGGTTAACGTTAACCTTATTATCAGATTGGGGAGGGTGTCAGGGACATAGTACGTGACCATCCTCCCCAGATCAGTCCCCAATAAAACATCAGTGGGCAGGTTTTCGGACACCCCCACTTCCTTCACCCCGCTCCCGGCACCCCAGTCAATGAAAACCCAGGCTATCGGCAAGGGGTAGTGGAGCCCCCAATCCCGGTGACAGTTAAGGTTTTCCCCGGAATCAACTCTTCAGGGGCCGCCAGTTCGGGTCGGATGAGGGTTCGTTCAGCCCCGGTGTCCTTGAGGCCTGTAGCAAGACGGGCCCCCACGCGGACGGGCTGCACGTTGTCATCAACCCTCCCCACCACACCACTCACCAAAAGAACAGAGGCGTTGGGCCCGGAGGCCTTGGCTGGGGGGTTCTTCTGCCTCTCCGGACAGGTGGCGCTGATGTGTCCTGTCCGTTTACAGGAGAAACACTGGCGGGGTCTGATGTAGGCCTGGCGCTGGCAAAGGGGATAGTGCCTCCAGAGGGACGGCCGGCAGGGGCACTGGGGTTGGTTGCAGGCTTACCCCCTCCCCAGCGGGCGGTGACGGGCTTCCGCACCTCGGGTTTCTGGTTGGCCTCATAGCTGTCGGCGATCCGTGCTGTTATGACCGTGTCCTCCGGTTCTCGGTCCAGGATGAACTGTCGGACCTCAGCTGGCCACAGATGCAGAAACTGGATCCACTGGTCAAAGTGGGTCCTGAGTCCTTGCACCACATCGCTATAGCTGTCATGTGGGCCATGTTGGAGGTTCCGGAACTTCTTTCGGTATACCTCAGGGGTTAGCTGGTACTTGGCGATCAGGGCCTGCTTGATGGCCTCATAGTCACCATCTTGATCTGACGTGAGGGAAGCAAACGCCTCCAGAGCTTTGCCCTTTAGCCCGGGGGTCAAGTACCTGGCCCATTGGTCGTCAGGCAGCTGGTACTGTCTGCAGACTTTCTCAAAGGCCCACAGATAAGTGTCCAAGTCTCCATCCTTTTCCATCACGGGAAAGTGCTCCGGCCGGGGCTTCGGACTCTGAGAGCTGCTGGGTGTACCGCTCCGGGCTGTGGAGGGCATTGCCCCTTGTCTGAGCAGCTCCAGTTCATGGGCTCTCTGAGCTTCCCGCTCGGCTCTCTCAGCTTCCCGCTCGGCTCTCTCAGCCTCTCGCTGTTTGGCCTCTCGCTGGTCGGCTCTCTCTTGAGCTTGCTGGATCAGCTTCAGGCGTCCTTCCTGGTCGTCAGCGGAGAGTCCCGCCAGGGCCGCCTGCAAGTAAGGGTTCAACCCGCCCTGGGTGTAAGCAGTCAGGGGTTGGGCCTCTGCTCCTGCGGCACAACCTTGGCATGGGCCGGCTCCTGCGCCCGCCACACGCTCCGATGCTCGTCCAGCTCCTTCAGGGCCTGGACCAGTTGGCCTTTGGTTCGGTTCGTGTGGACAAGGCCGGGGTACTTGCAGATTCCCACAAGAGTGTCCTTGCTCTGCTGTCCGTACCAACTTGCTCCTATTGTAGCCATGTTTGCCAAATAAAAGATAGGATAGAAAACAAAGAGAAAGGGAGGGGTAACCGCGAGTACACACAATTGTCTCAGGACTAATAAACACTGAGTCTGTTCTCCAAAACTTTAGTTGCAGGGTCCCTGAAGAACCGTGCACGTTTTTTAGTGAATGGAAAGATTGCTCAAACCAGATCACTAATGCTCTATAATCCCACCGCTGCCACCAATGTGACGAACGGTGCACACGGTCCGCCACACGGTAGCCCGGGGTATCATGGCGTGTGATCCCTCCGTGCCGCAAATGTGACGAAAACGCACACACACATGACGGCTGCTGCCGTCCGACCCAATAATCTGCAGGGATTTTTAATTATCCCACTTTCACTTAGGAACTTGCAGCTCTCTGGCGCCCCCCTTACCCTCAGGTCAGTCAGGGAACTGCACCTAGGATAATTAGTCGCCAGACGGGCCACTTGGATGTGTGCTGGCTATTGGGCACGCTGCAGTGAGGGAATTATAATTACTCCGGGCCACAGCCAGGCAATACACTTATAAAACCCGCTCAGTCACTGCCAACGCCACCCAATAGGTTAACACTTTACACCCCTTCTTTTAGCTGCCACCAGCTACGATTTACTTAATGAACAATTTATCAAGAGGGTCCGTAGCAACCCCAAAACAGTAGTGTAGTACTTCAGGCACGTGCAAATTCGTTTATAGAGCAGGAGAAACAAACTAATAAATTTATAGGTTTATTCCTTAATATGCAGGCAGTGCTTATAGTTTAAAAAAAGGTAACAAGCTGAGACAATACAGTTATGTACAATGCAGTTAGAAATAAACGGAATTAAAAGTGAAAAAACTTACATGGTAGTTACATAGGTATAGGCAAGACAGGCTGGGGGAGGAGCCACACATCATAGTTCATTTGCAGATCTCTTAGTCAAGTCGTCACAGCAAGGAATGACTAAGGGGGCTCACTGCAAGACTTATACCTGTGGGCTGCTGAACTCACAAAAGGGGATGGTTTTCCTGGCTACCTCCCAGGGATAGAAGTTATGGTTTGAAGCTCTGGAACGTCATAAGGACCATAACTCAGCGGGGAACTCTAGCAGAATAATGGCAGACCTATCAATGATCTTACTTTGAAATGACTGTTCAAATGAGTCCAAACTTGGGTGAGATAGTTCATGGTGCATCCGAGAATTAAATGTCTCGGGTTCTGTTGGAGTTACGGGTTCACCAGTACCACGGGAACGATGTCCGATGGACACAGGTTTCAAAACAGTAACTTTCGTGTTTCTAATGAAAGCTCCCACCGTGTTATAACCAAAAAGAATGAATTCTCATAATGGCTGCTATGGGAGGAAAAGCACATGGGCAGACAATGCAGACCCCCTGCGGTGAGGAGGGAAACTCCAGCGCTGGCAGCTCAGATTACACTAAGCCTGATTGCAGGCTGGGAGGGGGAAGGGAAGCGCAGTTATACACAGGCTGCTAAATGTAGTAGATGTCATCACATTTATATACTTGCATACCTTATAACATTGCCATGATAGCGCTGCAGTTTTTCCTAACAAATTTTAGTCATTATTCCCAGGACCTTATTAATTATATTCTACAAGTTATTCAATTTTTATTAACTCACAATTTTTTTCATTTGACAATAAATTTTTTTACAGAGATCTGGTGTGGCGATGGGTGCGAAATTTGCACCATCCCTAGCTAATTTAGTTATGTCATATTGGGAATTTTTTTTCATTTTTCCAGCCACCAATCCTTTCATTGATGCAATTGCCTGGTATGGCAGGTACATCGATGATTTTCTCATTATTTGGAGTGGCGATGTGCCTGCCATATCAGACTTCATCGATTATATTAATTCCAATTCATTTAATATACGTTTTACCCACAAATTCGATCATAATAAAATTTATTTTCTGGATCTCGATTTATGTGGGGTGCATGATTCTGTTATTGTGACTAAGACCTTTAGTAAACCTTTTGCTGGCAAAACTATTTTGCATGCAGCAAGTAGTCATCCAAAACACACTATCAAATCGATTCCCCTTGGTGAATATACAAGGATTAGGAGAAACTGCAGCGATCCTGCAGCTTTAGAGACTGAGTTTAATTGTGTTGATAAAAGATTGGAAAATAGAAATTATCCTAAATGGTCATTAAAAAGAGCACGTAAGATTGTAGGCAACAAAACTCGAGAGGATCTCATTAGTGGAGTGCGACATAAAAATAATGTTGCACTAAAACCTTATTTCTGTGCTCAATATAGTCCTCAATTTCAGGATATTAAAAAAATCATTTTGAGATCGCTACATATTTTATATGAAGATCCTTCTCTTGCTGATATTTTGTCATCAGGTATTAATGTTGTCTCACAAAAAGCGCCATCTATTTGCAACAAAGTTTCCCCAAGTATGTTTAACAATTCCTCTCCGCAGAATTCTTCATGGTTGGAGCATAAAGGCTTTTATAAATGTGGCTATAATAGATGTGCGCTGTGCAAATATGTTTGTGTAACGAAAACTTTTGAAAATTATGATAGCACTGCGGTCTATTCCATTAACAAATATATAAATTGTAATTCATGTTATGTGATATACAAAATTATGTGCACCACTTGTAAATTATCCTATATAGGTTACACTACTAGAAAGTTGAAAATTAGGATCGCTGAACATCTACAGGATATAAGAAACATTTCTGCAAATCGTAATATTTCTGCTGCTGCCAAACATTTTATTTTTCAGCATGCTCGTAATGTTTCTTCTTTACAAGTGACTGGCATCGAAAGTGTTAATCTTTCTGCTCGAGGTGGGGATGCACGGCAGCGACTTCTAACACGTGAAGCTTTTTGGATCTTTAATCTGAATACCAGACATCCACATGATCTCAACAAAAGAAACGAATTGATGTTCCATTATTAGAATGTAAATGTTTCATTGATTTTATATGTTTATTTTGTTTCTTTTTCTGTGCATATTATGCACATTTTTAATTGTTTTCGTTGTTTGAGGACCTTTCAAAGAATCACATGATATCTTTCTAGATTTTGATTGGTCTTATTCTGTCTTAAATATGTGCCATTACCTGCATATGTTAGCTGTGATAATGATCCCTGTGATCGAAACGCGTTGCCTTGTCCTGAGCTTGTCCAGGAGCATGTCATCATTGATGTTTTTTATGGATCAATAAAGATGAAGATTTTATTGGAGCTGGATCCTTGTTCTATTTTTTTCTTCATGTATCTACACGCCTGATCAAGCGGAGGTTCCGTGCACCTGTTATACCGGTGAGCTGGTTAGCGTTCTTAAACAAAAAAGAAGACCTGGAGTTTGCTGATATTGTCTCTTTGGAGTAGTTCACTGGAGGAAGTGGTTTATCCTTGTATCTCTGAGTGTTCCTGTGTGTACTGTTTTCCACTGTAGGGCTCTTGTATCCAGAAGGTACAAGGATAACACCCGTCCTCCAGTGAACTACTACAAAGAGGCTATACCAGGGCCTACTATTTTGTTACTCCTATTGATGTTTCACATGCATGTTTGTTAACTGAAATGGTATGTCTGCAGTAGTAACCATTTATAGCATTATAAACTGACACTTTTAATAGAAAGAGAATGGTGAACTATAAGGGTAAGTTTCCATGTTCAGTATTTGCTGCTGATTGGATGCTGCGTACAGCCGCAGCTTCCAATCCGCTGCGGCCAAATGTTACAGCAAATTGGATGGGATTTTATGAAATCCCATGTCCACTATATGTTCAAAGACGCAGGTGGCAGACCTGCACATACGCACAAGGCGCGTCTTTCTAGACTGCAGCATGTCTATTTATCTTGTGGAGACGCTCAGTCTCAGCAAGATAAGTAGCACCGACCTATGTATAGGATGTGGTGATTCCGCATGTGTTCAATGAACACATGCGGAATCACCCCGTGTACAAAAGCCGACAGTTCTTTGGACGGAGCGGGCATGAGCTGCGTCCAAAGCGCTGCCAAAACAGACCATGGAAACATACCCTAACAAGTATGCTATATCAGCAAACTGACACACAGCATCTTGCTGCACGCATCCATTACTAATTGCTTCTGGATACAGGATCCCTACACCAGACACAAGTACACACAGGAGCATTCAGAGGTACAAGGATAGACCCCATCCTCCAGTGAACTAGAACAACAGGGACACTCCTTTTAATGTTTCACATGCATGATTGTTAGTTGAAATGCTAGGTCTGCAGAGGTAACTATTGGGAGCATTATAAACTGACACTTTTTATTAGGCCGGGGTCACACATGAGAGAAACTCGCACGATTCTCGTGCAAGTCTCTCTCATGGACAACCGGCACTGCCGCAGGCACTCGGACCAGAGCTTGTGGCTGCATGTTATTCTATGCAGCCGCATGCTCAGGTCCGAGTGCAGGCGGCAGTGCCAGGTGTTCATGCGAGAGACTCGCATGAGAATCGTGCGAGTTTCTCTCATGTGTGACCCCAGCCTAAGGCCTCTTTCACACATCCGTTTTTTGACTTCAGGCATGATCTGGCGTGTTGTTAAAAAAACGGATCCGGTACCGGACGCGTTTTTTTACCATTGACTTTCATTAGCGCCGGATCATGCCTGATGTCATTGCGTTGTATTCGTTTTTGTCCGGATCCGGCGGAAATGTACATTCCGGCGGCCGGACAAAACGGTGCATGAAACGTTTTTTTTGTTTGCCGGATTCGCCTGATAGTGCCTGAAGCTGCGCATCAGGCGGCCGGAAATAATAAAAGTCAATGGAACCGGATCAGACTTTTGTGCAATCCGACAAAAGTCTGATCCGGATTCTGAAAATCATGGACACTACTACTACTACTACTACTACTACTACTACTACTACATTTTCTACTGTCTCCGGACATTTTCCGGGTTCAAAAGTTCAGGTCGGATCCAGCAAAAAAACGAATCCGTTGCATCAGTTTTTTCATTTCAGCGCCGGATCCGTCCCTTCAGGTGTTCGCGGGATCATGCCTGACACAAAAAAATGGATGTGTGAAAGAGGCCTAAGAAAGAGAATAGTGAATTATTTATACTCTACTGTATATGTAAGATCTATTGCCCAAACACTAGATTTGTGATGTTAGCAAAAATACCACAAATTGATGTTTCTTCTATTTATAGAGAGATATAAATCTTAATCTTAAATACCTGTGTGTAAATTTGAATTTCCATTATTTTTGAAGGGATAATCTGAGCATTACTTTACTGTATGTGAGGGGAGACATACAGTGGGTATGGAAAGAATTCAGACTACTTCAAATTTTTCACTATTTGTTTCATTGCAGCCATTTGATAAATTCAAAAAAGTTAATTTTTTTCTTATTAACCCCTTCACCCCCAAGGGTGGTTTGCACGTTAATGACCGGGCCAATTTTTACAATTCTGACCACTGTCTCTTTATGTGGTTATAACTCTGGAACGCTTCAACGGATATTCGCGATTCTGAGATTGTTTTCTCGTGACATATTGTACTTCACGTTAGTTGTAAAATTTCTTCCATATACCTTGCGTTTATTTTTTAAAAAAACACAAATATGGCGAAATTTTGAAAATTTTGCAATTTTCAAACTTTGAATTTTTATTCCCTTAAAACAGAGAAATATGTCACACAAAATAGTTAAGAAATAACATTTCTAACATGTCTGCTTTACATCAGCACAATTTTGGAAACAAAATTTTTATTTGATAGGAAGTTATAAGGGTTAAAAGTTGACCAGCGATTTCTCATTTTTACAACAAAATTTACAAAGCCATTTTTTTTAGGGACCACCTCACATTTGAAGTCACTTTGAGGGATCTATATGGTAGAAAATGCCCAAAAGTGACACCATTCTAAAAACTGCACCCCTCAAGGTACTCAAAACCACAATCAAGAAGATTATTAACCCTTCAGGTGCTTCACAGGAGCTGAAGCAATGTGAAAGGAAAAAATGAACATTTTACTTTTTAGTCACAAAAATGATCTATTACAAACATTTTTTTATTTTCACAAGGGAAAAAGGAGAAAATGGACTGATAAAGTTGTTGTGCCATTTCTCCTGAGTACGCCAATACCCTATATGTGGGGGAAAACCACTGTTTGGGTGCACGGAAGGGCTTAGAATGGAAGGAGCGCCGTTTGACTTTCCCAAACTAAAATTGGTGGGAATTGAGATTGGACGCCATGTCGCGTTTGGAGATTCCCTGATGTGCCTAAACAGTGGAAACCCCCCACATGTGACCCCATTTTGGAAACTAGACCCCCTAAGGAACTTATCTAGATGTGTGGTGAGCACTTTGAACCCCCCAAGTGCTTCACGCAAGTTTATAATGTAGAGCCGTGAAGAAAAAAAATCACATTTTTTCCACAACCATGATGTTTTAGTCCCCAATTTGTTATTTTCCCAAGGGTAAGAGGAGAAATTGGACCACAAAAGTTGTTGTCCAACTTGTCCTGAGTACGCTGATACCCCATATGTGGGGGGGAACCACTGTTTGGGCGCACGGCAGGGCTCGAAATGGAAGGAGCGTCATTTGACTTTTCCAAACCAAAATTGGCTGGAATTGAGAAAGGACGCCATGTTGCGTTTGGAGAGCCACTGATGTGCCTAAACAGTGGAAACCCCCCACATGTGACCCATTTTGGAAACTAGACCCCCTAAGGAACTTATCTTGATGTGTGATGAGCACTTTGAACCCCAAAGTGCTTCACACAAGTTTATAATGTAGAGGCGTGAAGAAAAAAAATCATATTTTTTCCACAAGCGTGATGTTTTAGTCCCCAATTTGTTATTTTCCCAAGGGTAAGTGGAGAAATTGGACCAAAAAGTTGTTGTCCAACTTGTCCTGAGTACGCCGATACCCTATATGTGGGTGGAACCACTGGGCGCACGGCAGGGCTCGAAATGGAAGGAGCGCCATTTGACTTTTCCAAACCAAAATTGGCTGGAATTGAGAAAGGACGCCATGTTGCATTTGGAGAGCCACTGATGTGCCTAAACAGTGGAAACCCCCCACATGTGACTCCATTTTGGAAACTAGAACCCCTAAGGAACTTATCTAGATGTGTGGTGAGCTCTTTGAACCTCCAAATGCTTCACGCAAGTTTATAATGTAGAGCCGTGAAGAAAAAAAATCATATTTTTTACACAAGCATGATGTTTTAGTCCCCAATTTGTTATTTTCCCAAGGGTAAGAGGAGAAATTGGACCACAAAAGTTGTTGTCCAACTTGTCCTGAGTACGCTAATACCCCATATGTGGGGGGGAACCACTGTTTGGGCACACGGCAGGGCTCGAAATGGAAGGAGCGCCATTTGACTTTTCCAAACCAAAATTGGCTGGAATTGAGAAAGGACGCCATGTTGCGTTTGGAGAGCCACTGATGTGCCTAAACAGTGGAAACCCCCCACATGTGACCCCATTTTGGAAACTAGACCCCCTAAGGAACTTATCTAGATGTGTGATGAGCACTTTGAACCCCAAAGTGCTTCACGCAAGTTTATAATGTAGAGGCGTGAAGAAAAAAAATCATATTTTTTCCACAAGCATGATGTTTTAGTCCCCAATTTATTATTTTCCCAAGTGTAAGAGGAGAAATTGGACCACAAAAGTTGTTGTCCAACTTGTCCTGAGTACGTCGATACCCTATATGTGGGGGGGAACCACTGTTTGGGCGCACGGCAGGGCTCGAAATGGAAGGAGCGCCATTTGACTTTTCCAAACCAAAATTGGCTGGAATTGAGAAAGGACGCCATGTTGCGTTTGGAGAGCCACTGATGTGCCTAAACAGTGGAAACCCCCCACATGTGACCCCATTTTGGAAACTAGACCCCCTAAGGAACTTATCTAGATGTGTCGTGAGCACTTTGAACCCCCAAATGCTTCACGCAAGTTTATAATGTAGAGCTGTGAAGAAAAAAAATCATATTTGTTCCACAAGCATGATGTTTTTAGTCCCCAATTTGTTATTTTCCCAAGGGTAAGAGGAGAAATTGGACGACAAAAGTTGTTGTCCAACTTGTCCTGAGTACGCTGATACCCCATATGTTGGGGGGAACCACTGTTTGGGCGCACGGCAGGGCTCGAAATGGAAGGAGCGCCATTTGACTTTTCCAAACCAAAATTGGCTGGAATTGAGAAAGGACGCCATGTTGCGTTTGGAGAGCCACTGATGTGCCTAAACAGTGGAAACCCCCCACATGTGACCCCAATTTGGAAACTAGACCCCCTAAGGAACTTATCTAAATGTGTTGTGAGCACTTTGAACCCCAAAATGCTTCACGCAAGTTTATAATGTAGAGCCGTGAAGAAAAAAAATCATATTTTTTCCACAAGCATGACGTTTTAGTCCCAATTTGTTATTTTCCAAGGGTAGAGGAGAAATTGGACCACAAAGTTTTGTCCAACTTGTCCTGATACGCTGATACCCATAGTGGGGGGGAACCACTGTTTGGGCGCACGGCAGGGCTCGAAATTGAAGGATCGCCATTTGACTTTTCCAAACCAAAATATGTGCCTTTGTCTGAATATGTCAGCTGTGATAAAGATCCCTGTGATCGAAACGCGTAGCCTTGTCCTGAGCTTGTCCAGGAGCATGCGATTATTCATGTTTTTATGAATCAATAAAGATGAAGATTTTATTGAAGCTGGATCCCTTTTTCCTTCATTTTCTCATGTATCTTCACGTTTGATCAAGCGGAGGATCCGTGCTTCTACAAACCGGTGAGCTGGTTAGCGTTCTTATATTTGTACTTTTGATTACCGTGCCCCCGGTTTCATGCTCAATATTTTCAAGTATTTTGAAAGTGGACTCAGTCATTAAGCTTTATTATGGCATCTATTTTTGTTCAAGACAGATCTGTCAAAGCGGCACAAGTGTTTTCTGGTGATATTAACGAAATTCCAGACATGCCTGATCTGAATGAAAATATCAACAAAATGGAAAAACTTTTGCTTCAAGAAACAAAGTTGTGGTGGGATCATACTACCCTCCAAAATTATCTAGCTATGGATATGATTCCAAGGGGGCTTCGTATTAAAAAAATCCCCACTACAATTTTTTCTGACATTTTCATTGAAGAGTGGAATCAGATACTCAGTAATTGTTCTTCCAAACTAATGCAACTCATAGTCAAATATGAGAGTAATAAATTGGAGGATATTCAGAAACAAATGAATGATGCAGATACTGCGCTCACTGAATTTAAATCGTTGACTCAGTATGACTCACTTGTGGCTAAAATGCAAGATAATGTCTCTAGCCTAGAAAAAGATATCATGGACCGGAAAAAATGAAAATTTTCTCGTGATCTAAGAGACTATTCAACCAAGAAAGTCTATGACTGGGGCCATTGGGAGCGGGGTCATAGAACTCCTATATCTATTTTAAAACGCAACCATGCTCTCAATGAACCGGTATCTAAACCACATGTCTGTTTTACATCCTCTGAGTTGGATTCATCTGACAATAATCTGAGTGTTTCCTCTAATGACAGTGTTCACACCACAAAGTTTTTTCGTCATTCAAAAAACGTAAAAGGCGGGGTGGCAGAAAACACCGACAAAGATCATGTCATGATTACACGCCGCAGGAAGAATTATCGCAAATAATAAACCATGATAATGTCTTGAATTTATCTGCACGAGACTTTACCAAAACGCAATGAGATGTTTTGTCCTTAGGTCTGAATTTTGTGCCCGATCAGAATTTCAATATTTTTTCTACTATTTTGGACGTCAATAAGTTTATGCGAGACCTTACCATCAAAAAGCATTTTTTAAATCATTCTGATGAGACCCCTTTGCAGGAGTCGCTGACATATAATAATGAATTTACTGACTTGTCTTTCAGAGAACAGGTATCTCTCAACACTTTGTTTAGTTTGTCTACTCATTCCTATGATAATGAATCTGATACCATTCATGCACCTGTGTTTAAAACAAAAAATCCCTCTTTTTATCCCATTCAATCCAGGCCTGATTGCATGATTAAATACCAGGAGGTGATAGAGAGGGATTTAAAAATCCTTCATGATAGGGTTAAAATGGGCAGCAGCAGAAATCATTCCAATTTAACAAAAGCCCAGAAAACTGCATTAGATGAGATCAAAAGTATGTCAGATATAATAGTTAAAATGTCAGACAAGGGTGGCATGGTAGTTATCCTGAATAAAGAGGATTATCATTCTCAAATTATGTCTCTCTTGTCTGACAGTGATGTATATGAAAAACTCCATACAAATCCCACTGATAAATTTAAAAGTGAGATTATCCAAATTATCAATGAGGGTTTCAGCCTTGGCATTTTAACCAAAAAACAAATTGATTATCTCACAGTGTCTCATCCTATTATCCCTATCATGCATGGTCTCCCAAAAATTCACAAGGATATGAAAATCCCCCCCATGAGACCTATTGTCTCAGGGATTGGATCTTTAAAAGAACATCTGGGTGAATGGGTTGACTCACTACTTCAACCACTAGTACAAATCACTCCTGGTTATATTAAAGATTCTAAAGAAGTGCTGAGAATGTTTTCCAAGAAAATCTGGTCTAAAAGAAATACTTGGTTATGTTGTGATGTGACTTCTTTATATACCTGTATACCTTACAATGTTGCCATGACAGCGCTGCAGTTTGTCTTAACGAAATTCAGTAATTATTCCCAGGATCTCATTAATTATATTTTACAAGTTATTCAATTTTTATTAACCCACAATTTTTTCTCATTTGACAATAAATTTTTTTTACAAAAATCTGGCGTGGCGATGGGTGCGAAATTTGCGCCATCCCTAGCTAATCTTGTTATGTCATATTGGGAATATTTTTTTATTTTTTCAGCTACTAATCCATTTATTGACTCGATTGCTTGGTATGGTAGATATATTGATGATTTACTCATCATTTGGAGTGGTGATGTACCTGCCATATCCGGATTTATTGATTATATCAATTCTAATTCATTCAACATACATTTTACTCATAAATTTCATCATAACAAAATTTATTTTTTGGATCTTGATTTATATGGGGTACATGACTCTTTTATTATTACCAAAACGTTCAGCAAACCTTGTGCTGGTAATTCTATCTTGCATGCAGCAAGCAGTCACCCCAAACATACTATTAAATCGATTCCTTTGGGTGAATATACCAGAATTTTGAGAAACTGCAGCGATCCTACAGCTTTGGAAACGGAATTTAATTGTGTGGATACAAAATTAAAAAACAGAAATTATCCTAAATGGTCATTAAAAAGAGCACGAACAATTGTAAGTAATAAAAACAGAGAGGATCTCATTAGTGGAGGGCGACAACAAAAAAATGATCTTGCAGTGAAACCATATTTTTGTGCTCAATATAGTCCTCAATTTGGGGACATCAAAAAAATCATTTTGAGATCGCTGCCTATTTTATATGAAGATCCCTCACTTGCTGACATTCTTTCATCAGGTATTAATGTTGTTTCAAGGAAAGCGCCATCTATTGGTAACAAAGTTTCTCCAAGCATGTTCAGTAATAATTTCTCTTCTCATAAATAGTGTTGAGCGATACGATACTGCAAATATGGGATATCGGCCGATATTAGCTGTATCGGCCTTTCGATTCCGAATACCGATATTTTCGTCATATCGAATACCGGAATCGGATTTGTCACTGTCACTGTGAGTGTCCGTCGGTCGGGTCTGTCAGGAGTCAGCGGCACTTACCTGGCAGAAGATCTGCGGCGGTCACGTCCTGGACTGCTTGATGGCCGCCATTATCTTCTCCCTGGCGGTCACATGCAGTTTTTCGCGATAACTGCAGTGACTGCTGGGTAATCCCGGCCGTAAAGCAGTCAGTCCGATGACGTCACCGCCGGGGAAGCAGGTAATCAGCTGTGCTGTCATTCTGATGTAGCAGAGCTGGATCGTCGTGGGACACTCGTTACTATGGACTGCGTCGGACAGGTGGTATACTGCTGTTTTTTTTTTTCATTTTTTTACAGGAGATCGATGGCGTCGCAGGATGAGACTGTAATAAAAGTAATGAAAACTGTGTTGTTGTTTTTTTTATTAAATTAAAAAACTTTTATATGAACATTCACCCGTCCGGGTACATCAACAATTTAACTATTTACATACAGGGACCCTGTCCGGGTTATTTATAATTCTTTGGCAGGGGTGTTCCAGCTACCACCTGGTACTGTTCTGATGCTTGCCAAACATCCGAGACACCAAGGACCACCAGGACCTGATGACGTCGTGTGGCCTGTACAGTCAAGTCGTGACCCGCTATCTGGGTCTGTGTGGTCACCTCTTTCATTCCCTCCGGGTCTGGACCCCTATGTCCCGGACTGAACGAACCCCAGGGGGCCTAACAGGCGCCGGGTACGGGCCAGCTATAGTTATCATGTCCATAGCTGGGGCTGCTGAGGAGACCACTGAGGGAGGCTGGGGAGATTTACGGCGTGGGGTGGGCACTTGTGCAGAGGCCTGGATGTGGGAGGCTGAAGGCTCCGAGGGTCTCACAGGTTCCTGACACTCTGGGGAGTAGGGTCGCACCTGGTAACATTTAGGGCGTACCATCCATTGTAACCCCAGTGTCGGGTGTAAGTCACCAAGTCTCCTGGCAACAGGTCCTTCCCCGGGTGTCCTTCTGGGAGGTGAGTCTCCACGTCCCGCCGGGTCACAAAGACTTCTAAATAAAGTCCAGGCTCCTGGATGAAGCCCCAACCACCTTTCAATTTAAAGCTCCGTACTGCACCCTTACGCCGCGGCTCACTCAGGGTACCTTTATCTTTTCTCATCCGGTCCTTATCTGCCCGGTCCTTCTCGATGTGACGCTGGCGAAGCTTCTGGGATTCGCGCTGCTCCCTTTGTCGCTCTGCTTCCTTCTCCCGACGTCTCCACTTTTCCTCCTGACGCCGGTTGTAATTCTCCTGCAGCATCTCCATGTCTCCACCATCAAACTGCAGCTTATGATGTCCGGTTTGCGGCAGCTCTCCTGGCGCCCCCCAGTCCTGGCGGCGCTCACCTGCGGAGGAAGCAGCCGGCTCTGGAACAGATGACAGTCGGGGCTCCGGTACAGACAGGTAGACCTCTGGTGCCTGCGCGGCCTCCTCCATGAGGACGGGTGTCGCTTCTTCTGTCTCAGCGATGGGGGCAGACAGCGGGATCTGGGGTGCTGCCGGTGCAGAGTTTTTTGCAGGAACGGGTGCCTCCACTGCGACAACGTCAACCAGATCACTTTGCAAGGGCTGGGATGCCCGCACGGACTCCTCTACTAGAACGGGTGCCTCACCTTCCGGTACAGACACTTCAGGTAAGAGGGATTGGCGCCGCTCCAAGTTTAGTTTTAGGGCACGCCAGCTGGCTTCCATCCTGGCGACCTCCTCCCGGTGCCGGGCCAGGCCTCTTAGGGTATCCTCCGCTTCTTGCAGCGTAGGAGGGTTTCCAGGCCGGGTGCCCAACGGTGGTTCCGTGGCGATCGGGTCGCTTCCGTGGGGGGAGAGCTCTGACTGCTCCATCCCTTCACACTTCTGCTCGTGTCCATTAGCCATCTCTGCCAAGTCACATGTGTCATTAGCATCTGGAGAGGGCCCCTCTTTTGTAGTGAGGCGGGACCTTCGTGTTAGTTTCCGCACACTGAGGAGGATGAGGAGGCGGAACTCAAGAGCTGTGGGGCACGATCTTACATTGCAGTACCATTTAGAGTGGTCGGCCATCTTTTTTGCGCCACTGAGTGAGTGTACACCCACGAAGAGCACGCCCTTCTTCTTCACCAGTGCCTCGTCGTGACGCAGATATGGCGGAAAAATGGCAAATACATTCTCTGATGATTTTAGCAATTCTCAAGCACAAAACCAGTTCAATTCAGGCACACAGGACTTGCTTATAGCGAGCTACAGAATCCTGTTCGTGACGCCCAAGTTGAGTCGCACAGAGCCAGAGTTTTTGGGGGTACTCGGCACCGAGCCCGTCGACTTCTATGGGGTATGTTACGGCTTAACAATCAGAGTCTATTTTACTATGTAGAAGTGTATAAACTATAAATATATGTATATATATATGTCACATTGACATGTATATATATATATTCTATGTGTGTATATTTAGTGTTTACAAGGAAATAAAGGTTTTTTTTAGTTGCGATTTTTGTTCCCATAGACTTACATTGGACTTCCGGTATCGGAATCGGATATCGACGATATTTAGTGATATCGGCGATACCATTTCGATACGATATTTTTAGATATCGAGCAGTATCGCTCAACACTACTCATAAAACATTGTGGTTAGAACATAGAGGTTTTTATAAATGTGGCCACAATAGATGTGCACTTTGCAAATATGTTTGTGTAACGAAAACCTTTGAAAATAATGACAGCACTGCGATTTATACCATTAACAAATATATCAATTGTAATTCATGCTATGTGGTATATAAAATTATGTGCACTACTTGCAATTTATCTTATATAGGCTGCACTACTAGGAAACTAAAAATCAGGATCGCTGAACATTTGCAGGATATAAAGAATGTTTCTTCGAATCGCAATATTTCTGCTTCTGCTAAACATTTTATTTTTCAGCATGCTCGCAATGTTTCTTCCTTCCAAGTCACAGGTATTGAAAGTGTTAACCTGTCTGCCCGAGGTGGAGATGCACGTCAGCGACTCCTCACACGTGAAGCTTTCTGGATCTTTAATCTACATACCAGACATCCATTTGGTCTCAACAAAAGAAACAAATTGATGTTCCATTATTAATTTTATTTCTTTGCATTGATTTTATTTGTGCAAATATTTTTTTTTTTTTTTCTTTATTCGTTATGTGCAAATTGTTAAAGGACTTGTCAAAAATCACATGACATTTTTTCTGATCGTGATTGGTCTTCCTTTGTCTTAAATATGTGCCTTTGTCTGAATATGTCAGCTGTGATAAAGATCCCTGTGATCGAAACGCCTAGCCTTGTCCTGAGCTTGTCCAGGAGCATGCCATTATTCATGTTTTCATGAATCAATAAAGATGAAGATTTTATTGCAGCTGGATCCCTTTTTCCTTCTTTTTCTCATGTATCTTCACGTTTAATCAAGCGGAGGATCCGTGCTTCTACAAACCGGTGAGCTGGTTAGCGTTCTTATATATGATGTTTTAGTCCCCAATTTGTTATTTTCCCAAGGGTAAGAGGAGAAATTGGACCACAAAAGTTGTTGTTCAACTTGTCCTGAGTATGCTGATACCCCATATGTGGGGGGGAACCACTGTTTGGGCGCACAGCAGGGCTCGAAATGGAAGGAGCGCCATTTGACTTTTCCAAACCAAAATTGGCTGGAATTGAGAAAGGACGCCATGTTGCGTTTGGAGAGCCACTGATGTGCCTAAACAGTGGAAACCCCCCACATGTGACCCCATTTTGGAAACTAGACCCCCTAAGGAACTTATCTACATGTGTGGTGAGCACTTTGAACCCCCAAATGCTTCACGCAAGTTTATAATGTAGAGCCGTGAAGAAAAAAAATGATATTTTTTCCACAAGCATGATGTTTTAGTCCCCAATTTGTTATTTTCCCAAGGGTAAGAGGAGAAATTGGACCACAAAAGTTGTTGTCCAACTTGTCCTGAGTACGCTGATACCCCATATGTGGGGGGGAACCATTGTTTGGGCGCACGGCAGGGCTCAACAGGGAAGGAGTGCCGTTTGACTATTCCAAAACAAAATTGGCTGGAATTGAGAACGGACGCCATGTCGCGTTTGTGGAGCCCCTGATGTGCCTAAACAGTGGAAACCCCCACAAGTGACCCCATTTTGGAAACTAGACCCCCTAAGGAACTTATCTAGGTGTGTGGTGAGCATTTTGAACCCCCAAGTGTTTCACTAAAGTTTATAATGCCCTGGCGCGAATAAAAAAAAAAAAAAAAAAAAAATTTCCACAAATATGATGTTTTAGTCCCCAATTTTTTATTTTCCCAAGGGTAACAGGAGAAATTGGACCTTAAAAGTTGTTGTCCAACTTGTCCTGAGTACGCTGATACCCCATATGTGGGGGGGAACCACTGTTTGGGCGCACGGCAGGGCTCGAAATGGAAGGAGCGCAATTTGACTTTTCCAAACAAAATTGGCTGGAATTGAGAAAGGACGCCATGTTGCGTTTGGAGAGCCACTGATGTGCCTAAACAGTGGAAACCCCCCACATGTGACCCCATTTTGGAAACTAGACCCCCTAAGGAACTTATCTAGATGTGTGATGAGCACTTTGAACCCCCAAGTGCTTCACGCAAGTTTATAATGTAGAGGCTATGAAAGAAAACCGTGAGCACAACCTGAATGAAACTGTGCTTTAAAGTCTAGGTTCCCACACCGGGTACTAATAATGAAAAAAGGCTTAAGCACTCAACTTAAAAGGTTTATTAGTAGTATCTCCAAACGTTTCGGTCAGAAAAGACCTTCATCAGTGACTACTTATTTTTATATAGAAGATTGTCTCCTAAAAAGGGGAGAGGTGCGTGCCCCAAGGAAAGTGTGCTGCTTAAAGACAAACGTAGCTTATAAGAATGCTCAGTAGAAATATCCAGTGACTAAGCTTGCGGTATCCACCGCTATGTAGACTGGAGCTCTGCCAGGACGCTGTCTGAGCCTGCTGATTTGATTTCCATGAGTATGTGGGGCCCCACATACTCATGGAAATCAAATCAGCAGGCTCAGACAGCGTCCTGGCAGAGCTCCAGTCTACATAGCGGTGGATACCGCAAGCTTAGTCACTGGATATTTCTACTGAGCATTCTTATAAGCTACGTTTGTCTTTAAGCAGCACACTTTCCTTGGGGCACGCACCTCTCCCCTTTTTAGGAGACAATCTTCTATATAAAAATAAGTAGTCACTGATGAAGGTCTTTTCTGACCGAAACGTTTGGAGATACTACTAATAAACCTTTTAAGTTGAGTGCTTAAGCCTTTTTTCATTATAATGTAGAGGCGTGAAGAAAAAAAATCATATTTTTTCCACAAGCATGATGTTTTAGTCCCCAATTTGTTATTTTCCCAAGGGTAAGAGGAGAAATTGGACCACAAAAGTTGTTGTCCAACTTGTCCTGAGTACACCGATACCCCATATGTGGGGGGGAACCACTGTTTGGGCGCACGGCAGGGCTCGAAATGGAAGGAGCGCCATTTGACTTTTCCAAACCAAAATTGGCTGGAATTGAGAAAGGACGCCATGTTGCGTTTGGAGAGCCACTGATGTGCCTAAACAGTGGAAACCCCCCACATGTGACCCCATTTTGGAAACTAGACCCCCTAAGGAACTTATCTAGATGTGTGGTGAGCACTTTGAACCCCCAAATGCTTCACGTAAGTTTATAATGTAGAGCCGTGAAGAAAAAAAATCATATTTTTTCCACAAGCATGATGTTTTAGTCCCCAATTTGTTATTTTCCCAAGTGTAAGAGGAGAAATTGGACCACAAAAGTTGTTGTCCAACTTGTCCTGAGTACGCTGATACCCGATATGTGGGGGGGAACCATTGTTTGGGCGCACGGCAGGGCTCAACAGGGAAGGAGTGCCGTTTGACTATTCCAAACCAAAATTGGCTGGAATTGAGAACGGACGCCATGTCGCGTTTGTGGAGCCCCTGATGTGCCTAAACAGTGGAAACCCCCACAAGTGACCCCATTTTGGAAACTAGACCCCCTAAGGAACTTATCTAGGTGTGTGGTGAGCATTTTGAACCCCCAAGTGTTTTACTAAAGTTTATAATGCCCTGGCGTGAATAAAAAAAAAATAAAAAAAAAAAAATTCAACAAATATGATGTTTTAGTCCCCAATTTTTTATTTTCCCAAGGGTAACAGGAGAAATTGGACCACAAAAGTTGTTGTCCAATTTGTCCTGAGTATGCTGATACCCCATATGTTGGGGAAACCACTGTTTGGGCGCATGGCAGGGCGCAGAAGGGAAGCAGTGACGTTTTGGAATGTACTTTGATGGAATGGTCTGCGGGCGTCATGTTCCGTTAGCAGAGCCCCTCATGTGCCTAAACAGTGGAAACCCCCACAAGTGACCCCATTTTGGAAACTAGACCCCTAAGGAACTTATCCAGGTGTGTGGTGAGCATTTTGAACCCCCAAGTGTTTCACTAAAGTTTATAATGCCCAGGTGTAAAAATAAAAAATCCTACTTTTATCCTCACAAAAATGATGTTTTAGTCCCCAATTTTTTATTTTCCCAAGGGTAATAGGAGAAATTGGACACCAAAAGTTGTTGTCCAATTTGTCCTGAGTACACTGGTGCCCCATATGTGGGAAAAAAACTGTTTGGGCACAAGTCGGGGCTCATAAGGGAAGTCGTGACGTTTTGGAATGCAGACTGATGGAATGGTCTGCGGGCGTCATGTTCCGTTTGCAGAGCTCCTGATGTGCCTAAACAGTAAAAAAAAAACACAAGTGACATAATTTTGGAAAGTAGACTCCCAAGGAACTTTTCTAAATGTGCCCCCCTTCTGGAACTAATCTTTCCTGTAAAGTAAATTAGTAGTGCATTGAGGTGTGGTACAATTTGAAACAATCCTTCATACACAGGCCAGGTTTTTCGGGGCAGATGTCGCATTGGTAAGTGGTGTCCTTGCGTATTCACCTTTTGTAACACACTCGGCACCTTTTTTGCGGCTTACCTTTGCTTCCAGTTGGCGGGACCACCCCCGGGAAATGCTGACCTGGTATGATACGAGCACCTTCAGTTCCAGAAGTACTGGGGCCCGCTCTTTCCTGATCGCCAAACATCAGGGCCTTAACCACTACCTCCTGAAACTGAAGGTACGTCGTATCGCTGTTGCGTGCACATCGTGACAGCAGGAAAGCGTTGAGCATTGCCATTTGGACGATGTGCACGGACAGCTTTTTGTACCACACCTTGGCCTTTCTCAAAGCACTGTACGGTTGGAGGAGTTGATCAGAGAGATCAACACCCCCCATGTATTTATTGTACCCCAGTACACAGTCCGGTTTGCGGACCTGTGTAGAGGTACCCCGTACAGTGCTGAGGGCGCTGCCATCACCATGTATGGTGGTCAAGAGAAGGACATCCCTCTTGTCCTTGTACTTGACCACCAACAGGTGGTCGCTACATTGGGCTCTGCTCTCACCCTTTCTGAGCATCTGCCCAAGTAGCGTCTTCGGGAGGCCTCTCTGATTTTTGCGAACGGTACCGCAAGCTGCGGTACCTCGCGCAGAGAGGGATTTGTAGAGTGGGAAGCTGGAATAAAAGTTATCGGTGTAAAGGTTATAACCTTTATCCAGCAGTGGGTGCACCAAATCATACACAATTTTCCCACTCACTCCCAGGACGGGGGGACACTCAGGGGGTTCAATCCTGGTGTCCTTTCCTTCGTAAACTCTAAAGCTGTGCGTGTACCCTGAGGTACTCTCACACAGCTTGTAGAGTTTAATTCCGTACCTTGCCCTCTTGCTGGGCAGGTACTGGCGGAATCTGAGCCGTCCCTTAAAATGAACCAAGGACTCATCCACACAGATGTCCCTTTGGGGCACGTACACTTCAGCAAACTTTTTGCTGAAGTGTTCGATGACCGGCCGAACTTTGAACAGACGGTCAAAGTTGGGGTCATTTTGTGGGGGACACTGTGCATTATCATTATAATGCAGGAATTTGTGGATGGCCTCAAAACGCGTCCTGGCCATGACCATTCGGAACAGTGGAGTGTTGTAAAAAATATCAACACTCCAATATTGCCGAAGTTCTGGCTTCTTCAGGATCCCCATATGGAGGACCAGGCCCCAAAACTGCATCATTTCACCTGCGTCTACAGGAGACCAGTTGGAAAATGATGACATGGGGTTTTGCGCCAAAAATTGCCGAGCGTACAAATTAGTTTGCTCCACCACGAGGTTAATAAAATCCTCAGAGAAAAAGACTTTGAAAAAGTCTATTTCTCTGAGGCCCGTGGTGTCAAACTTGATTCCTGATTCTGCCACAAAATCAGGAATCAGTGGCTCGTAATTTTCGGGGGGCGGGGTCCATATGGGGTCCGAAGAGGGGTGCGCTGGTTCATTTTCAGGGGTGGGCGCTGCCTCATCTTCTGTCCTGGGGCGTCTGCGTGGCGGTTCCGCAGGACCTGAGGAGGAAGATGAGGAAGAGGAGGAAGAAGAAGAGGAGGATGAAGAATCTGAAAAGTAAAGAAATGTGGGATCCTCTCCCTCGCTATCAGTGTCGGAGGCAAGGAAATCGTATGCCTCCTCCACTGAATAGCGCTGTTGGGAAGAACGTGACGAGCGGGACATTTTTTTTGTGAATGTGGTGCTTTGTGTGAACTTTATTTATAACTGTGTGTGTGTGTGGGGGGGATAGTGGTTGGTGCAAACTATGCTGAAAGGAAAAAGCTAAAAGAAAAGAAAGAGAATAGGGAAAAAAATGCCTGTGAAAAAAAGTCTAAACCAGCAGGCACGAGCTCTGATAAGTGACCGGTGTCACTTATCAAAGTTCCGCGGCTGCCGGATGTGCGCACAGGAGTGGCGGAAAGGGAAGTGGAAAAAAAAAAAAAACGGCAGGAACGAGCTCTGATAAGTGACCGGTGTCACTTATCAAAGTTCCGCGGCTGCCGGATGTGCGCACAGGAGTGGCGGAAAGGGAAGTGAAAAAAAAAAAAAACGGCAGGAACGAGCTCTGATAAGTGACCGGTGTCACTTATCAAAGTTCCGCGGCTGCTAGATGTGCGCACGGGAGTGGCGCAAAGTGGAGTGAAAAAAAAAACTGCAGGAACGAACTCTGATAAGTGACTGGTGTCACTTATCAAAGTTCCGCGGCTGCTGGATGTGCGCACAGGAGTGGCGGAAAGGGGAGTGAAAAAAAAGACGGCAGGAGCGAGCTCTGATAAGTGACCGGTGTCACTTATCAAAGTTCCGCGGCTGCTAGATGTGCGCACAGGAGTGGCGGAAAGGGGAGTGAAAAAAAAAACAAAAAAAACAGCAGGAACGAGCTCTGATAAGTGACCGGTGTCACTTATCAAAGTTCCGCGGCTGCTAGATGTGCGCACGGGAGTGGCGGAAAGTGGGGTGAAAAAAAAAAAACTGCAGGAACGAGCTCTGATAAGTGACTGGTGTCACTTATCAAAGTTCCGTGGCTGCTGGATGTGCGCACAGGAGTGGCGGAAAGGGGAGTGAAAAAAAAAAAAAAAAAACGGCAGGAACGAGCTCTGATAAGTGACTGGTGTCACTTATCAAAGTTCCGCGGCTGCTGGAAGTGCGCACAGGAGTGGCGGAAAGGGGAGTGAAAAAAAAAAAACAAAAACGGCAGGAACGAGCTCTGATAAGTGACCGGTGTCACTTATCAAAGTTCCGCGGCTGCTAGATGTGCGCACGGGAGTGGCGGAAAGTGGGGTGAAAAAAAAAACTGCAGGAACGAGCTCTGATAAGTGACTGGTGTCACTTATCAAAGTTCCGCGGCTGCTAGATGTGCGCACGGGAGTGGCGGAAAGTGGGGTGAAAAAAAAAAAACTGCAGGAACGAGCTCTGATAAGTGACTGGTATCACTTATCAAAGTTCCGCGGCTGCTGGAAGTGCGCACAGGAGTGGCGGAAAGGGGAGTGAAAAAAAAAAAAACTGCAGGAACGAGCTCTGATAAGTGACTGGTGTCACTTATCAAAGTTCCGCGGCTGCTGGAAGTGCGCACGGAGGGGGGTGCAAAAGAAAAACGAGCACGAGTGTTGATCGGTGAACTGCGTCACCAATCAACGCTCGGCGGCTGCTAAATGTGCGCAAAGGGGGGGTAAAAAGAGGGGGAAAGGGAAGGGGGTAGGGGGGAATGGGGGGATTGGGGTGGATCGGGCAGGGATAGGGGCTCAAAAACTCACGTTTGTAGTCTCTCTTCTTTCTTCTCTCTTCTTTCTTCTCTCTTCTTTCTTCAGCAGGAGTTGTGGTGTCACAGGCTACTGTGGCACCACAAGGCCCAGCACAGGAGGAGATCTGGCGTGTGACCGCACTGCAGGAATCCTCAGCAAGTGTGAGGACCCCTGCAGTGCGGTCACACAGATCACAGACAGTTTGCAGACAGGTCACAGAGCGGTCACATCGCTGCTGTGCCCTGTGATTGGCGCGATCGTCGATGACATCGATCGCGCCAATCAGCAGCTGCAGGCCCTACTGGGCCTGTCCTAGGCTCCGGCTAGGATCGATGCTATTACTGCACCGATCCAGGCAGGTACAGGCAGGGCACAGCGCGGATATACCGCGGCTGTGCCCTGCGATTGGCGCGATCGATGTGATCGGCGATCGCGCCAATCCAAGGGGGGTCTGCTCCTTTCTATGCCCAGGCCTAGGATCGAGTACATCGGTACTCGATTCTAGCCTGGGATCTCACTGTTTCAGCCCATCGGATTGGCTGAAACAGTGAGAAAGGCTGCGATTGGCTGTTCAGAATTGAACAGCCAATCACAGCGATCGGGAGTGAGGGTGGGCGGTGACAGACCCCGGGATGCCGGCGCCATCTCTCCTGAGGTAAGATGGCGTCGGAATTTTAATGCGATCATTGCGACTTAAGTCGCAATGTCGCATTAAAGGGCTGGAGTACTATCCCGTACCCGGTCATACGGGCCCAGGTACCATGGACGGGATAGGACGTCCGATGGCAGTAAGGGGTTAATGTACACTCTGTATCCCATCTTGACTGAAAAAAATAGAAATGTACAAATTTTTGCAAATGTATTAAAAAAGAAAAACTGAAATATCACATAGTCATTAGAGTTGAGCGAAACAGGTCGGTCAGATTCATAAGTCGCCGACATTCGCCAAAGTCGAGTTTTGCTGACCGAAACCCGAACATAGCGTGAAGTCGGCCATGCGGTCGGCAAAACGAGATCCAAAGTCGGATTTCCCAGAATGCTTGCAGGCGTCTTTTTTTCAGCCAATGAGCAAGGATGTACACTGTGGGCAATGAGATGACATGTGCAGCGTCCACCACCATCTTAGAGAAGGCATTGCAGTGATTGGCTTGCTTTGGGGCCGTCATAGTGTCTATAAAAGCCCTGACCGCTGACCTCCATTTTACTTCTGCCGATCTTAACAGTAGGGATAGGTTGCTGTAGGGAGAGAGTTAGGGCTGGAAAGTGTAGTTCTTCTGTGCTTGTGCTGTACACCAGGGTGGGATTCAGCCGGTTCTCCCCGGTTTGGTGGAACCGCTTGTTAAAAAAGCAGCCGGTTCCCCGAACCGGGGAGAATCAGAGCGGCGATCCGGTACTACTTTGTTGCAGCAATGCAACGCCGGCGCGCCGCAACACCGCCGGGCCCCGGCCCCCGCGCACTGATATCTCTGGAGACAGTGCAGTGCGGCGATTGGGTAGCGTAGCGGCGCAGCCATCTTCTCAGTCACAAGGCGGAGCCCGAGTGTGAGGTACTGTATAGTGCGCGGCTCTGCACAGCCGCTCCTCCTCCTCTCTATACCGATTACAGTGCCCGGTAGGAGGGCTCGTAGGAGGCGGCGCCAGGACATCCCTGCACAGGAGCGCCATGTGATGGGGAGCCTCCCGATGTGCGCCCGGTGATGGAGCTGCCGGATGGCCCCGGCTAGCAGCAGCAGTGGGGGGGCATGGGGAGCTGTCCCTGGAGGAGGTGCTGAAATCCTACGAACAGCCGATCAATGAGGAGCAGGCGTGGGCCATGTGCTACCAGTGTGCCTGCGGGCTGGTGGAGGGGCCCCCAGGACCAGGATTCAGGACCAGGCGTCTCTGCTGCTGCACCGAGATGGGACTGTCACAGCGGTGCCGGAGAGCCCAGGTGAGTGCTGCCCAAGAGCTGACAGTCTGATGGCAGGTGGAATGACTGCAGCCATATATATCATAGCTATGTCACATATCATCTATATATCATATATACACCGCAGGTGTCACTATATATCATATATCAGGTCACACATCATATATATCATAGTCATGTATATACACTGCAGGGGGCATCTGTCTACATACACTGTTGTATATGTTTCAGGAAAATGTGTGTGTAAGTGGGTGTGGCAATAAAATGGGTGTGGCTTAAAATGGGTGTGGCTTAAAATGGGTGTGTTTTTCCTACGCACAAACACAGAACCTGTTGTTAAAATTTTGAATCCCACCCCTGGCTGTACAGTTAGAGTGCAGTGACGGGGAGGATTTTCTGCTTTTTGTGTTCTGGTCAAATCCATACTGAGTGAGCGTCTGTGTGTGACTCAGAAAATATATACGGAGATTTAAATTTTCCCCTACACCATATACAGCTCTTCGCTTCTGATACAGTACCGTTTTTCTGCTTTTTGCATTCTGGTCAAATCCATACTGAGTGAGCGTCTGTATGTGACTCCGGAAATATATACGGAGATTTACATTTTCCACTACACCGTATACAGCTGTACGCTTCTGATACAGTACCGTTTTTCTGCTTTTTGTATTCCTGTCAAATCCATACTGAGCGAGCGTCTGTGTGTGACTCCGGAAATATATACGGAGATTTAAATTTTTCCCTACACCATATACAGCTGTCCGCTTCTGATAAAGTACCGTATATCTGCTCTTTGTATTACAGTGAAATCCATACTGTGAGAGCGTCTGTGTGTGACTCTGGAAATATATACAGAGATTTAAATTTTTCCCTACACCGTATACAGCTGTACGCTTCTCATACAGTACCATATATCTGCTGGTATTTTTGGTACATTTTCCCAAACATGAGGAAGTATGGTGGAAGAGGCTGTGGATGTGGGGCGGGGGGGGGGGCAGCTGGTACTAATGGTGGTGGTGGTGCATTTGCTGGTAGTGATAAAAGCACAATAGCACCTAAGGCACGAGGTGTTGAGCCTGCGTCATCATCTGGCTGCAGAATGCCTGGAAGGCTCACTTTTCTGGGAGTAGGTAAACCGCTTTTAAAGCCGGAGCATCAGGAACAGGTTTTGGCTTACATTGCCGAAACAGCCTCCAGCTCTATCGCCTCCTCTTCTGAAGTTTCAAAAAATGCAAGCACTGAGTCGTCAGTGCAGGCTCCTAGTCAGGAAAAACACCTTTCCTTGTGTCCTTCACCCTCACCAAAAGTGAAGGATGTAGCAGGCCACACTTCAGATTACTCCATGGAGCTCTTATCACATACCATGCCTGGGTTATCAAGTGAAATCCTGAATTCCCCAGTCCAATATGAATATGACATGGAGTGCACTGATGCACAGCCATTGCTATATGATTATGCTGGTACATTCACCCAGAGCACTGCATTGCCCTCGCAGTCTACTGAGCCAGATTCTGACCCTGATGAAACTCAGGTGCCCCTTCCTGCATACTATACCACCTTACACGGTGACACAGAGGAAGGTGCAGATGAAATTGAAGAGGAGGTGATGGATGACCCAGTTGTTGACCCGGATTGGCATCCATTGGGGGAAGAGAGTGCCGCTGGCAATAGCTCAGGAGAGGAGGAGGATCCCCAGCAGGCTTCGACATCGCAGCTGCGGTTATCTGGCAGGCCCATAGCAGCCCAAAAACGTGTTAAAAAAACAAAAAGAGTTGCAGGACAGCTTGAACAGACGGTCAATTTAGCACAGTGTGCAAGCCCTGAAAATGTATCCCATAGTGGGAAGAGTGCAGTGTGGCACGTTTTTAAGCAAAATCCTATTGATGAGGCAAAGGTTATCTGTAAGAAGTGCGGAAGGACCTTTAGACGAGGGAAAAATCTCCGAAATTTGAATACCAGTTGCATGCTTAGACATTTAAACACCATGCACTTGCAAGCGTGGACGGACTACAAAATCTCAGGTAGCACACGTGCACCTGCTCCAACTGAAGGTAGCCAGCAAAGCTACATCACTTCCCCTACTGTAAGCCCACCGGTTATCACACCACCAGCAAGAAATATTGAGGTGTAGTCGCAAGGCCAAAGCAGTCAGGGAATCACAATGTTTTTCCAACGAAAGACTGAATCTAGGCCTTCCCCACCACCACCACCAACCCACTCTCAGTCCGCCATGTCCACCGCTAGTTCCCCCATATGCAGCTCTCAAGTCCAGCTCACCCTAGCAGACACTCTGAGTAGTACAAGAAAGTACTCATCCTCTCATCCGCATACACTGGCTTTGAAAGACTACATTTCCAAACTGATCTCATTAGAGATGATGCCCTTCTGTTTGGTTGAAAGCACAGCGCTCTGAGAGCTCATGGTCTACGCTGTCCCATGCTATGACCTACCCAGTCGGCACTTCTTTTCTAGAAAAGCCATCCCTGCCCTCCACATGCATGTGAAAGACCGCATTGTCCATACACTCAAACAATCAGTGAGGGGAAAGGTGCACCTCACAACAGATGCAAGGGCCAGAAGGCATGCCCAGCGCCGTTACGTATCCATCACTGTGCACTGGGTTAATGTGGTGGATGCAGGGTCCACAGGGTACAGCGGTGGTGGGACAGTGCTGTCTAGCCCACTTTATAGGCAACAGTTGGCTGTAGGCGTTTGACACTCCTCCTCCTCCTCCAGAAGCAAAAGCTCGTCGACAGAGCGCAGTCGCACGAGCACTCCATCCGCAGCTGCCAGTGTTGCACACGAGGTGTCCCACTATCGAGCATCTAGTGGTAAGCATCAGCAGGCCGTTTTAAAAATGATGTCTTTGGGCGACAACAGACACACCACGGAGGTACTGGCCGACTACCTGCAGCGAGAAACTGAGTCATGGCTGGGCAGTCAATATCTTGAGCCAGTCAAGGTAGTCAGTGATAACGGACGTAATTTTGTGGCGGCCATAGCCCTGGCAAAACTCAGACACATACCATGCCTGGCTCACACCTTGAACTTGGTGGTGCAGTGCTTCATAAATAATTATCCAGAGTTACCAGCCCTGCTTCATAATGTGCGAAGAATGTGCTCGCAAACACGTCGCTCGCCCTTAGACGCCAGTCGTATGCAGAGGCTGCAGTGATCGCTCCACCTTCTCAAGCACCGCCTAATCATAGACGTTGCAACAAGGTGGAACTCCACCATGAGCATGGTTGAGAGGCTGTGCGAACAGAGGCAGGCTGTAATGCATTTGTGGGAGGACACATGGGCAGGTAGTTTGAGGCCAGACATCGAGTTGTCAGGTGTGCAGTGGTCAAAACTGAAAGACCTCTGTAAAGTCCTTCAGTGTTTTGAGGAATGCACATGGCTGGTATCATAAGCATGAGCATCCCACTTATGCGTCTGCTCATGCAAACTTTGATGCACATTAAGGATCAGGCGTCTGAAGCGGAGGAGGAGGAGGGAAGCCTTGATGACAGTCAGGCATTATCTGCTCAGGGAACTGTCCTGAACGAGGTTGCGGAAGAAGAGGAAGAGGAGCAGGAAGATGAGTGGGATGATTATTTTGGGGAGGAGGATGCTTCTCAGGGGGCAAGAGAAAATGTTGACTTGCCAAGGTCAGGTACAGGGTTTGTGCGTGACTGGAGGGATGTGAATTTGGCAGAAAGTGCTCCTCCACCCACCACTGGCAGTGCATCATTGACACCTGGAATATTGGCCCACATGTGTGATTATGTCTTGCGGATCCTAAAAAGGGACCCCCGCATTGCCAAAATTATGAAGGATGACGACTACTGGTTGGCCAGCATCCTCGATCAACACTATAAAGGCAAATTACAGAACATCATGCCACAGGAGAACCTAGAGCTAATATTGGTGAACAAACAAGCAACTCTGGTAAACGGTTTGTTAGAGGCATTACCAGAACACAGCAGCGGTGCAGGTCCTACCACGAGCCGTACTTAGCAAAATGGAAGAGCTGTTTGTTGTGCTCACAGCCGAAGTGGCGTTGGAGACAGGGGTTTCATGACCATGTTGTGGACTGATTTCTCAAGTACCGCTCACATGACTATTAATACTGAATCGATTGCAACAGACAGGAGACAGCAGTTGTCAACTATGGTTCAAAATTACCTCTCCTCCCCTATCAAGGTTCTCCCTCACAGTTCATTCCCCTTTGATTACTGGGCCTGTTAACTGGACATCTGGCCTGAATTGGCACAATATGCCTTACAGGAGCTTGCTTGCCCTGCTGGTAGTGTGCTATCAGAAAGAGTCTTCAGTGCTGCTGGATCAATCCTGACAGAAAGAAGGACCCGGCTGTCGACCCAAAATGTTGGTGATCTCACCTTCATTAAAATGAACCATGCCTGGGTTTCAAAGGATTTTGTACCTCCTTCCCCCAATGACACAGGTTGCCAGCAAAATGGCTTGCTTTGTCCTCCTCTTCCTCCGACTTCTCCAGTTCCTCCATTTGCAGCTGCTGAATGTCCAGCCTACACCTCAACATATGCCAGTTTTTCCACCTCCCTAACTGGGCTGTACCCCCCCAGGGCAGACGACAGCACCTGGTGCACCCAGGCAAGTCCCGGGGCCCTGCTTGCTCAGGGCCCCTGCACTTGCAATACTTACCTCTCCCTGCTCCACCGCTGTGACGTCTTCCGCAAGGTATTTCTTTTTTTATGTTTGGAGCAATACATGGGGCCCATCATACACTTGAGCATCATAGATGGGGCCCTTATACACTGGAGCATTTTATATGGGGCCCATCGTACACTGGAGCATTATAAATGGGGCCATCATACACTGGAGCATCATACACGGGGCCCATTATACACTGGAGCATCATATGGGGCCCATTATATATGGAGTATTATATAGGCCCATCATACACTGGAGCATCATCCATGGGGCACATGATATACTGGAGCATCATATGGGGCCCATTATATATGGCGCATCTTATGGGGCACATTATATATGGAGCATCACATGGAGCCCATTATATTTGGGGGCCATTATATTTGGAGCATTATATGGGGCTCGTAATACACTGGAGCATCATATATGGGGCCCATCATATACTAGAGCATCATATGGGGTTCATTATTTATGGGGCATCATATAGGGCCCTTTATATATGGAGCATCATATGGAGAACATATGGAGCCCATTCTGTATGGAGCAATATATGGGGCCCATCACATACTGTATGGAGCTTTATATGCAACTCATTATACTGTATGGAGCAATATGTGGGGCTCAGTATACTCTATGGGGACCGTCCTATACTGTATGGCACATTATATGGGGACCATCATATATTGGAGCATTATGTGGAGCTCATCATAAACTGTATGGAACATTATATGGGACCAATTATGTATGGAGCAATATATGGGGCTCATTATTCTGTGTGGAGCAATATATGTGGCTCATTATACTGTATAAAGCATTATATTGGGCCCAGTATTCTGTATGGAGCATCATATATGGGATTCATTATTCTGTATGGAGCAATATATGGGGCTCATTATTCTGTATAGAACAATATATGGCGCTCATTATTCTGTATGGCGCACTATGTGTTGCCCATAATACTGTATGGAGGACTATACTGTCCGGTTTTTGAGTTATTGTAGAATATACAATAGATATCACTCATGTAATGTAAGAAGTATTTGGCATTGTACTATACCTATATTTCTCTGCCGTATCGGAGCATCATGAGTTGTGGTATGTGTTAAAGGGGCCCACTGAGACTCTTTCACCCGGGACCCACAAAAACCTGCAGCCAGCCCTGCCCCCCCCCACAACTTTAGCCAAATAACCCCCAGTTTTCAATGCGTTAATATTATTATAAAGTAAATTAAGGTTCACAAGCTTAAGTAATAAGAATTGATGTAGTTGGCATTGAAATGGACACTGTAGGTGTGTTTACTGTCCTCCACTCACTGCCGACTTTTCTTCCCCATTGACTTGTATTTGGGTCGGGTTGAGTTTCAGTCGGAACTCCGACTTTTGCCGTTAGTCGGCCGATTTCGTTCGACTCAAGTTTTGATAAAGTCGGGTGGTCCGAAACCCGACTCGACCCTCCCGGAGGCAATGTCGCTCATCTCTAATGGTCATATTCAGACCCTTTACTCAGACACTCAAATTTAAGTCACATGCTGTCCATTTCCTTGTGATCCTCCATGAGATGGTTCTGCTACTTCATTGGAGTCCAGCTGTGTTTATTTAAACTGATAGGATTTGATTTGTAAAGGCACACACCTGTCTATATAAGTCCTCAGAGCTCACAGTGCATGTCATAGCTGGTTAAGCCGCAGTAATCAATGTCTGGAAATTGTATTCTACCAGACACCATAAGCTTTGGAATTAAACTCTGAATACAGTGTAAGCAAGCGATGGCCTGTATTGTGGTAAGTCTGGCAGGCCTGAAACCTATGTCAGGAACATGTACAAGCCTCATTGACTTGGAAGCAGCCTCCTCAAGGGAAAAAGACAGCAGTGCCAATGACCAATCTGCACAAGCCTACGCACTTCTTGACACTACACAACCAGGCATAATGTATCTTTTCCATGGTGTTGAGCAACAAGAAAGTAATTACAGGATATATCCCCGAGAGTGTGGAGGTCTGTGGACTCTTTTACACAAGTGACAGGCAGTGCTACAGAGCTCAGGTTAAGGCCTTAACATGGCAATGACCATGTTCAAATATGTGTACGGCTGTAGCCTGAATAGGTCTGTGGAGCGTATTAACCCAGTCTCTTAGATGTGCTTAAAATATACAGAAACTGGCCAATACCCCATTTAGAAAATGTAAGGGAAGCAACAGTTTAACAAAGAGACAGAAATCTCATGCATGATCCTGGAAAACTCAGCAATAGTCTTTGTCCAGCACCGGTCAATGTAATTGCTAACGAATATGTATGCCCTATCTAACAATCTGTGAACAGATATATATGCCGACAAGAGACAACTGAATGCTGTGCTTGGACAATGAACTGGACATGGTTGCTGACCGTTGTGTCTGTGCAACTGCAGGTTGTGGACAGGAAGCATCAGCCCCTCCATCCTGGACAGCAGATTGAGAAGGGCATAACACAGGGAAGGCCCAGTGATTTCAACGTCAGACACAGATTTTGTACCCAGGGGTCTGTATCAGACCAGCTTAAAGATGCGATGATGGTGACAATACACTTTGCAGTTATTACAAGAGGTATAGATAGAGAGTAGAACGTTAAGGACTGCACAATGTACAAAGATTTCCAAAAATTACCCCAAGGGGTCTGTATCATACACGTTGAAAGAGGCCATGTTGGGGACCTCACAATACATTTAGCAGTTATTACAAGAGGTAGAGATAGAGAGTACAAGTTTCACGATTGCACAATGTGCAAAGGTTTAAAAAAATTAGCCAAGGGGTCTCTCTCGGACCAGCTGAAAGACGCCGTGAGGGGGACATCACAATGCACTAAGCAATTATTACAAAAGGTAGAGATAGAGAGTACAAGTTTCACCATTGCACAATGTGCAAAGGTTTCAAAAAGTACAAAACATTACCCACGTGGGGTATACATAAATGAACACTAAGTACTTGTTGCAGAAGGAGGAGGAGGTAATTTTCTGAACAAAATGGTTTTGCATGGTAAGGGATGGACGTTAAGACAACTTCCAAAAAAAACATTTTGCCTGCATTCACATAATGTTGCTGTCATTCATAGGGCTTACAAAGTAGGAGGAAATCCAGCCATTGTTTAATTTTAGAAGAGTCAGCCTGTATGCATTTTCCATTGACTGGCGTGTGATTCCGTTATGATTGAACCTGCCAAACTATAAACCTTCTCAGACAACACACTTACAACAGGGCTTGGCAGCACCTCCAAGGCGTACAAGGAGAGGTCGGGCCAAGTGTGCAGCTTGGACAACAAATGGTTAAAGGGCACTGAACAATCATGAAGGGTGCTGGTATGGTCACTTAAATAGTCCTTCAGCATCTTGGTCAACTTCTCCCTCCTTGCCATAGTTGCACCCACAGATAGCCGGTACTGATGGACAGTCTCATGAAAATGGCCCAGTTGGTGGACATTCCTCCTCCCTGAGTTGCACCTGGTGTGCTTTGCCCGTTTTGACAAAGAGTCAAACGTTCAGTGTCCTCACCAGGAAGAACACTAACCATCCTCTCCTCCTCACGACGCATAGCCTCCTCCTCCTCCTCTTCAGGACATTCATACTGGACAGGCTTGAAGCTGGGATTGGGAGTCCCCTCTGTAGCACAGAGCAAAAAAATCCTGTTCCTCCTCATCCTCCTCCTGTTTTCTCGTCATCACCCAATGTGGTCTGAGAATATTCCGGGCGGGTGCCAATGTGATTTTACAGTCCGTGGCTACTGTGCCAGCTTTTCTTCTATCTATTTTTCTATGATGTATACATATATATACAGTATATATATGTATATATATATATATGGTGGGTACAGAAAATATTCAGACCCCTTTAAATTCTTTACTCTTTGTTTCTTTGCAGCCATTTGGTAAATTCAAAAAAGTTAATTATTTTTTCTCATTAATGTACACTCTGCACCCAATCTTGACTGAAAAAAACTGAAATTTTGAAATTTTTGCAAATTTATTAAAAAAGAAAGGAATCCAAGATGGCCGCCAGGTGTGACAACGCATGCGAGGATGCTCCAGACCGGTAGGATCTTATCCAGGTAACCTGGATGGAAGCAACAATCTCCCCATAGCTGGAGTGGAGTACACATTACATGCTGAGGTGAGGCACTTACCCATTGTCTGAGACACTGCAGAATATTCATAAGGGGGAAGAAGGGACACTATAAGAGACTGGGATCATATCTTGTGGCTGAATACCAGTTGCCCTCCTAGGAGATTTTTGTCCCTCGCCCCTCAGGCAACAGACAAAAGGAAGAATATACAATAGACTGTATTAAAAGTGCTTGCCCTTAAATTAAACTATACTATACAATTCTATAATATTCTTCTGAAGAGACTATACCCTGTAGTGGTCAAGAAAGGCAATTATAGCCTGAAAAATGTGATTTTTCCAGCAGTCCACTTCCATCTAGCAAGAAGAGAAGTTTGTCCCCCTCTTTTCCTTTTTTCTTTTACTCTAAAAATATGTGGCTTCCGAGTTGGGCGGTGGCCATGTGAGCGCTTTGTGATCTGTGTCCCCTACCCTCCATTGATCCAGTATAACTGCCTGTTAAGGCGCGTAATACTCTGCCTCCATTACATATCTTTATATGGACCAATATCTTTTTCGCAGTGGGCAGAAGAAGCGCCAACCCCCTGGGGAGTCCGCCAACATGACATCTACCGAGGCGACTTCTGTCAGGAATGCGGCGGTGCCTATTTCTACCTCTTTGCCATCATCAGGTAACCTAGACTTGCAAATAAGCATCCCCTCTATAGCTGCTAACATTATGGCTAAAATTATGCAGGAAATTAAATATACTATTGAAGTCTCTTTACATAGAGCCTTGAAAGGGTTGCAAGACAGACAGGATGAAAAGGTTGAAAGTGTTATGTTCTGCTACAAGCACTAAGGAAAGAAGGGAGATCTGTCCCTACGATAGAACTAAGCTAGATCCCTACTATGTAACGGGGAACCTGATCCTGCGATTAGACCCGCTAAAGTCCTCAGCTAGTCTGTACGAAGACCTATAGATGCGAGGAAGGGATCCCTACAAGAACTAGGGACTGGTAGAAAGATGGACACCTCCTAACAGAAGTTGTAGCAGTAAAAGACAAAAAAAAAACATAGAACATAGAGGTCCGAAGACCAAGCAAAACTGACTGAGTAAGGTAACCAAGCACCTGGCTAGCTTAAGAGTAGAAATTACAATGAAGTCCAGCAAAGCCAGAAGGGCGGAGCAGGATTAAATAGGCAAAAAGGTCATGTGACCAGCAAGATAGAAAAAACCTAACAGGAGAGTTCTAACAGTACCCCCCTTTCTAAGAGGATCCTCTGGATCCCCTAGGCCCAGGCTTATCCGGAAACCTCTTGTGAAACGCTCTGACAATTCTGGATGCAGAAACATCCTCCGCCCTCACCCATGAGTTATCCTCGGGTCCGAAACCCTTCCAAGCGACGAGATACTGCAAACTCCCTCTATACCGTCTAGATTTTAGGATGCGGGAAATTTCATATTCCCCGTCCTCCACCACCGGGGGAACAGTGGCAGAGGCATCTCCATCTGACACATCAGCTCTTTTCAACAGAGAAACATGAAACACCGGATTAATCTTCCAGGAGGTAGGAACCTCCAACCTAACAGCAGATTGCTTAACAACCTGAAGCACCTTAAAGGGCCCTACAAACTTGGGACCCAATTTTTTAGAAGGAATCCTCAACCGCAGATTCTTAGAGGACAACCAAACCATGTCACCAATAGCAAACAAAACCTCTTTCCTGTCAAAGTACCTTTTAGATTTTCTGTTAGCCTCCTGAAGATTAATACGCACATCCGCCCAAACTCTCTCCAAATCACCGTAAAATTTCTCCTCTTCAGGCACAGCCGATACCAATTTGGAGAATGACCCAAACGACGAATGTCTCCCAGTACAACAAAAAAAAAGGCGAACAACCAGCAGAAGAGGATTTATGGTTGTTAAGAGCAAATTCAGCAAGTGGCAGAAGCTCAGACCACCCCTCTTGATTGTCTGCCACAAAACAACGCAAGAACTGCTCAACATCCTGGTTTTTCCTTTCTGTCTGGCCATTAGACTCAGGATGATAACCGGATGAAAACGGCAAATGAACTCCCAACCTGTCACAAAAGGCACGCCAAAAACGAGTCACCAACTGAGGTCCCCTATCAGAAACAATGTCAGTAGGAATGCCATGTAGTCTGACAATTTCCTTGACAAAGGCCTTAGCGAGAGTCTTAGCGCAGGGCAGTTTGATGAAAGGAACCAAGTGACACATCTTGCTAAAACGGTCCACGACCACCCAGATGACAGTGAAACCCTCAGAGGGGGGAAGGTCAGTAATAAAGTCCATAGCCAAATGTGTCCAAGGTGCACTAGGAACCTCCAGAGGGCAAAGCAACCCCGCAGCAGGAGTATGTGAAGACTTAAATCTAGCACACACAGTGCATTGACGCACCCACTTAGTGACTTCCTTCTGCCATCCAGGCCACCAAAAACTGCGACCCACAAGTCTCTTGGTCTCAGAGATTCCAGGATGACCTGCCAACCGAGACTCATGACACTCAACAAACAAATCTCTCCTAAAGGTCCCAGGCACAAACAACCTCCCATGGGGAGTGTTAGATGGGGCATTCTCCTGTGCTTTAAGAAGCTCATCTTCCAACACAGAGTCCAAAGCAGCAATCACAACCCCTTCTTGTAAAATGTTCTCCTCCTCCTCAGCACCGACCATGGGAGAAAAGCTGCTAGACAAAGCATCAGCTTTAACATTCTTAGTACCTGGGATGTAAGTAACGGAAAAATTAAACCGTGAGAAAAACAGTGCCCACCTAGCCTGACGGGCATTCAAGCGTTTGGCAGCATCAAGATAGATCAGATTTTTATTATCAGTGAAAACCTGAACGGGAAATTCAGCACCTTCCAAAAGATGACGCCAGTGTTCAAATGCGAGTTTAATAGCCAACAATTCCCTATTACCAATATCGTAATTCAGTTCAGTCTCAGAAAATTTTTTTAAAAAAAGGCACAGGGATGTACTCCATCCCTGTTTTCCTGAGACAGCACCGCGCCGACCCCCACAGAAGCATCAACCTCAACCAAAAACGGTTTAGTCTCATCAGGCTGCATAAGGATGGGAGCAGAGCTGAACCTCTCCTTTAGAAACACAAAAGCTTCAATGGCCTCAGTAGTCCACTGAACCGCATTAGCACCTTTCCTGGTGAATCGGTCAGTGGTTTGACAATAATAGAAACATTTTTAATGAATTTTCTATAATAATTGGCGAAACCCAAAAACCTCTGTATCGATTTCAAACCAATAGGCCTAGGCCATTCCTGCACAGCTTGAACTTTCACAGGGTCCATCTCAAAACCTTCGCTGGAGATAATGTAGCCCAAAAAACTAATTCTCTGTACAGCGAACTCACATTTCTCTAGCTTAGCAAAAAGCGAATTGTCAATTAATAACTGTAATACCTCACGTACGCTCCGCCAATGAGACTCCAGATCCAGTGAATAAATCAAAATGTCATCCAAATACACAACCACATTTTTGCCGATCAAAGGTCTAAGGATGTCATTAATAAGATTCTGAAAAAATGCAGGAGCATTGGTAAGACCAAAAGGCATAACCAGATTCTCAAAAGGACCCACAGGAGTGTTAAAAGCAGTCTTCCATTCATCACCCTCCTTCATGCGCAACAAATTGTATGCCCCCCGAAGATCAATTTTAGAGAACTACTTGGCCCCCATTAACTGGTTAAACAAATCAGGAATCAATGGCAGTGGGTATGGATTGCGTACAGTAATTTTATTAATCTCACGAAAGTCCAGACAAGGACATAAACCGCCGTCCTTTTTTTAACAAAAAAAAATCCAACAGCCACAGGAGACTTGGAAGGCCTAATGTGACCGCGGCCAAGCTTGTCTGTATGTATTCCTCCAAACCCTTTCTCTCAGGAATAGTAAGATTAAATAAACGACTTTTAGGAAGAGTCGCTCCAGAGAAAAATTCAATAGTACAATCATAGTCTCTATGGGGAGGCAAAATCTGCGATTCCTTCTCAGAAAAAACTTTCCAAAAATCCTGAATAGGTACAGGTAATTCCCCTTTATCCACAGCAGCAATACGCCCGTTACAACACTTGTCATAACACTTAGGGCTCCAGGACTTAATTTCATTGGTAGACCAATCCAGTACAGGATTGTGCAATTTTAACCAGGGTAACCCCAAAACCACCGGAGAAGGCAATTTATTCAATACTACCAAATCCAAATTCTCTTGGTGAACACCATTAATAGTGAGGGGAAATTCACAGACCTTGTGAGTAACATTCTTCAAGGGAGAGCCATCAACAGAAACCACGGCAATAGGGGATGACAAAAGTTTGGGTTTTAATTTAAGTTTTTCCAAGAATCCCCCATCAATCACATTCAGAGTAGAACCACAATCGACAATACCCGAAATTCCATTAATTCTTCCTGAGCAGAAGTAGTGGCAGAAAGAAGACGCCCTTAGTGTTTAAACAGGCTATACGGGCGGAACTGACCTTTTTTTTTTTCTTTGTTCATACGAAGCACACAGTTCTTAATGAAATGGTCAGATTTGCCGCAAAAAAAGCACAAACCTTCAGAAAACCTGCGGTCTTTTCCCTGAGAGCGAGGTGCCATCGCTCTAATCTCCATCAGCTCTCCAATGTCAGTACAGACCCTCTCAAGACTTGGAGCTGACATGGCAGAGGATTTGCTCTCATTAACCCTTGCACGCAGTCTCCTATCCACCCGTATAGCTAATTGCATAGCCTCCTGCAAGTTACCAGGTGTGGGATAAGCAATCAGCAAATCTTTAACCCTTTCACCTAGCCCTGCAAGAAAAAAACTTTTCAAAGCTGAATCGTTCCACCCCACCTGAGTAGATCACCGATGGAAGTGAGTACAAAATTTTTCCACATTACCTGATCCCTGCCTCAAACGTCTCAATTCTGTCTCAGCTGATGAGACACAATCAGGATCATCATCATACAATAACCCCAAAGCAGAAAAAAAACTATCCACTGATCTAAAGCATGGATCCCTAGGTTGTAGAGAAAAGGCCCACTCCTGAGGTTCTTTGCGCAAAAGTGACATTATGAACCCTATGCGCTGTGATTCATCACCAGAGGATCTGGGTCTCAAATGAAAATACAACAAGCAAGAATTTTTAAAAGAAAAAAAATCTTGTTGTTCACCAAAAAATAAATCAGGCAAACGTACCTTTAGCTCCACAAAATGTGCTCCAGAACAGCTACTCACTTGTTGCTGGAGCTTGGCCACCTCCAGAGAGAGTCCCTGCAGGTGTTGAGCCAAGTCCTGAACCGACACAATGATGGAAACTGGAAATCTTTCCTTAGAGATATTTTTGGGCTGGACTTACTGTTATGTTCTGCTACAAGCACTAAGGAAAGAAGGGAGATCTGTCCCTACGATACAATTAAGCTAGATCCCTAAGATGTAACGGGGAACCTGATCCTGCGATTAGACCCGCTAAAGTCCTCAGCTAGTCTGTACGAAGACCTATAGATGCAAGGAAGGGATCCCTACAAGAACTAGGGACTGGGAGAAAGATGGACACCTCCTAACAAAAGTTGTAGCAGTAAAAGACAAAAAAAAACAACATAGAACATAGAGGTCCGAAGACCAAGCAAAACTGACTGAGTAAGGTAACCAAGCACCTGGCTAGCTTAAGAGTAGAAATTACAATGAAGTCCAGCAAAGCCAGAAGGGCGGAGCAGGATTAAATAGGCAAAAAGGTCATGTGCCCTGCAAGATAGAAAAAACCTAACAGGAGAGTTCTAACAGAAAGTATCTCTGAATTGGAGAAAAGACTGTCAAATGTTGAGGATGACACCTATAGCGACCACAACAGAGAATGCCTTGCTGTGGGATAGAGTTGATGATCTGGAAAATGGTTCCCAGCGCAGAAATTTATCTCCCCAAAGCCCTACATCTTTCTACGGGACGAAAAGTGGAGAGGGCCCACAGAGTAGGGCCAGTGGCATCCTCAACTACAACTGATGCAAGGGTTCCGAGGTGCCCGTGCCAGGTGATTGTGCGCTTTCTGGATTACAACGATAAAGTTGATATATTGCAGGCATACTGGAGGCACAACCGACCTCTGATGATCTGTGGCCACAAAACTCTCATTTTTGACGACTTCTCAGTAGAACTTACAAGGAGGCGAAAGGCCTTTAGTCCTATCTGTACAAAACTGTATCAGGAGGGCATACGATTCCAGCTCAAATACCCTGTAATCAGAGAGAGCTCGGATGTCTCTCACACTTTTGCCTCCCCGGACAAATCCAAAGCTTTTACCAAAGAGCTGCTGAATCACTCAGAGAACAACCACTCCTCGAGGAGTTCAGAGATTCAGCGGTCACCGCGGAATTCTGCAGACAATATAACCAGTTAAACCCTGCGAAAAAGTGTGGCTTGCTCCTCACTGATGGGAACCTTTCCATTTGAGAATAGTCTGTTTAGACATGATCGAGGGTTAGAGGGACCCTTGCCTCGCAGGGTCGGGCAGAAGTGAAGTCCATTTGTAGAATGTTTTCCATTTCTCCAGAATGTGGACGTCATTTTATTCATCACCTCTTGGGTGAAATGTTCTGGGTGAGACTACAATCTCGTCTCACAGGACTGTTTATCTTATTTATCTGGTTAATGTAATTTCCACTGAAGTTAGCGTTAATGTTGATTGAATTTTGATCTGTTGAACATTTTTTCCCATCTGTCCTTCCCTTTCTTCTGCCTCACTCCCACCTGTCTCAAGTTATATAAGATACAAGCTTAAAGGGAATCTGTCACCTCATTTTTCATATATAAGATACGGCCATCGCCATTATGGGCTTATCTACAGCATTTTGTAATGCTGTAGCTAAGCCCTCAATGTAACCTGAAAGATAAGAAAAATAAGTTAGATTATACAAACCCAGGGGCAGTCCGCTGCGGATCTGGGTCCGATGGGTGTCGCAGGTCCGGGTCCGGAGCCTCCCATCTTCATGCGATGACATCATCTTCCTGCTTCTGTCACGACTCCTGTGCAGACGTAATTCTCTACCCTGTTGAGGGCAGAGTAAAGTACTGCAGTGAGCAAGTGCCGGGAAAGGTCAGAGAGGCCCGGCGCCTGTGCACTGCAGAACTTTATTCTGCCCTCAACAGGGCAGATCAGTATGCCTGCGCCGGAGCTGCAACGGAAGCAAGGAAGAGGACGTCATCGCATGAAGATGGGAGGCGCCGGACCCGGACCTGCAACGCCCATCGGACCTGACCGCCCCCCCGGGTGAGTATAGTCTAAAGGCCCCGTCTCAACATAGCGAGATCACTAGCGAGATCGCTGCTAAACAGCGATCTCAACAGCGATCTCGCTATGACTGACACGTACCAGCGATCAGGCCCCTGCTGTGAATCGCTGGTCGTGCCAGAAATGCCTGGACTTTCTTTAGATCGCTGGTCTCCCGCTGGCCAGCACGCATCGCTGTGTGTGGCAGGCAGGAGAACAGCGATCAGCTGGTAACCAAGGTACACTTCGGGTTTCCAGGCGCGGCACTGTGCCTGGAAACCTGATGTGTACGTTGAATACCAGCGCGCTGCTGCAGGGAAGCTGGTAACCAAGGTACACATTGGGTTTCCAGGCACCACGCAGCACCTGGAAACCCGAAGTGTACCTTGGTTACCAGCTCCCTGCATCAGCGGGCTGGTATCCAACGTACACTGCGGGTAACTAGGTGACATTACCTACATTGTCGCTGTCCTGATCGCTGACTGAGCTGCCTGTTTGGCAGCTCAGCAGCGATCATGTAGCGACACACCAGCGATCCTGATCGTTGTCGGGATCGCTGGTGTGTCGCTATGTGAGATGGGGTCCTAACTTGTTTTTCTTATCTTTCAGGTTACATCGGGGGCTTATCTACAGCATTTCACAATGCTATAGATAAGCCCCTAATGGTGGTGGCTGCAGCTTATATGTGAAAAATGAGGTGACAGATTCCCTTTAAGATACAGACCTACAGATTGCACATTTAAAATGAGAATACTATGTTGGAATGTTAAAGGTCTGCGCTCCCCCCAGAAGCGAATGTTTGTCCTTAGACACGTGAAGCGACTTAAGTCAGATATAGCCCTCCTTCAGGAGACTCATTTGCCTGAGGCTGACTTTATCCGAATGCGTAGGTTGTGGGTGTGGAGTGTATATGGTCCCCATCGATACATAAAAAGGCTGGGTGTTAACTCTTATTAGCAAACAAATCATCCACCACTTGATCAATCACCAAACTGATGGAGAGGGAAGACTTTCACATTTGGTTGTGTCTACACAAATGAGAGACGTTTCAATTTTTAACGTATGTGGTCCTAATGATAATAAGTCTTTCTTTAATTATTTGGAGAACATAATTAACGCAGATCATAATCTCAACAAAAGAGTGGAGGAACTTCAACTCAGTGGTTTCTGCATTGGAAGACAGAAAGCAAGAGATTTCGATCAGCAGTTCTGAGTCTCCCAGAGATAAGGTGCTGGGTCCTTAATTAACAAAGTGCTCTTTAAAAGATACTTGGAGGTTTTTGCACCCTGATGGCAGAGAGTATACATTCTTTTCCCACGCTAAGAATTCATGGTGCCGAATTGATTATTTTCTAATTTCCCTCCCCTGATCCTCATATTAATAGCTGCCAATATTGGAAATTTGATCATTTCGGACCACTCCCCGATGTTATTAGACCTGAGGGAGACTTACCTGAAGGGTACTGATTTCCTCTGGAGATTCCCCAACTTTCTATGCGGAGATGACTCCTTTGCTTTTTCCCTCAAGTTGTGGTGGCAAGAATTTTTAACTTACAATGAGATACACCGAAACGACCCTTCACTCCTGTGGGAATCGGCGAAGGCTGTGCTCAGAGGGAGAATTATGGCATACATGTTCTCCTTAAGAAAACGTACTTTAAAACTGTATGGGGAGTTAACGGAGGAGCTCAGAAAGGCCTACACAAATTTCCTCACAGATTCATCTTCAGCTAATAAAGACCTTTGCTTTCAGCGCAGCCTGTTGCCGCTTGGCTGAGACAGTGCTGCAGTTGTTCCAGTTTGTGACTGCTGTGGTCATTACGGAGATGCAGACTCAGAAGGAGGAGGATGAGGTGCAGGAGCTGTAGACTGGGTGGGCAACCTTTATTGACCTAGGGCCAGCAATCCTTGTGTCGGAACTACTTCTTCCATCCCAAGGTCCGACTGGGTCACGGCTTCCACTAAGTTAACCCAGTGTGCCATCAGAGAGATGAACCATCTCTGCCAAAAGCACTTGTCCATGTATCCGTGGATAGGTGGACTTTCCCAGTAACTGCATTGCTGATTGCACCGCTAATGTTGAAAACATAAAAACGTAAAGTTTGACACGTGCTTGTGTAATGCGGGGACAGCACACAAGGAGAAATAGTGGCGGCTGGGGACTGAGTTCCGAGGGACTGCCGTCTCCATCTGATTGCGGAAAGCTTCTGTCTCCACGAGCTTAAAAGGCAACATTTCGAGAGCAAACAGTTGCAAAATGTGTGAATTTAGTAGTGTGGCCTGTGGGGCGTTGGCTGTGTATTTGCGCTTGCATTCCAAGGACTTGGGTGTGGACAACTGAACGCTGCGCTGGGACAAGGACGTAGACGTGCTTGCTTATGGTGATAGATGAGCGTGTGCAACAACATTGGTGGAGGGCAGGAAGCATCTTCACGTGCACCATGGACAGGGGATTAGCTTGCACGCACAATAGCGGAAAAAGCAGTGGTGTCACCCGCAGACACTGTTCCTGTACCCTGGGGTTCGGCCCACAAATCCGGGTGCTTTGCTGCCATGTGCCTTATCATGCTGGTGGTGTACAGGCTGGTAGTTTTGCTACCACTGCTGATTTGGGCCTGGCAGGTGGTGCAAATGGCCATTTTTGGGTTATTGGCAGTCTTTAAAAAACAAGAAGACTCGGGAAGACCTAACAGTTGTACTGGCAACTTCCATCGTGTTGGTGTTACGGTGAACGGTTGCCCGCCTTCTGTCTGCGACCAGCACACTGCTTCTTAATGCCTGTTGGGGTGCTAAACCTCCCTCCTCCTGTGTGCTGCTGTCCTTTCTTTGCATGTCCTACTGCCAGGTTGGGTCAGTTACTATATCATCCACCACCTCATCTTCGACTTCCTGGTTCTACTCCTGATTTTCTGGCAAATGTGTCTCATCATTGTCCACCTCTTGTGACACTCTCCCACCGTAGCCTTCATGTTACCATGACTGCTCAAATATTTGGGCATCGCTACATGCGATCTCCTCTTTCCCTGCTTCAAGTGGACCGGGCGAGGGGGCCCGAATCTATAAATGGAAAAGTAAACAGCTCTTCGGAGTGTCCAAGTGTGGGATCAGTTATCGTGGGGCACTCGGCATGGTGGGAGGAAGGAGGATCAGGGTGAGGAATATGAGGTACAGACTCACGGCTACTGAGGCTTGACCGAGTGGAAGACAGGGTGGTGGTGGTAGTGGCAAAGTGACTGGAAACATTATCCGCTATCCAACCAACAACGTTTTGACACTGCTCTGGGTTCAATAGTGGTGTGCTGCTGTGGTCTCCTAGTAATGGGACAGGAAAGTAGGGCAAGAAGATGTGTTTGTTTTGGCACAATTTCAGCCTGCCCTTGGCCTCTGCATGCACCATCACCATCACTTCCAGTTCCTCATCACTTGCCATGCGCCTTGCCCATTATAAATGGAGTACAATATTTCCATGTTCATTACAAATGAATGAATTTGGATCGAACTTATATGTGATCCATGTGACAGAAAAACCACAGTTTTAAATAGCTGGCCTGTAGGTAACTATTTGTAACAGCTAACTGGTGTCCGTCAATAACTTTCCTTACACAATGCAACAAAATTTAAATGGAGGCCAGAAATGGCAGAATATTGAGCCAACTTATATGGGATCTGTGTGACGGAAAACAACAGTTTTAAATAGCTGGCTTGTAGGTAACTATTTTTAACAGGAAACTGGTGTCTGTCAATAACTTTGTTAACACACTGCAACAAAATTTAAATAAAGGCCAGAAATGGCAGATTTTTGAGCCCACTTATATGTGAACTGTGTGATGGAAAACCACAGTTTTAAATAGCTGGCCTGTAGGTAACTATTTTTAACAACAAACTGGTGTCTACAATGACTTCGCTAATAGAGATGAACGACTTTGCCTCCGGAAGGGTCGAGTCAGGTTTCAGAACACCCGACTTTCTCAAAAGTCGAGTTGAACGAAATCTGCCGACTATCGGAAAAAGTCGAAGGTCGAATCTCGACCGAAACCCAATGCAAGTCAATGGGGAAGAAAAGTCAGCAGGGAGTGGAGGACAGTAAACACACGTACAGTGCCCATTTCAATGCCAACGACATCAATTCTTATTACTTAAGCTTGTCAACCTTAATTTACTTTATAATAATAGTAGCGCATTGAAAACTGGGGGTTATTTGGCTAAAGTTGTGGGGGGGCAGGGCTGGCTCCAGGTTTCCATGGGCCCCGGGCGAAAGAGTCTCAGTGGGCTCCTTTAACACATACCACAATTCATGATGCTCCTATACGGCACAGAAATATTGGTATAGTACAATGACAAATACTTCACTTCTTACATTACATGAGTGATATCTATTTTAAATTCCACAATAGCTCAAAAACCAGACAGTATATTCCTCCATACAGTATTATGGCCACCACATAGTGCGCCATACAGAATAATGAGCCCCATATATTGCTCCATAAATAATTTGTCCCACATAATGTTCCATACAGTATATGATGAGCTCCACATAATACTACAGTACATGATGGTCCCCATATAATGTGCCATACAGTATAGGACGGTCCCCATAGAGCAGGGGTGGGGAATCTCTTTTCTGCCAAGGGCCATTTGGATATTTATACCATGCTTCGGGGGCCGTACAAACTCCGCCCACAAAGTACATCCTGACTCTGGCACTGGTCTCAAGGCGTAATCTTGCATTGCATGCCCTTCAGTGTTCAGTAGTGAACACTGCGTGTGTGTGCTCACAGATCAAGAAGAAAATAATGAGCTGCAGGCAATCAAAATACAGCTCCCTGCCAAAGCACTGCGGTCCCTGAGAATCTGCCCGGGGGCCGGATGAAAGGTCATCAAGGGCCGTAAATGGCCCTGGGGCCTGAGGTTCCCACCCCTGCCATAGAGTATAATGAGCCCCACATATTGCTCCATACAGTATAATGAGTTGCATATAAAGCTCCATACAGTATATGATGGGCCCCATATATTGCTCCATACAGAATTGGCTCCATATAATGCTCCATACAGAATAGGCCCCATATGTGCTCCATATGATGCTCCATACCCTATATGATGCCTCATAAATAATGAACCCCATATGATGCTCCAGTATATGATGGGCCCCATGGCTTATGCTCCAGTGTATGATGGGCCTATATAAGGCTCCATATATAATGGGCCCCATATGATGCTCCAGTGTATAATGAGCCCCATTTATAATGCTCCAGTGTATGAGTCCCATAAAATGCTCCAAATATAATGGTCCCCATATATAATGCTCCATATATAATGGGCTCCATGTGATGCCCCATAAATAATGAACCCCATATGATGCTCTAGTATATGATGGGCCCCATATGATGCTCCAGTGTATAATAGGCCTATATAATGCTCCATTTATAATGTGCCCCATATGATGCTCCAGTATATGATGAGCCCCATCCAGTGTATGTTGGTGTATATATAATGCTCCATATATAATGGGCCCATATGATGCTCCAGTGTACAAATGGGTCCCTTATATGATGCTCCAGTGTATGATGGGCCCCATTTATAATGTTCCAGTGTATGATGGTCCCATGGATGATGTTCCAGTGTATGATGGGCCTATATAATGCTCCATATATAATGGGCCCCATATGATGCTCCAGTATATATGGGCCCCATGGATGATGCTCCAGTGTATGATGGGCCCCATGGATGATGCTCCAGTATATGATGGGCCTATATGATGCTCCAGTATATGATGAGCCCCATGGATGATGCTCCAGTGTATGATGGGCCCCATGGATGATGCTCCAGTGTATGATGGGCCTATATAATGCTCCATATATAATGGGCCCCATATATGATGCTCCAGTGTATGATGGGACCTATTTATAATGCTCCAGTGTATAATGCTCCCCATATATTGCTCCAAACATTAAAAAAAATGAAATATCTCTCCTCGCTGGGCACCGCTCTACTCTGGACTCCTCAGCGTCGCCATCTTCCAGCTCTCTGCACTGTGTTCAGGCAGAGGGCGCACAGACGTGACGTCATCACGCTCTGTGACCTGAATGTCACTGTCAGGAAACAAGGAAGACTCACAGAGGTGGAGCAGGGAGAGGTAAGTATTGCAAGTGCTGGGACCCTGAGCAAGTAGGGGGGCACACTCATGGGCGTCGGCACTGGCAAAAGGCCCCTCATAGTACGCCGGTGTCTCTGACGACGAGTGGGCCCTCCCACCTGCTCAGGGCCCCGGCACTTGCCCGGGTGCGCCAGATGCTGATGCCGGCCCTGGGTGGGGGGGACATCCCAGTTAGGGAGGTGGAAAAACTGACATATGTTGAGTTGTAGGCTGGACGTTCATCAGCTGCAAATGGAGGAATTGGAGGCATGGTTCATTTTAATGAAGGTGAGATCACCAACATTTTGGGTCGACAGCCGGGTCCTTCTTTCTGTCAGGATTGATCCAGCAGCACTGAAAACTCTTTCTGATAGCACACTACCAGCAGGGCAAGCGAGCTCCTGTAAGGCATATTGTGCCAATTCAGGCCAGGTGTCCAGTTTACAGGCCCAGTAGTCAAAGGGGAATGAACTGTGAGGGAGAACCTTGATAGGGGAGGAAAAGGTAATTTTGAACCATAGTTGACAACTGCTGTCTCCTGTCTGTTGCAATCGATTCAGTATTAACAGTCATGTGAGCGGTACTCGAGAAATCAGTCCACAACATGGTCACAAAACCCCTGTTTCCAATGCCACTTCGGCTGTGTGCACCACAAACACCTCTTCCATGTTGCACAGTACGGCTCGTGGTAGAACCTGCACCGCTGCTATCTGCTGGAAATGCCTCTAACAAACGGTTTACCAGAGTTGCTTGTTTGTTCGCCAACATTAGCTCTAGGTTCTCATGTGGCATGATGTTCTGTAATTTGCCTTTATAACGTGGATCGAGGATGCTGGCCAACCAGTAGTCGTCATCCTTCATAATTTTGGCAATGCGGGGGTCCCTTTTTAGGATCCACAAGACATAATTACACAGTGGGCAAATGTTCCAGGTGTCAATGATGCACTGTCAGTGGTGGGTGGAGGAGCACTTTATGCCAAATCCACATCCCTCCAGTCACGCACAAACCCTGTACCTGACCTTGGCAAGCCAACATTTTCTCTTGCCCCCTGAGAAGCATCCTCCTCCCCAAAATAATCATACCCCTCATCCTCCTCCTCTTCCTCTTCTTCCTCCACCTCGTCCAGGACAGTTCCCTGAGCAGACAACAGCTGACTGTCATCAATTCTTCCCTCCTCCTACTCGTCTTCCTCCTCCTCTGCAGACCCCTGATCGTTAATGTGCGTCAAAGTTTGCATGAGCAGACGCATAAGTGGGATGGTCATGCTTAAGATGGCATTGTCTGCGCTAACCAGCCATGTGCATTCCTCAAAACACTGAAGGACTTTACAGAGGTCTTTCAGCTTTGACCACTGCACACCCGACAACTCGATGTCTGCCCTCAAACTGCCTGCTCGTGTATCCTCCCACAAATGCATTACAGCCTGCCTCGGTTCGCACAGCCTCTCAACCATGTGCATGGTGGAGTTCCACCTTGTTGCAACGTCTATGATTAGGCAGTGCTTGGGGAGGTGGAGCGATCGCTGCAGCCTCTGCATACGACTGGTGTCTACGGGCGAGCGACGGATGTGCGTGCACAGTCTTCGCAACTTATGGAGCAGGGCTGTTTACTCCGGATAATTATTTATGAAGCACTGCACCACCACGTTTAAGGTATTAGCCAGGCAAGGTATGTGTCTGAGTTTTGCCAGGGCTATGGTCACCACAAAATTACGTCCATTATCAATGACTACCTTACCTGGCTCAAGATGTTGACTGCCCAGCCATGACTCAGTTTCTCGCTGCAAGTAGTCGGCTAGTACCTACACGGTGTGTCTGTTGTCGCCCAAAGACATCATCTTTAAAACAGCCTGCTGACACTTACCACTAGCTGTTCGATAGTGGGACACCTCGTGTGCAACACTGGCAGCTGCTGATGGAGTGCTCGTGCGACTGCGCTCTGTCGACAAGCTTTCGCTTCTGGAGGAGGAGGTTTGAATGCCTACAGCCAACTGTTGCCTATACCGTGGGCTAGGCAGCACTGTCCCACCGCCGCTGTCCCCTGTGGTCCCTGCATCCACCACCTTAACCCAGTGTGCAGTGATGGACACGTAATGGCCCTGGCCAAGCCTACTGGCCCATGCATCTGTTGTGAGGTGCACTTTTCCACTCATTGATTGTTTGAGTGCATGGACAATGCGGTCTTTCACATGCAGGTGGAGGGCAGGGATGGCTTTTCTAGAAAAGAAGTGCCGACTGGGTAGGTCATAGCGTGGGACAACGTAGGCCATGAGCTCTCGGAATGCTGCGTTTTCAACCAAACAGAAGGGCATCATCTCTAATGAGATCAGTTTGGCAATGTAAGCGTTCAAAGCCAGTGTACGTGGATGAGTACTTTCTTGTCCTACACAGAGTCTGCTGGGGTAAGCTGGACTTGAGAGCTGCATATGGGGGAACTAGCGGTGGACATGGCGGACTGAGAGGGGGTTGGTGATGGTGATGGTGGTGGTGATGGCCTATATTCAGTCTTTGGTTGCAAAAACATTGTGATTCCCTAACTGTTTTGGCCTTGCGACGACATCTCAACATTTCTTGCTGGTGGTGTGGTAACAGATGGGCTTACAGTGGGGGAAGAGATGTAGCGTTGCTAGCTAACTTCAGTCGGAGCAGGTGCACATGTGCTACCTGAGGTTTTCTAGTCCGTCCATGCTTGCAAGTGCATGTTGTTTAAATGTCTAAGCATACAACTGGTATTCAAATTTCGGAGATTTTTCCCTCGGCTAAAGGTCCTTCCGCACTTCTTACAGATAACCTTTGCCTCATCAATAGGATTTTGGTCAAAAAAGTGCCATACTGCACTCTTCCTACTATGGGATAAATTTTCAGGGCTTGCATGCTGTGCTAATTTAACCGTCTGTTCAAGCTGTCCTGCAACTCTTTTTGCTTTTTTAACACGTTTTTGGACTGCTACAGGCCTGCCAGATAACCGCAGCTGCAATGTCGATGCCTGCTGCGGATCCTCCTCCTCTTCTGAGCTATTGCCTGCACCCTCTTCCCCCAATGGATGCCAATCCGGGTCAACAACTGGGTCATCCATCACCTCCTCTTCAATTTCATCTGCACCTTCCTCTGTGTCACCGTGTATGGTGGTATAGTATGCGGGAAGGGGCACCTGAGATTCATCAGGGTCAGATTCTGCCTCAGTAGACTACGAGGGCAATGTAGTGCTCTGGGTGAATGTACCAGTAGAATTATAGAGCATTGGCTGTGCATCAGTGCACTAAATGTCAGATTCTTCTTGGACTGGGGAATTCAGGATTTGACTTAATAACCCAGGCATGGTATGTGAAAAGAGCTCCATGGAGTAATCTGAAGTGTGGCCTGCTACATCCTTCACTTTTGGTGAGGGTGAAGGACACAAGGAAAGGTGTTGTTCCTGACTAGGAGCCTGCACTGACGACACAGTGCTTGCATTTTTTTGAAACTTCAGAAGACGAGGCGATAGTGCTGGAGGCTGTTTTGGCAATGTAAGCCAAAATCTGTTCCTGAAGCTCCGGCTTTAAAAGCGGTTTACCTACTCCCAGAAAAGTGAGCCTTCCAGGCCTTCTGGAGCCAGACGATGACGCAGGCTCAACACCTCCTGCCTTAGGTGCTATTGTGCTTTTGACACTACCAGCAGATGCAGCACCACCACCATCAGTACCAGCTGGCCCCCCTGCCCACGTCCACGGAATCTTCCACCATACTTCCTCATTTTTTTTTTTTTTTTTTTGCCACTTGGGTTTTTTTTGCCTTCCTCTGGATCAACATGTTAGGGCAGGTTAGGATAGGATATGGGTTGAACTAGATGGACTTAAAGTCTTCCTTCAACCTTAATAACTATGTTACTATGTTACTATGTATGTTTGGGAAAATGTACCAAAAATTCCAACAGATATATGGCACTGTATCAGAAGCGTACAGCTGTATAAGGTGAAGCGCAAAATGTAAATCTCCGTATATATTTCCAGAATAACACACAGACGCTCACTCAGTATGGATTAGAACAGAATATAAAAAGCAGAAAAACTGTACTGTAGCAGAAGCGTACAGCTGGAAACAGTGTAGGGGTAATTGTAAATCTCCGTATATATTTCCGGAGTCACACACAGACCCTCACTCAGTATGGATTTGACCCGAATACAAAAAAGCAGAAAAAAGGTACTGTATCCGAAGATACTAGGTGTATATAGTATAGGGTAAAATTTAAATCTCCGTATATATTTCTGGAGTCACACACAAACGCTCTCTCAGTATGGATTTGACCAGAATACAAAAAGCTGAAAAAAGGAACTGTATCAGAAGATACCAGCTGTATATAGTGTAGGGTAAAATTTAAATCTCCGTATATATTTCTGGAGTCACACACAAACGCTCTCTCAGTATGGATTTGACAGTAATAAAAAAGGCAGAAAAAAGGTTTTGTATCAGAAGATACAAGGTATATATAGTATAGGGTAAAATTTAAATCTCCAATATATTTCCGGAGTCACACACAGACTCTCACTCAGTATGGATTTGACCCGAATACAAAAAGCTGAAAAAAGGTACTGTCTCAGAAGATACCAGGTGTATATAGTATAGGGTAAAATTTAAATCTCCGTGTATATTTCCGGAGTCACACACAAACGCTCTCTCAGTATGGATTTAACCGTAATAAAAAAGGCAGAAAAAAGGTACTGTATGAGAAGCGTACAGCTGTATACAGTGTAGGGGTAATTGTAAATCTTTGTATATATTTCCGGAGTCACACACAGATGCTCACAGGCTCAGTATGGATTAGACCAGAATATAAAAAACAGAAAAAGGGTACTCTATCAGAAGCATACAGCTGGATACAGTGTAGGGGTAATTGTAAATCTCCGTATATATTTCCGGAGTCACACACAGACGCTCACAGGCTCAGTATGGATTAGACCAGAATATAAAAAACAGAAAAAGGGTACTCTATCAGAAGCATACAGCTGGATACAGTGTAGGGGTAATTGTAAATCTCCGTATATATTTCCGGAGTCACACACAGACGCTCACAGGCTCAGTATGGATTAGACCAAAATATAAAAATCAGAAAAAAGGTACTGTATCAGAAGCGTACAGCTGTATACAGAGTAGGGGTAATTGTAAATCTCCTTATATATTTCCAGAGCCACACACAGATAGTCAGCATGTATTTGTCCATGATACCAGCCGGTACACGGTAGTGTATGAGGAGCATACAGCTCTATACGGTGTGGGAAAAAATGAATGCTCGGTGACTGTGCAGAAAAACTTTTATAGACACTATGATGCCCCCAAAACAAGCCAATCACTGCAATGCCCTTCTCTAAGATGGTGGTGGCGCTGCCATGTCATCTCGTTGCCCACAGTGTACCTCCTTGCTCATTGGTGAAAAAAGGCGCCTGAAAGCATTATGGGAAAACCGACTTTGGCGCTCGGTCATGTTTTGCTCGTCGATACCCGACTTTGGCGAAAGTCGACGACTTTTGAATCTGACCGACCTGTTTCGCTCAACTCTATTCGCTAACACACAGCAAGCAAACAAAATTTAAATGGAGGCCAGAAATGGCAGAATCTTGAGCCCACTTACATGTGAACTGTGTGACTGAAAACCACAGTTTTAAATAGCCTGCCTGTATGTAACTATTTTTAACAGCAAACTGGTGTCTGTCAATAGCTTTGCTAACACACTGCAACAAAATTTAAAAGGAGGCCAGAAATGGCAGAATTTTGAGCCCACTTACATGTGATCCTTGTGATGGAAAACCACAGTTTTAAATAGATTGATTTTTAGCTCTGTAATATGGAAAGGATCTAGCTGTATTCTGCAGTGCCAACAAGCAAATAGAGCCGAAAAACTGTGTTCTCTGGATTGCTTTTTAAGCAAACATTCGGAATCAAGATCCAGAAAAAAATTATTCCTGGCCCCTGACACCTGGGGCTATGTATAGAAATATCTATAAAAGCAGCAGCAGCAGACAGAACTGGAATGGACCCTCTTGCTATATGCACTGCAGTCTGCCACATACACTGCCTGCCTGCCTAGCACTGATATTTATGCAGCTAGATTAGCTCTCAGAAGGACTGTTAGTTGAGATGGATATGTGTATAATATATGGTATACCTACAATAAGTAAGAGCCAAACAATCTCTCCCTAGCTCAGCAGCACTCTCCCTACACTGCCTGATTCCGAAGTAGACTTTGACAAGCATGGTGGTGCCAGGTCTGATATAGACCTGATGACACCAATCACTGTAATGCCACAACCAACATGGCTGCGGCATTACACTGTGTGGCAGACAATCCCTGCATGTTCGTTGGCTCTCTAAAGAGCGCCAAACAAGCAGGGCGGGGACCCAAGCTCCCACCGAACAACCCCAGAAATACTCAGAGAGCTCCGAGCATCTCGAACCGTATCCACCTGCCAGTGTCTCAGTCATGTCCACCTGCTAGTGTCTCTGCCTTGCCCGCCTGCCACTGTCTCAGCTGTGCCCGCCTCCCAGTGTCTCAGTCGTGCCCGCCTGCCAGTGTCTTAGCCGCGTCAGCCTGCCTGCCAGTGTCTCAGCAGTAACTAACTGCCTGCCAGTGTCTCACCCATGCCCCCCTGTCTGCCAGTGTCTCAGCCGTTCCCGCCATAGTATCAGTTTGGCCTGACCGTACTTGCCCGCACCTGTCACAGTGTTCTGTTCCCCAGTGGGATCAACAGTCACAGTCAGACACCACCCTGGAGCGGTACCTGGCAGCTACCTGCAGCACAAGCCTGACCTCACCATCAGAGGCTCCAGTGAACACCAAGTTAGCTGCTTAGCCACGCCCTTCCAGGGTAGTCTGGTTTGTGGCACAGTGGGGCCACAACCCCCACGCTCACGTCAACCAGCCAGGGCACAAGCGTAACAGTAAGTTTATTAACTCTTCAGGTGCTTTACGAGAACTAAAGCAATGTGGAAGGTAAAAATGAACATTTTACTTTTTTCCTGAAAAACTTTTTGGAACCAATTTTTAAAATTTTCACAAGGGTGTCAGGAGAAAATGGACCACAAAATTTATTGTGCAATTTCTCCTGAGTACGCCGATACCCCATATGTGAGGAAGAGCCACTATTTGGGAGCATGGCAGGGGTCAGAATGGACGAAGCACCATTTGACTTTTTGAACGCAAAATTGGCTGGAATCAATGGTGGCGCCAAGTTGCGTTTGGAAACCCCCTAATGTACCTAAACAGTGGAACTCCCCCAATTCTGACTCCAACCCTAACTCCAACACACCCCTAACCCTAATCCCAACCCTAACCACAAACCTAACCCTTACACACCTCTAACCTAATCCCAACCCTGACTGTAATCTCAACCATAACCATAACCCTAAGCCTTGCCAAACCCTACCTTTAGCCCAACTCTAACCTTAGCCCAACCCTAAAAGTAGCCTCAACCCCAACCCTAGTCCAAGCCTAACCCTAACTTTAGCCCAACTCTAACCCTAACTTTAGCCTAACCCTAACTTTAGCCCAACTCTAACTTTAGCCCAACACTAACCCTAAAGGAAAAATGGAAATAAATACATTTTTTTTATTTTACTATTTTTACCTAAGGGAGTAATACAGGGGGGTTTGATTTACTATTTTGTATTTTGATCACTTTTATAGGGTCTAGCACAGTGATCAAAATGAACCAATTGGAAAAATTTCCTATTGTTGCCGAGTGCCGGATGACAGAACTCAGCGGGCATACCGCGCATGCTCCCGCCATTTTCTTCCTATAAAAAGATGCTGGCGGCCAGAGGGACTTTATGGGGGGTTGCAGGGACTCCAGAGGTAGCGGGAGGGATCAGGGGACCCCATTTCTCTCTCCTTTGATATGCGATCACATCAGAGGAGCGAGAAATTAAATGGGAAATCCGATTTATTTTTGTGGTCGCCGTTATTCCGTTAATAACTGTGACTGAAACACTGGGATTGGTAAAAACCGACCTGAATCATGTTCGCTGGGGTCTCAGGTATCCCCGGTTCCAAAACCCTGGAGAAATTCCGACCCTGGGGGCACTATACACTTATTACTCAGTGCCAATAAAGCATGGTGCTGAGGCATAAGTACCCTTAAATGCAGCCGCTAAAAGGCGTATCGGTGTAGTTAAAGGGTTAATATTGCTGTTGGATTCCATCCACTGTTCCCTAGCCAGAAAGATTAAAGTCACTTGTACATTAATAAGGCTACATTTGCTTTAAGAAGCTCAAAAAAGGTTCAATATACTCCTATAAAACCTCAGAGCATTCTACGCACATTGCACAGACAATTGCAAACTTTGCAGTTTTGAGATTTACTGCAAATGTATTGAACTTTTTTTTTTTAAAAAAGAAAGGTTATCAATGTTGGTGAATTTAAATTTCAAACAATCTGCTCATCTCTTAAAGTAGGTATAATTAAAAGACATCAGCTATCACACACCTATTTTGCCAGAAAAATTTAAAAGTTATGGTGCTCAGAAAAATGGTAACAGAGCACAACTAGTGTAATAATAATAAAAAACTATAAGGCTAAGTTCACACGTTCAGAAATATTTGCGTTTTTTTCGCGTTTTTTCCGCGATTTTCCGTGGTAAAAACACGAAAAAAAAAATGCAAGCATTAAGCATCCTATACATGTTAATGGATTCCGCGTGTTTTGGCCACATGTTGCGTTTTTTTCCACAAAAAAAACGCTTCGCGGAAAAAATAGCAACATGTTCATTAATTTTGCATAATCTCGGCGGAATCGCCGCCATAGGAATGAATTGAACCGCTTACTTTCCGCATGTGGCTATGCGAAATGTAAGCGGTTCATGTGCGATGGTACCCAGGGTCTGGAGGAGAGGAGACTCCCGTTCACAGGAGTCCTTTGCGAGAATCACCCAGATGACGTAGCGGTCTCGTGTGATGCTACATCATCTGGGGTCTGTCGCAAAGGACGCCTGGGAACGTGAGTTGCCGGGAGCGTCGCTGAGAGGCGGGAAAGCTGCGGGGGCCCCGGAAGTTGAGAATATCATTATTTATTATTTTTTTTATTATTTTTACATTAGATCTTTTCACTATTGATGCGGCATAGGCGGCATCAATAGTAAAAAGTTGGTCACACGTGTAAAACACTATGTTTGACTAGTGTGACCAACCTGTCAATCAGTTTTCCAAGCGATGCTACAGATCGCTAGGAAAACGCTAGCATTCTGCAAGCTAATTACGCTTGCAAAACGCTAGTTTCTGGCGGGAATACGCATACAAAAAAATGCTTATTTCCCTTGGCAGAGAAGTGCGGGATTGCTGCGGAAATTTCCGCGGCAATTCCGCAACGTGTGAACTTAGCCTAAGGCTAAGTGCACACGTTCAGGATTATTTGCGTTTTTTTCGCGGAAAAAACGCATCAAAAACGCATGAATTAAGCATCCTAACATTTAGAATGAATTCCGCAATTTTTGTGCACATGGTGCGCTTTTTTCCGCAAAAAAAATGCATCGCGGAAAATCTAGCAACATGTTCATTAATTTCGCGGAATTCTAGCGTTTTTCCCGCTATATTATTGACCTAGAAAGTTCAGGGAAAAATCGCAACAAAAACGCGTCAGATCCGTGCAAAAAAAGTATCAAAAACGCTCAAAAACGCGCAAAATCAGCGCAAAAATAACGCGCATTTTTACCGCGAAAAAAGTCAGTTTTTGCTCAGGAATATTCTGCAAACATTCCTGAACGTGTGCACTTAGCCTAGGTTTGGAATCCCATATTTGTAGTCAAATGAAGAATCACAGATTTCTTTCTTTCTTCAGAGTCTCTTCCATTCATGTGATCATGTGGTGATCCATTTACTGCTCTTTCTGTCCTGTTTGCAATTAATCAATTTTTGGCAAATTGTATTGTATGCGCTAAATAACCCTTTAAATATTTTTTATCATGATCTGATAATTTGTGTTTTCTTTACATCGCTGTAGGAGTATATGTTTTCTTAGTTATTGCTATTTTTATCTTTTCCTTATATCTATGATAAGGATTTTCATGACTCAGTCCCAGAATATACCTTAGAATCTTATTTATGTAATCTTGGGAACAAAAAATAATATATGAGAAAAATTAACGAAAAAGTGAAAAATTAGGTCTACTTTATCAGTCTGGTTTTCTCAATGTTACAGGGATCAGACAACTCCTACTAGAGCTTCCAGTCAAGTTTGTCAAAAGTGACCCTAAAGTTTCCCCAAATGCTTTTGTTTTCACCCTTTAAAGCTATATAGAAATATGGTCTTTGCTGCAGAGGTCCCCGTAGCTGCTGGTCAGAGGACCAAGGTGAGGCGCAATGATTGGATCAATAGGCAGGGACAAGGTCATGTGGAAAGCCAAGGTCAAGTCCAGGGGGAGGGTCTATCTGAAATGTAAGGCAAATGAGTTATAAACAGGCCACAGTTAAATTCAATAACCCAACCAAAACTTTAAAAATGAGAGTAATGCTGGGTCAGTATCCAGAAGAGTAATCAGTTGTAAATGAACCATAAGCAATATAATAATGCAATAACTTCAAGGGCAGGATTAGCCGATGCTCGTTTGACTTACCCTGCTATTGGTCTATTGTCCGTCCCCACAACTAATTTACATATATTAAAATAAGGTAATTGAATGGCAGAAAGATGTTCATACAGGTGGCTTGGCTGTTGTTGTGCAGCAGACTATCCAGCAGGAGAGAATATTACTCCTTTACCAGTCTTGTCAGCTGAGTGGTGGCATCTGATTAAGGTCACAGACAGAGGTGGATTGAGGTGAATATAGTACACATAAAACATATAGAGATAAGAAATAGGAACAAAGTGACAGACGTAAGAATGCAAGGTTTATAATTATCTGTGATTGCTTTATTTCACTTAAAGAAATGGTCCACTACAGTCTATTTTGTGCACATCGATTTAAACCACTGAAATAAGTATTTTTAAAAAAAATACATTCTTGTTTCATAGTGAGCTGCACTATCTCTGCATGCTCAGTGCCGATCTCATGACTCCTATGACTGTAGCCTCCGCTGATATCTGGTGATATCAAGTCCCACAAACATGTGCTTTTGAAAGCAGAGAAGGAGAGAGGGAAAGCTTCTACAACACGAGCTGGATAGTGGGCTGTGACATGTGGTGAAACACCACCCACAGCCCGGTCAATCAGGTGGAGCAGCTGCAGTCTGCATGAGACTGGATCACGCCTCAGCGATATAACTTCCAGAGTCCGGATATTGACATGACATCCCTGGATATCAGCGGCTGCTTGAGCCAGGGGACACGTGATTGGCACTAAGAGAGCAGAACTAGCGCCACTCACAGGCAAATATGAAAAAGAATGTATTTGAAAAAATACTTATTTCAGTAGTTTAAATTGATGTTCACAATATAGATTGTAGTGAACCACCTCTTTAAGTACTTGTTATTTTAATACTAGAGCCTCAAAATCAATAACTGCTATAGAATTCGGTCAGATTGAGTTTAAATTACATTTTTCTTCCACTGTTATAAACAAAAGTCTCATGTTAATTATTTCATCCTTACTGTGGTGAACAGACTTTTATTCAGCTGAGATTTCTTAATGAAAAATGTGCGGTTCACTATAGCAAAATGTGAACAAATATGTTTGTGTTTGGGCAGAGTGTATCTATCATACAACACCATTGCCAGCTTCAAAATTTTCTCTAAGAATCATTGTTAGATAATTAGAAAATTGTATATTATTATAAGATTAATATCCGGAATCAAATCTTCTTTTAGCAACTTCCAGTCCTTAATCTTCCTCACTAAGCCTTCCAAACCTCAATTCTTAGAAAAGTAGGAAATTAAATTGAAAGTCTTGGTGTGAGCTATAACTGATAAACATCATTATCAAATCATTGCCAAGTTCTGATCCAAATATATATTTACCCATTTGCTTTCTATTACTTTTTCTTTCAAAGTAACCAATATTTTAGTGGAGAACTATCTGATTAAAACTTTTAAGCTGAATATCTTTGTGGAAATTATATCTTTTCTTTTTACATACTCAATTAGAATAATTCATCCTATTTCAGTTTATGTCAGTTCTTGCAATGTGTGCAATAAAAAAATAACAGGTGCCTTTTAATAAAGTTTCTAGAATACAATAGTTGCTTGTTCATACATCAAATTCCTTTTCACTACCCATATGAAATAATAAGATATAGACCCTTTTTCTGTTTGATAAAGCTGACTTAAAGTGTAGCTAACAGCTGAATAATGCTGCCTGAAAAATGAGCAGCAAGAATCAGACACTGGCTCTGTCATTTCAGACAGGTATTTTAACTGTGGAACACTTTGTAATTTCAGAAAAATAACATACATTTAAAGGGGACCTGTCATCTGATTTATGCTGTCAAAATCATTGGCAGAATGAGGTAGAGCTTGGCTGCACGATTTTTCTCTGAACTGCTCCAATATTTCAGAGGAAATATACTTTGAAAATCAGGGGACCATAGTCAGAGACGATATTAGTTCTGCACTACCACCGACCAGCTTTTCTTACCAACTCAAAAGATGTCTGATAGGTTTCTTGCTATGGGATACTCCTCTCATTTGTTAAAGCGTTATGAAAGATAACCCTTAAGTAGCGTTTATGGGATTTTCCGCCATTGGTGAAATCTTTCGGAAACACCATGGTTTGCAAAAATTTATTTCAATGTAATGCTTAGTTAGCCAGTTAGAGAGGTCATCACGTAACCGTAAATATGATCTCCATATTTGCAGTCATGTGTCAACTAAAGTCAGAGCAGTATTTTTTTTAACCCCTTAACCCCCAAGGGTGGTTTGCACGTTAATGAACGGGCCAATTTTTACAATTCTGACCACTGTCTCTTTATGAGGTTATAACTCTGGAACACTTCAACGTATCTTCGCGATTCTGAGAATGTTTTCTCGTGACATATTGTACTTCACGTTAGTGGTAAAATTTCTTCGCTATACCTTGCGTTTATTTTTGAAAAAAACGCAAATATGGCGAAAATTTTGAAAATTTTGCAATTTTCAAACTTTTAATTTTTTTTCCCATAAAACAGAGAAATGTCACACAAAATAGTTAAGAAATAACATTTCCCACATGTCTACTTTACATCAGCACAATTTTGGAACCAAAATTTTTTTTTGTTAGGAAATTATAAGGGTTAAAAGTTGACCAGTGATTTCTCATTTTTACAACAAAATTTACAAAGCCATTTTTTTAGGGACCACCTCACATTTGAAGTCACTTTGACGGGTCTATATGGCAGAAAATACCCAAAAGTGACACCATTCTAAAAACCGCACCCCTCAAGCAGGGGTGAACCTAGCCTCTCTGCTGCCTGAGGCGAACTGCAAAACGGCGCCCCCCCATTGTAAAATCAGTACAAAGCTCCGCCCCCTTCTGAACGCGCGGTGAATCCGGATGTGCTCATTGAACACATCCGGAATCACCGCAGCGCTACACAGGCCTGTGTATTTCCCTTGTCGGGAGATCATGTTTTCAAGTCCCATATAGTAACTTAAGTAGTTGCATTAATAACTAGTCACCGACCTGGCTTCTCCTAACTTTGGGCACGAGGGGAGGGACTCACAAGGATATCAAGGAAGCAGCACCGTGCGCAGCAGCCAGCAGCAGGAGCATGGGCGTACCCAGGATCAAAACTAGGGGGAGGCAAGCCAATGTCACATCTTATACAGGTTACATCATATACACTGTACATTATCCTGCATATTAGGTATGGAGCATTAGAACTGTTGTATATTGTATAATACAGCAGTGTATGCGACACTACGCTGTAGATACCATATATTATACATGGCACACTCACCTCTATACAAAGAATAAGAGGCATTATAACCTGTATATGAAAAGTATAATACAGCAGTGTATATACACTCTATATACCGCACACGATGTGTATGACCCTGTATACACCATATACTACACTCTATATACTGCACACGATATGTATGACCCTGTATACACCATATACTACACTCTATATACCGCACACGATGTGTATGACCCTGTATACACCATATACTACACTCTATATACCGCACACGATGTGTATGACCCTGTATACACCATATACTACACTCTATATACCGCACACGATGTGTATGACCCTGTATACACCATATACTACACTCTTATTTTGAAGTAAAAAAGAAAAGAAACAGGAACAAATACAATACTTAAAATAAAGAACAAGTAAAGTTAAAAATCAACAAACTTACTGGTATTTCAATGGGAACTACGGGCCTGCTTTTGGTTAATGAGATGGTCAATGTTCGGTTCCATATTTGTCACAAGTAAAGCAATTTTTCTCTTTCTTGATATCATTATTTCCTAGGGATTCCAAATTGCTATTAGTAAAATACCAATATATATACAGTGCTACAAAAACAATATACCAGCAATAAAACTGCCCACACACAGACATACAGCCTGCACTGCCCATCACTGCAGCCTTGCCAATCCATATAATTTCATCCTCATCAGTGCACATATTGGCGCAACTCCACTTTTAGCTCAGGCTCAGACTGGTGTGGTGCGAGAGTCCCTAATAGGCAGGTAAATGTCCCCAATAGGCAGCATTGGTCCCCAATAGGCAGCATATGTCCTCAATAGACAGCATATGTCCTCAATAGATAGCATAGGTCCCCAATAGGCAGCATAAGTCCCCAATAGGTAGCATAGGTCCCCAATAGGCAGCATAGGTCCCCAATACGCAGCATAATCCCCCAATAGGCAGCATAATCCCCCATAGCAGCATAATACCCCATAGCCAGCATAATACCCATAGCCAGCATAATCCCCCATAGCCAGCATAGTCCCCCATAGCCAGCATAGTCCCCCATAGTCAGCATAATCCCACATAGCCAGCATAATCCCCCATAGCCAGCATAATCCCCCATAGCCAGCATAATCCTCCAATATCCAGCATAATCCCCCATAGCAGCATAATCCCCCATAGCCAGCATAATCCCCCAATAGCCAGCATAATCCCCCCATAGCCAGCATAATCCCCCCATAGTCAGCATAATCCACCCATAGCCAGCATAATCCCCCAATAGCCATCATAATCCCCCCATAGCCAGCATAATCCCCCAATAGCCAGCATAATCCCCCCATAGCCAGCATAATCCCCCATAGCCAGCATAATCCCCCCCATAGCCAGCATAATCCCCAATAGCCAGAATAATCCCCCATAAGCAGCAGAATCCCCCATAGCCAGCATAGTCCCTCATAAGCAGCAGAATCCCCCATAGGCCGGGCCCGGCGTTAAAAAAAAATGCCAGTACTCACCTATCTCCCCGCAGCTCTGAAGAAGCGCGCTTGACTCTGTCTTCTCCTGGCACAGGCGGCGTGACGTCATCACGGCGCGCAGGCGGCGTGATGACAATCATGTCGCCTGTGCTGCATATGGAAGGCCGCAAGGCCTTCCTCACTCATTCCGCCCGCGATTTAAAGGGCCCGCGGCACTGAACTGTCATTTCAGTGTCGGCGGGGCCGACGGGCCGGATCAAGCACAGTGTGCGCTCCTGCTTTGCCGCCCCCTAGCTGCCGCCGCCTGAGACAGAGGCTCGACTCGCCTCATTATAGCGGCGCCCATGCCCTCAAGGTACTCAAAGCCACATTCAAGAAGTTTAATAACCTTCAGGTGCTTCACAGGAGCTGAAGAAATGTGGAAGGAAAAAATTAATATTTAACTTTTTAGCCACAAAAATGATCTTTTACAAACTTTTTTTTATTTTCACAAGGGTAAAAGGAGAAAATGGGCAGATAAAGTTGTTGTGCAATTTCTCCTGAGTACGCCAATACCCCATATGTGGGGGAAAACCACTGTTTGGGCACACGGCAGAGCTCGTAAGGGAATGAGCGCCTGTCACGGGTGTGTCGCTGCGAAGATCGTCGCGATTGCACACCCTGACTTCTCACAGCTGAGTTTCTGCTGCTGGGTGTTTTTCGGCAGTGAGAGAGTTAATTCTCCCTCTCTCTGTGCTGGACAAGACCAGCCTCGCTCAGCTGCAATTAATGTTGTGATAATTGGATTTCTTCATATACCTGCCTGTCTGCTAGGGAAGTGTCGGTGAAAGCATTCATGCAGACCAGCAGAGCGGATCTTATTGAGAAGTCTAAAGCTAAGAGTACCTGTTGTGGTTTTCTCCTCTCCTCGCTTTATTATTTATCTCCTTACCATTTGGTGTTCCCTCTGTAGTTGTTGTTTTGTATGCAAGGTGTCTTTTATTTTACCCCTTGTACTGTCTCGTTCGTCTTATACTGTCTGTAGGCAGTTACCTTCCGTTCCCTGTGGTGGTAATCAGGGTCCTTCTCAGGACTAGATTACAGTTGTCAGGGATTCACAGGAGATAGGGTTACGCTGGCGGCCTGGACCTCTGTACCATCAACAGTACCTCCAGGTAGAGGGATTAGTCAGGACCCCAGCTTAGGGTCAGCATAGACCCCGGTCCTCCTTATGCAGAGACAGCGTGACATTTTCACCGACCTTTAAAGATTTTCTCCAGTCACCATGGATCCAGTAGTCAGTCTAGCTCAGCAGTTGCAGAGTTTGTCCATGGAGCTGGCGGACGTTAAGTCCAAGGTTTTGTACCCCCGGAGCAGGCCGGACCTGAACCTAAAGTAGCTCTCCCTGACAGATTCACTGGGGGGCGGGACAAGTTTTTTGCTTTCTGGGAGGCATGTAAATTGTACTTTCGGCTGCGACCTCGGTCATCTGGGAGTGAAGAACAAAGGGTGGGGATTGTCATCTCGCTCCTACAAGGAGACCCCCAATCCTGGGCGTTCGCTCTCCCCCCGGGCTCCCCAGCTCTCCAGTCAGTGGATGGGTTTTTTGCAGCTCTGGGTCTTGTATATGATGACCCGGATCGGGTCTCCCTTGCTGAATCTAAGTTACGTAGGATACAGCAGGGAGATCGTCTGGCGGAGGAATTCTGTTCGGAGTTCCGTAGGTGGGCCACAGACACCCAGTGGAATGACCCGGCTCTTAGGAGCCAGTTTTGTCAAGGTTTATCTGACAAATTAAAGGATGTGCTGGCACAGTATGACCCCCACGTCACTGGAGGCCGCTATGGCCCTTGCTATTCGTATTGACAGACGTCTTCGGGAGAGGTGCGGGGTAACTTCGCCCCTGTTATGACTCCACCTTCCTCAAGGGTCCCTTATACGGAGGTTCCCCTAGTCAGTCCAGAGGAGCCTATGCAATTAGGAGGGACATCATTCCGTGGGAGAGAATCGGTGGGGCGCCACAAAACAAGAAGTTGTTTCTTCTGTGGGAAAAAGGGACATTTTATTGTGCGGTGTCCATCCCGTTCTTTGCAGACTGAGAAGTTACCGGAAAACTATTGATCCCAGATTGTGTGGTGGACGGCAATCTGGGAGTAAGTATTTCGTCCCTAAATTCGTCTCAGTTTCTCGTACCGGCGGAGGTGGTGGTGGGTGTGAGAATTGAGAGGATATCTGTTCTTCTGGATAGTGGGGCCGGGGCTAATCTGGTGGATGCTCGCTTTGCCCGGGTTCAAAGTATGCGATTGAGTGTGTTGGCTAAACCCGTCCCCATATTCTCGATTGACGCCAGACCTCTCGGTCAGGGAAGTTTTTTGCAAGCAGTGCATAACATAGATCTTCAAGTGGGGGCGTTACATAAAGAACTGTTGTCTTGTTATGTGCTGGAGGGTCTTCCTACTCCTATAGTGCTGGGCCTTCCTTGGTTAACTAAGCATAACCCGGTTATTAATTGGCAATCCAGAGAGATAAGTCAATGGAGTGAATTCTGTAATAAAAACTGCATGTATACGGTCATTGGTACGGTCGCTCCTAGGGCCTTACCTCCATTTCTGGTAGACTTTGAGGATGTATTCTCGGAGAAAGGGTGTCAAGAATTACCTCCTCATCGCGAATAGGACTGTTCTGTTAACTTGATCCCTGGGGCCAAATTACCGAAATCTAGGTTGTATAACCTTTCTGGTCCTGAGAGACAGGCCATGAAGGATTATATTTCAGAGAGTCTGGCTAAGGGGCATATTAGACCTTCATCTTCCCCGGTGGGTGTAAAGGTGTAAATTTGTAGCAAAAAGTCCGTTTTTTTTACAACGAATTTACACCTTTAATTAACCCCTACAGGTGTGAAATTTTGCACACATAGACTGATGTAATTGTTTGTGCAAATCAGATTGCAAACGACATGAAAAGACATGTTACTATGTACACAATGTCATTTCATGTCGGTGCTTCTGTCTTTTCACAGAAGCGGCTTTTACCGGCAATTGAATCAGAGGATATTTACTATGTAGAAGTGTATAAACTATACTATATGTATATATATATATATATATATATGTCACAATGACTGTATATATATATATATGTATTCTATGTGTGTATATTTAGTGTTTACAGGAATAAGGTTTTTTAGTTGCTATTTTGTTCATAGACTACATGGACTTCGGTATCGGATCGGATATCGCGATATTAGTGATATCGGCGATACCATTCCGATCCGATATTTTTAGATATCGAGCAGTATCGCTCAACACTAGTCACAGCCGTTCATTGTTGAGGTGGACGCTTCCGAGGTAGGGGTGGGAGCAGTATTGTCACAAGGTTCGTCCCCTGGTAAATGGCATCCGTGCGCCTTCTTCTCTAAAAAATTGTCGTCCGCGGAGAGGAATTATGATGTCGGCAATAGGGAACTCTTGGCCATTAAGTTAGCTTTTGAGGAGTGGCGTCATTTTTTGGAGGGGGCAGTCCACCCAGTCACCGTCATTACTGATCACAAAAACCTGCTATATTTAGAGTCCGCTAAACGTCTGAATCCCAGACAAGCTAGGTGGTCGTTGTTTTTTACCAGGTTTAATTTTGTCGTCACATATCGTCCTGGGTCAAAAAATGTTAAGGCGGATGCCTTATCTCACTGTTTCCCAGGGGCTGGGAATACGGAGGACCCGGTTCCGGTCCTTCAGGAGGGGGTGGTTGTGTCGGCAGTATGCTCTGAGCTTGAGGAGGAGGTATTGGAGGCTCAGGGGGACGCCTCTGTAGGACCTCCAGGGAGACTGTTTGTTCCAAATCAGTTGCGACAAAAGGTGATCGAGGCACACAATAATTCAGCTTTGGCAGGACACCCAGGGAGTAAAGCAACTGAGGATCTCCTCTCGCGTCGGTTTTGGTGGCCTAACTTACATAGGGAGGTGGTAACTTTTGTCGCGTCCTGCGAGGTTTGTGCGCACTCTAAGACCCCACATACCCGTCTGTCTGGTACCCCTTTACCTTTGAAGATCCCGGAGCGTCCGTGGACTCATCTGTCTATGGACTTCATTACGGACCTCCCGCCATCTTCGGGTAAAACAGTCATACTCGTTGTAGTGGACAGGTTCAGCAAGATGGCACATTTTATCGCTCTTCCTGCTCTTCCTAATGCTAAAACTCTTGCGCAGGTGTTTATTAGGGGAGATTGTAAGACTTCACGGGGTACCCTCCGATGTGGTGTCGGATCGAGGGTCTCAGTTTGTCTCCAAATTCTGGAAAGCATTTTGTACACGGCGGGGGATGCAGTTGTCATTTTCATCGGCTTTTCACCCGCAGTCCAATGGTCAGACAGAGCGTCTGAACCAGAGCTTGGAGACATATCTCCGGTGTTTTGTGTCAGAGAACCAGGAGGACTGGGCTTCTTTCTTGCCTCTGGCGGAGTTTGCTCTAAATAATAGGCGGAGCGAGTCCACTGGTAAGTCCCCGTTTTTTGGGGCATATGGTTTTCACCCCAGTTTTGTACTTTCAATAGGGGGGGCTCTTCTGGGGTTCCTGAGGAGGAACGATTTTCGTCGTCACTTGCTTCAGTGTGGAGAGGAGTGCTGAATAATCTGAGTACTATGGGGAACCGATACAAACGTATGGCTGATAGGAGGAGAGTGTCTGGTCCGGATCTAAGTGTGAACGATCTAGTATGGTTGTCTACCAAGAATATAAAACTTAAGGTTCCCTCCTGGAAACTGGGTCCCAGGTTCATCGGGCCATACAAGATCAGTTCTATAATTAATCCGGTTGCATTCCGTCTTGACCTCCCTCCCACATTTAAAATTCATAATGTGTTCCACAGATCGTTGCTTAAGAGGTATGTGGCGCCGGTGATACCTCTTAAGCAACGATCTGTGGAACACCTTCACGTTTACCTCCTCCTCCTGTGGTGGTCAATGGTAACTTGGAGTTCCAGGTGTCGTGAGTCATCGATTCACGTCTGAATCGCCGGTCCCTTCAGTACCTTGTTCATTGAAGGGGGTATGGTCCTGAGGAGAGGATGTGGGTTCCTGCGTCGGATATTAACGCAGACCGATTGGTTCGGGCCTTCCACACTACTCACCCAGATAAACCCGGCCCTGAGGGTCCGGAGGCCCCTCGTAGAAGGGGGGGTACTGTAAGGTTCTATGTATATATTCCTGAAACTCAGTTTGTTCGTCAGCCATTTTACTTTCTGTCTTGCTGCAGCTATCTTGCCCTCAGTCAAAATGGAGTTTCCAGCTTGCATGTTCCCGCCCTGATTCTCTCCTTTGCTTCTTAAGCAGCCACAGCTGAGCAATCAGTGCTTCAGAATCTAGCCTGCAGTGAACCTGTGACTTGACTCCTGTAAGCATTGGACCTTGTACTCCAGCTATTCCTACTGAGGAACTCTGAAGCACTTGTGGACTCTGAACCCTGCTCTTTGAAAGACCCACGTTTGCATGGACTTACGGTAACAGAGAAGAAGATCCTGAATCTGTATTGGAGAGTGATTGCTGAGCTTGGATTACTCTGGCCTGCTGTGTCTCCTGTTTCTGTGTCTGCAAACTGTGTGACTATTTCTGCCAACTTGTATGAAGTAATACAGGACTTTTCTATATCAAACCTGTGACTCCTGTGTTTTCATCGCACCCAAGCACAAGACGCTATATGAACTGTACTACATACATTACAAGATTCTGAAGCCAAAACGTTAGTGTCTGCTGGGTCTGGAAGGCTGTGTCTGCTGTACTGTGGATATCAGACGTCCGGTTGTACTTTCTGTGATGACAGTGGTTGTGACTTCTCACAACCATTCCAGGTGAGCAATTCCCTTAAGTTTTTTTCTTTTTGCAGTGTTACCACAGGTAAACACTATTTTTTTTTTTTTTTTTCCTTTCTTTTCTCTTTTTTGTCTGCTGTAACTCTGGATATCAGATGTCTGGTTGAAACTTTCTGTGATGATAGTGGTTGTGACTTCTCACAACCATTCCAGGTGAGCAGTTCCCTTAATTTTTTTTTCTCTCTGCAGTGTTGCCACAGGTGAACACTATTGTTTTTTTTTTTTTCTTTCTCTTCTTCCAGTAATCCTGTCTTAAAAGATCTGGAAAATGGAGGCCCGCATAAAGGAACTTTGCGGAGTGACTGATAATATCCTTGCAGATTTGCAGAATATAAAGACCCGTTTTACAAATCTACAGGACCTCAATAATCACAATTTGCAAGTGGTTGGACAGACTACCCAGGATTTGCGAGCCAGGATTGAGGTTCTAGAGGGGCGAGTCCAGGCTCCTGCCGTAGCCCCGAGTGCTGGGATTCCCAAGTTGCCCCTTTTCGTTTTGGCGGTGAACGTGAGAAATTCAGGGGATTTATTAATCAATGCAATCTTTTTTTTTCTGCACATGCTTCACAATTTCCACTGAACGATCTAGGTGCTTACTATAATTATGTTGCTTACCAACAAGGCTTTAATGTGGGCAAACCCTTGATTGAGACTGAGGATGATTGTTTGAATCACCTTGATGATTTTATTTCAGCCATGGGGCAGGTGTTTGATGACCCCAATCGAGGTGCAACAACTGAAGCAGCCATGTTAGCTTTGCGCCAAGGTAAGCACTCGGTAGCTGAATATGCCTTGGATTTCAGGAGATGGGCCCTTGATACCACCTGGGACAGTTCCGCCAAAAAATCTATTTTTCGAAAGGGGTTATCTCCACTGATTAAGGATGAACTTGCTCGTGCCGACCCTCCCACTGTGTTAGGTGACTTTATTAACTACTGCATCCGTATTGATACTCGTCTGACTGAACGCAGCAAGAGAGATGGTTCGAAAGCAATCGTACTAACCTTTTCCTACCTTCCTCTCCAGCTAAGGAACCTTTGAGTAGGATTACACGGGAACCTGAACCTGAACCCATGCAGGTAGACTCTTTAAAAAGACGGGTTAGTGATGCACGCAAGGAACATCGTTTTAAGGAGAATTATTTTTTCTTTGTGGTAAGTCAGGGAAATTCATTTTAAACGCCCCAACCGTTCTTGGAAGATACTGCAGACTCATTATTTTGAGTGTTGCGAGAGGGGATCTGTCGGTCGGGCATCAGGCTCCAGAGAGATTGCGCAACAGTCTTGATTTCCGGACTAAAAACACGTTACTCTGAGGCGTTTTTGATGTGTAAACGCTGCCATTTTTCAAGTTTCCTCACGGTGTCCAGCTGGTTGAAAGAAAAACAATTCCATTGCTTTTTTCCATCAAACTCTGGGTTGACTCAGCTTGGGTGCTAGTCTGCTATGTCGACTCGGGGCAAGTGGAAATTTTATGGATGTTCCTTTGCTCTGAACAGGGAATACGTTAGTGAAGAAGGCTACTCTAGTACAGATGGAAACTGTGGGGCTCCCTGCTGACCTTGGACCAGTGGATCAGGAAACGGGAGCCTTTGGGGGGTTTTATGGGTAAGATCATCAAGAGAAACTGTCCTTTATGCTTATCTCTTTCCCCATTTCCATTATTTAGGGCTACCATGGCTGCAGGCCAGTTTCTACCATTAACTGGGAGACCAAGGAATTCACTTTCAGAGAAACAGATGAGTCCAAAAGTTTCAGCTTGCTCTTTTTAAAAAGGAATATGTCAGTCCCTGAACTACCAGCTGTTACCGGATATGGGGATTTTGTGACAAGAAGAACGCTGACCAGTTCCCCTCACCGTCCATATGATTGTCCAATTGAATTTTTGCCGGGGAGCAGAGATACCTTTTGGTAAGATTTCCCCCGGGGCGGGGCCGGCTAAAGGCTTTAAAGGATTACTAGATGAAAATTAGCCAAGGGCTTCATCGCCCCTTTCATCTCCTGCGGGTTTGCCCCATCTTCTTTGTAAAGAAAAAAGGGATGGTCTCTGAGCCCCATGCGTAGACTATAGGGAACTCAATAAGGTTACTATTAAAACCGTTTTCATTGCCTTTAATCCCTAGTTATGGGAGATTTGCGACATGCCAAAATTTTTTTTTAAAAGATCTTGGGGGCCTTAACTTTGTCCGTATTAGACCTGGGGTGAATGGAAGACTGCATTCAGGTCACGTATGGAACTTTGAATATTAGTTAGCCTTTTGGTTGAGGACCGCCCCAGCCACTTTCCAACACTTGGTGAATGCATCTTCAGGGATTTAGATACATTGTGGTAATTTATTTGGATGATATTCTTTTTTTTTTCTAATCCACAGAGGCATCTGGACATGTGGAATGGCCTTGGAACGTCTAAGACAAAAACATCTTTCATCAAACTTGAAAAGTGTGAATTCCATAGGACCGAAATTCAATTTCTGGGGTATGTACTGTCACACAAGGAATTGTTGGATGGAAGCAAAACCCAAGCATCAAAGGGTTGGCCCAAGCCGAAATGTGAAGGAGGTACAGCGCTTCATCGGGTTTGCCAACTTCTTAGACGTTTCATTGAAATTTTTGGGTAGTGTCACCCCACATCAATTACCCGGAAAAGAGTCTAGGTTTTCCCGGACTCCCAGCCCAGGAAGCATTTTCCCGTCTAAAAAAATAAATTTACCACTGCACTATCCCAGTAAATCCAACCCCGAGCTTGCCTTCATTTAAAAGAGGTGGATGCTTCAGACGTGCCGTTGGAGCTTATCTCTCAGGAACAGGTGAAGAATGTCTTGTCCCGGCCTTCTTTTCCAGCGTTTCTTGGCTGGAGGGAATTTCGATTTTGGGCATAGAGGTTGTTGGCCATTATTGCCGCCTTCAAAGAATGGAGACACCTTTTCAGGGGGTGCACGAAATGTCGTCCTGGACAGACCATCGTAACCTTGAGTTTTTCAGGTCGGCTTTAAATGCCTGACTCCTCGCCAGGGTGTGGAATCTTTTCTTAAACCAATTTTTTTTTCATCTTTTATAGACCGGATCGGCAATGGAAAGGCTGATGCATCTCTGGTTTTACTCGCAGAGAAGTCCAAAATTTTTCCTAAGATATTCTTCCTGCTCTAAATTCTAGGAGTAATTTAATCAAGCCTATTAAGGACATCAGGAAGATTTCCATGCGGATTCCTTTTTTGGACAACCCCCAAGGGACGTAAGTCTTGTTTTAAAGAATGGGGGTGGATTCGGGACAAGTTGTAATTCCGAAACAGTGTTTAGAGTTTGCACTCTTTTTACGTTCCAAGATAGCGGGGTGAGGAATTCTAAGACCAGGAATTTCTTTCTTTTTCTTTTGGTGGGGCCCCCTTTAGAAGGATTTTTTGATTTTTGTCACTTCATGTGAGGTTGTGAAGATGCAAAACCCTCGCTCCTACAACTGGTTGTTACAGCCTCTTCCCCCCGTCCCGCCGTGGGGATCCTTTTATGGATTCATTGTGGAGTTACCAACCTCTCAGGGGATAGAACCCTTTTGTGGTGGTTGACCGTCTAAACAAAGGAGCTATTTTTCCCTTGTGTCGGCTTACCCAAATGCAAAAAAAGACATCGTTTGATGATTAAAGATGGTTTCGCTTACATGGTACCGGATGGGTTTTTTCGGTGAGGGGTGCATTCACTTCTAGGTTTTTGGGAAATTTCTGTGCGCTTTTGGGCATTAAAGTAAACCTTTCTTTCTTTTCATCCCCAGACTAATGGACAGACCAAAACAAAACAAACCCTGGGCGTATCTCCCCTGTTTATTGCACTACAGGTGATTGGGTGGATCTATTCCATTAGCTGGTTCTGTTTTAACAAATTCAGGTGCCTCACAAACGTTCCTTTTTCTTAATCTGGTTTCATTCTAAATTCTACCACGATTTCCCTTAGAAAGCCTTTACCAGCATGGCTGAAGAATAGTTTTTTCAGAAAATTGGTTTCTAAAGGAAAATTGGGGAACGGGCAAGAAAGTCAAGAAGGGATTAAAATTTGTAAAACCCGCACCA
>JARQOD010000005.1:462905778-463166721 GCA_033576555.1 Oophaga sylvatica
TTTTCCGCTGTGGCTTGCAAATGAAGTTTATTGCATTCCCAGGGTCGGAGAGAGGAGACTCCCGTTTACAGGAGTCCTTTCGAAATAACCCAGATGACGTGCGGTCTCGTGTGATGCTAATCATTGGGGTCTGTCGCAAAGGACGCCTGGGAATGTGAGTTGCCGGGAGCGTCGCTGAGAGGGGGAAACTGCGGGGGCCGCCGGAATTGAAATATCTTATTTATTATTTTTTTTATTTTTTTTTACATTAGATCTTTTACTATTGTCGATAGGCGGCTTCATAGTAAAAAAGTTGGTAAAACCCTTTAAAACATATTTTGACTTGGGACCAACCTGTCAATCAGTTTTCCAAGCGTCACAGTCGTAAAAACGTGCATTCTGCAAGTAATTACCTTTGCAAAACGCTGTTTCTGGCGGGAAACGCATCAAAAAAATCTTTTTTCCTTGGAAAGTGGGGTTTGCGGAAATTTCCGCGGCAATTCGCAACGGGGAACAGCCTAAGGCTAAGTGCACACGTTCAGGATTATTTGCTTTTTTTTTTCGCGGAAAAAAAGCACAAAAACGCTGAATTAGCATCCTAACATTAGAATGATTCCGCAATTTTTGTGCACATGGTGCGCTTTTTTCCGCAAAAAAATGCATCGCGGAAAAATCTAGCACATGTTCATTAATTTCGGGGAATTCTAGCGTTTTTCCCGCTATATATTGACCTAGAAAGTTCAGGGAAAAATCGCGACAAAAACGCGTCAGATCCTGCAAAAAAAGTATCAAAAACGTCAAAAACGCGCAAAAATCAGCGCAAAAAAAAACCCGGCATTTTTACCGCGAAAAAAGTCAGTTTTTGCTCAGGAATATTCTGCAAACATTCCTGACGTGTGCACTTAGCCTAGGTTTGGAATCCCCATATTTGTAGTCAAATGAAGAATCACAGATTTCTTTCTTTCTTCAGAGTCTCTTCCATTCATGTGATCATGTGGTGATCCATTTACTGCTTTTCTGTCCTGTTTGCAATTAATCAATTTTTGGCAAATTGTATTGTATGCGCTAAATAACCCTTTAAATATTTTTTTATCATGATCTGATAATTTGTGTTTTCCTTTACATCGCTGTAGGAGTTTATGTTTTTCTTAGTTATTGCTATTTTTTATCTTTTCCTTATTTCTATGATAAGGATTTTCATGACTCAGTCCAGAATATACCTTAGAATCTTATTTATGTATTTGGGAACAAAAAATAATATATGAAAAAATTAACGAAAAAGTGAAAAATTTAGGTCTACTTTATCAGTCTGGTTTTCTCTTTGTTACAGGGATCAACAACTCCTACTAGAGCTTCCATCAAGTTTGTCAAAAGTGACCCTAAAGTTTCCCCAAATTGCTTTTGTTTTCACCCTTTAAAGTTTATTAGAATATGGTCTTTGCTGCAGAGGTCCCCGTAGCGCTGGTCAGAGGACCAAGTTGAGGCGAAATGATTGGATCAATAGGCAGGGACAAGGTCATGTGGAAAGCAAGGTCAAGTCAGGGGGAGGGTCTATCTGAAATGTAAGGCAAATGAGTTATAAAACAGGCCACAGTTAAATTCAATAACCCAACCAAACTTTAAAAATAGAGTAATGCGGGTCATTATCCAAAGAGTAATCAGTTGTAAATGAACCATAAGCAATATAATAATGCAATTAACTTCAAAAGGGCAGGAACCGATGCTCGTTTGACTTACCCTGCTATTGTCTATTGTCCGTCCCCACAACTAAATTACATATATTAAAATAAGGTAATTGAATGGCAGAAAGATGTTCATAAGGTGCTTGGCTGTTGTTGTGCAGCAGACTATCCAGCAGGAGAGAATATTACTCCTTTACCAGTCTTGTCAGCTGAGTGGTGGCATCTGATTAAGGTCACAGACAGAGGTGGATTGAGGTGAATATAGTACACATAAAACATATAGAGATAGAAATAGGAACAAAGTGACAGACGTAAGAATGCAAGGTTTATAATTATCTGTGATTGCTTTATTTCACTTAAAGAATGGTCCACTACAGTCTATTTTGCACATCGATTTAAACCACTGAAATAAGTATTTTTAAAAAAATCATTCTTGTTTCATAGTGAGTGCACTATCTCTGCATGCTCAGTGCCGATCTCATGATCCTTGACTGTAGCCTCCGCTGATATCTGGTGATTCAAGTCCCACAAACATGTGCTTTTGAAAGCAGAGAAGGAGAGAGGGAAAAGTTCTACAACACGAGCTGGATGTGGGCTGTGACATGTGTGAAACACCACCCACAGCCCGGTCAATCAGGTGGAGCAGCTGCGTCTGCATGAGACTGGATCACGCCTCAGCGATATAACTTCCAGAGTCCGGATATTGACATGACATCCCTGGATATCAGCGGCTGCTTGAGCCAGGGGACACGTGATTGGCACTAAGAGAGCAAACTAGCGCCACTCACAGCAAATATGAAAAAGAATTTATTTGAAAAAAATACTTATTTCAGTAGTTTAAATTGATTTTTCACAATTTTAGATTGTAGTGAACCACCTCTTTAAGTACTTGTTATTTTAATACTAGAGCCTCAAAATCAATAACTGCTATAGAATTCGGTCAGATTGGTTTAAATTACATTTTTTCACTGTTATTTAAAAAAAGTTCATGTTAATTATTTCATCCTTACTGTGGTGAACAAATTTTATTCAGTGAGATTTCTTAATGAAAAATGTGCGGTTCACTATAGCAAAATGTGAACAAATATTTTGTGTTGGGCAGAGTGTATCTATCATACAACACCATTGCCAGCTTCAAAATTTTCTCTAAGAATCATTGTTAGATAATTAGAAAATTGTATATTATTATAAGATTAATATCCGGAATCAAATCTTCTTTTAGCAACTTCCAGTCCTTAATCTTCCTCACTAAGCCTTCCAAACCTCAATTCTTAGAAAAGTAGGAAATTAAATTGAAAGTCTTGGTGTGAGCTATAACTGATAAACATCATTATCAAATCATTGCCAAGTTCTGATCCAAATATATATTTACCCATTTGCTTTCTATTACTTTTTCTTTCAAAGTAACCAATATTTTAGTGGAGAACTATCTGATTAAAACTTTTAAGCTGAATATCTTTGTGGAAATTATATCTTTTCTTTTTACATACTCAATTAGAATAATTCATCCTATTTCAGTTTATGTCAGTTCTTGCAATGTGTGCAATAAAAAAATAACAGGTGCCTTTTAATAAAGTTTCTAGAATACAATAGTTGCTTGTTCATACATCAAATTCCTTTTCACTACCCATATGAAATAATAAGATATAGACCCTTTTTCTGTTTGATAAAGCTGACTTAAAGTGTAGCTAACAGCTGAATAATGCTGCCTGAAAAATGAGCAGCAAGAATCAGACACTGGCTCTGTCATTTCAGACAGGTATTTTAACTGTGGAACACTTTGTAATTTCAGAAAAATAACATACATTTAAAGGGGACCTGTCATCTGATTTATGCTGTCAAAATCATTGGCAGAATGAGGTAGAGCTTGGCTGCACGATTTTTCTCTGAACTGCTCCAATATTTCAGAGGAAATATACTTTGAAAATCAGGGGACCATAGTCAGAGACGATATTAGTTCTGCACTACCACCGACCAGCTTTTCTTACCAACTCAAAAGATGTCTGATAGGTTTCTTGCTATGGGATACTCCTCTCATTTGTTAAAGCGTTATGAAAGATAACCCTTAAGTAGCGTTTATGGGATTTTCCGCCATTGGTGAAATCTTTCGGAACACCATGGTTTGCAAAAATTTATTTCAATGTAATGCTTAGTTAGCCAGTTAGAGAGGTCATCACGTAACCGTAAATATGATCTCCATATTTGCAGTCATGTGTCAACTAAAGTCAGAGCAGTATTTTTTTTAACCCCTTAACCCCCAAGGGTGGTTTGCACGTTAATGAACGGGCCAATTTTTACAATTCTGACCACTGTCTCTTTATGAGGTTATAACTCTGGAACACTTCAACGTATCTTCGCGATTCTGAGAATGTTTTCTCGTGACATATTGTACTTCACGTTAGTGGTAAAATTTCTTCGCTATACCTTGCGTTTATTTTTGAAAAAAACGCAAATATGGCGAAAATTTTGAAAATTTTGCAATTTTCAAACTTTTAATTTTTTTTCCCATAAAACAGAGAAATGTCACACAAAATAGTTAAGAAATAACATTTCCCACATGTCTACTTTACATCAGCACAATTTTGGAACCAAAATTTTTTTTTGTTAGGAAATTATAAGGGTTAAAAGTTGACCAGTGATTTCTCATTTTTACAACAAAATTTACAAAGCCATTTTTTTAGGGACCACCTCACATTTGAAGTCACTTTGACGGGTCTATATGGCAGAAAATACCCAAAAGTGACACCATTCTAAAAACCGCACCCCTCAAGCAGGGGTGAACCTAGCCTCTCTGCTGCCTGAGGCGAACTGCAAAACGGCGCCCCCCCATTGTAAAATCAGTACAAAGCTCCGCCCCCTTCTGAACGCGCGGTGAATCCGGATGTGCTCATTGAACACATCCGGAATCACCGCAGCGCTACACAGGCCTGTGTATTTCCCTTGTCGGGAGATCATGTTTTCAAGTCCCATATAGTAACTTAAGTAGTTGCATTAATAACTAGTCACCGACCTGGCTTCTCCTAACTTTGGGCACGAGGGGAGGGACTCACAAGGATATCAAGGAAGCAGCACCGTGCGCAGCAGCCAGCAGCAGGAGCATGGGCGTACCCAGGATCAAAACTAGGGGGAGGCAAGCCAATGTCACATCTTATACAGGTTACATCATATACACTGTACATTATCCTGCATATTAGGTATGGAGCATTAGAACTGTTGTATATTGTATAATACAGCAGTGTATGCGACACTACGCTGTAGATACCATATATTATACATGGCACACTCACCTCTATACAAAGAATAAGAGGCATTATAACCTGTATATGAAAAGTATAATACAGCAGTGTATATACACTCTATATACCGCACACGATGTGTATGACCCTGTATACACCATATACTACACTCTATATACTGCACACGATATGTATGACCCTGTATACACCATATACTACACTCTATATACCGCACACGATGTGTATGACCCTGTATACACCATATACTACACTCTATATACCGCACACGATGTGTATGACCCTGTATACACCATATACTACACTCTATATACCGCACACGATGTGTATGACCCTGTATACACCATATACTACACTCTTATTTTGAAGTAAAAAAGAAAAGAAACAGGAACAAATACAATACTTAAAATAAAGAACAAGTAAAGTTAAAAATCAACAAACTTACTGGTATTTCAATGGGAACTACGGGCCTGCTTTTGGTTAATGAGATGGTCAATGTTCGGTTCCATATTTGTCACAAGTAAAGCAATTTTTCTCTTTCTTGATATCATTATTTCCTAGGGATTCCAAATTGCTATTAGTAAAATACCAATATATATACAGTGCTACAAAAACAATATACCAGCAATAAAACTGCCCACACACAGACATACAGCCTGCACTGCCCATCACTGCAGCCTTGCCAATCCATATAATTTCATCCTCATCAGTGCACATATTGGCGCAACTCCACTTTTAGCTCAGGCTCAGACTGGTGTGGTGCGAGAGTCCCTAATAGGCAGGTAAATGTCCCCAATAGGCAGCATTGGTCCCAATAGGCAGCATATGTCCTCAATAGACAGCATATGTCCTCAATAGACAGCATAGGTCCCCAATAGGCAGCATAAGTCCCCAATAGGTAGCATAGGTCCCCAATAGGCAGCATAGGTCCCCAATACGCAGCATAATCCCCCAATAGGCAGCATAATCCCCCATAGCAGCATAATACCCCATAGCCAGCATAATACCCCATAGCCAGCATAATCCCCCATAGCCAGCATAGTCCCCCATAGCCAGCATAGTCCCCCATAGTCAGCATAATCCCACATAGCCAGCATAATCCCCCATAGCCAGCATAATCCCCCATAGCCAGCATAATCCTCCAATATCCAGCATAATCCCCCATAGCAGCATAATCCCCCATAGCCAGCATAATCCCCCAATAGCCAGCATAATCCCCCATAGCCAGCATAATCCCCCCATAGTCAGCATAATCCACCCATAGCCAGCATAATCCCCCAATAGCCATCATAATCCCCCCATAGCCAGCATAATCCCCCAATAGCCAGCATAATCCCCCCATAGCCAGCATAATCCCCCCATAGCCAGCATAATCCCCCCCATAGCCAGCATAATCCCCAATAGCCAGAATAATCCCCCATAAGCAGCAGAATCCCCCATAGCCAGCATAGTCCCTCATAAGCAGCAGAATCCCCCATAGGCCGGGCCCGGCGTTAAAAAAAAATGCCAGTACTCACCTATCTCGCCCGCAGCTCTGAAGAAGCGCGCTTGACTCTGTCTTCTCCTGGCACAGGCGGCGTGACGTCATCACGGCGCGCAGGCGGCGTGATGACAATCATGTCGCCTGTGCTGCATATGGAAGGCCGCAAGGCCTTCCTCACTCATTCCGCCCGCGATTAAAGGGCCCGCCGGCACTGAACTGTCATTTCAGTGTCGGCGGGGCCGACGGGCCGGATCAAGCACAGTGTGCGCTCCTGCTTTGCCGCCCCCTAGCTGCCGCCGCCTGAGACAGAGGCTCGACTCGCCTCATTATAGCGGCGCCCATGCCCTCAAGGTACTCAAAGCCACATTCAAGAAGTTTAATAACCCTTCAGGTGCTTCACAGGAGCTGAAGAAATGTGGAAGGAAAAAATTAATATTTAACTTTTTAGCCACAAAAATGATCTTTTACAAACTTTTTTTTATTTTCACAAGGGTAAAAGGAGAAAATGGGCAGATAAAGTTGTTGTGCAATTTCTCCTGAGTACGCCAATACCCCATATGTGGGGGAAAACCACTGTTTGGGCACACGGCAGAGCTCGTAAGGGAATGAGCGCCTGTCACGGGTGTGTCGCTGCGAAGATCGTCGCGATTGCACACCCTGACTTCTCACAGCTGAGTTTCTGCTGCTGGGTGTTTTTCGGCAGTGAGAGAGTTAATTCTCCCTCTCTCTGTGCTGGACAAGACCAGCCTCGCTCAGCTGCAATTAATGTTGTGATAATTGGATTTCTTCATATACCTGCCTGTCTGCTAGGGAAGTGTCGGTGAAAGCATTCATGCAGACCAGCAGAGCGGATCTTATTGAGAAGTCTAAAGCTAAGAGTACCTGTTGTGGTTTTCTCCTCTCCTCGCTTTATTATTTATCTCCTTACCATTTGGTGTTCCCTCTGTAGTTGTTGTTTTGTATGCAAGGTGTCTTTTATTTTACCCCTTGTACTGTCTCGTTCGTCTTATACTGTCTGTAGGCAGTTACCTTCCGTTCCCTGTGGTGGTAATCAGGGTCCTTCTCAGGACTAGATTACAGTTGTCAGGGATTCACAGGAGATAGGGTTACGCTGGCGGCCTGGACCTCTGTACCATCAACAGTACCTCCAGGTAGAGGGATTAGTCAGGACCCCAGCTTAGGGTCAGCATAGACCCCGGTCCTCCTTATGCAGAGACAGCGTGACATTTTCACCGACCTTTAAAGATTTTCTCCAGTCACCATGGATCCAGTAGTCAGTCTAGCTCAGCAGTTGCAGAGTTTGTCCATGGAGCTGGCGGACGTTAAGTCCAAGGTTTTGTACCCCCCGGAGCAGGCCGGACCTGAACCTAAAGTAGCTCTCCCTGACAGATTCACTGGGGGGCGGGACAAGTTTTTTGCTTTCTGGGAGGCATGTAAATTGTACTTTCGGCTGCGACCTCGGTCATCTGGGAGTGAAGAACAAAGGGTGGGGATTGTCATCTCGCTCCTACAAGGAGACCCCAATCCTGGGCGTTCGCTCTCCCCCCGGGCTCCCCAGCTCTCCAGTCAGTGGATGGGTTTTTTGCAGCTCTGGGTCTTGTATATGATGACCCGGATCGGGTCTCCCTTGCTGAATCTAAGTTACGTAGGATACAGCAGGGAGATCGTCTGGCGGAGGAATTCTGTTCGGAGTTCCGTAGGTGGGCCACAGACACCAGTGGAATGACCCGGCTCTTAGGAGCCAGTTTTGTCAAGGTTTATCTGACAAATTAAAGGATGTGCTGGCACAGTATGACCCCCCACGTCACTGGAGGCCGCTATGGCCCTTGCTATTCGTATTGACAGACGTCTTCGGGAGAGGTGCGGGGTAACTTCGCCCCCTGTTATGACTCCACCTTCCTCAAGGGTCCCTTATACGGAGGTTCCCCTAGTCAGTCCAGAGGAGCCTATGCAATTAGGAGGGACATCATTCCGTGGGAGAGAATCGGTGGGGCGCCACAAAACAAGAAGTTGTTTCTTCTGTGGGAAAAAGGGACATTTTATTGTGCGGTGTCCATCCCGTTCTTTGCAGACTGAGAAGTTACCGGAAAACTATTGATCCCAGATTGTGTGGTGGACGGCAATCTGGGAGTAAGTATTTCGTCCCTAAATTCGTCTCAGTTTCTCGTACCGGCGGAGGTGGTGGTGGGTGTGAGAATTGAGAGGATATCTGTTCTTCTGGATAGTGGGGCCGGGGCTAATCTGGTGGATGCTCGCTTTGCCCGGGTTCAAGTATGCGATTGAGTGTGTTGGCTAAACCCGTCCCCATATTCTCGATTGACGCCAGACCTCTCGGTCAGGGAAGTTTTTTGCAAGCAGTGCATAACATAGATCTTCAAGTGGGGGCGTTACATAAAGAACTGTTGTCTTGTTATGTGCTGGAGGGTCTTCCTACTCCTATAGTGCTGGGCCTTCCTTGGTTAACTAAGCATAACCCGGTTATTAATTGGCAATCCAGAGAGATAAGTCAATGGAGTGAATTCTGTAATAAAAACTGCATGTATACGGTCATTGGTACGGTCGCTCCTAGGGCCTTACCTCCATTTCTGGTAGACTTTGAGGATGTATTCTCGGAGAAAGGGTGTCAAGAATTACCTCCTCATCGCGAATAGGACTGTTCTGTTAACTTGATCCCTGGGGCCAAATTACCGAAATCTAGGTTGTATAACCTTTCTGGTCCTGAGAGACAGGCCATGAAGGATTATATTTCAGAGAGTCTGGCTAAGGGGCATATTAGACCTTCATCTTCCCCGGTGGGTGTAAAGGTGTAAATTTGTAGCAAAAAAGTCCGTTTTTTTTACAACGAATTTACACCTTTAATTAACCCCTACAGGTGTGAAATTTTGCACACATAGACTGATGTAATGTTTGTGCAATCGATTGCAACGACATGAAAAGACATGGTTAACCTTGTACCAGTGTCTTTATGTCGGGTGCTTCGTCTTTCACAGAAGGCTTCCGGCAATTGAATCAGAGGTATTTTATATGTAGAAGTTAAACTATAATTATTATATATTAATCCTGACATGAATATATATAATGTATCTATTGTGTATATTTAGTGTTTACAAGGATAAAGTTTTTTTTAGTTGCGATATTTTGTTCCCATAGACTTACATGGGACTTCCGGTATCGGAATCGGATATCGCCGATATTTAGTGATATCGGCGATACCATTCCGATCCGATATTTTTAGATATCGAGCAGTATCGCTCAACACTAGTCACAGCCGTTCATTGTTGAGGTGGACGCTTCCGAGGTAGGGGTGGGAGCAGTATTGTCACAAGGTTCGTCCCCTGGTAAATGGCATCCGTGCGCCTTCTTCTCTAAAAAATTGTCGTCCGCGGAGAGGAATTATGATGTCGGCAATAGGGAACTCTTGGCCATTAAGTTAGCTTTTGAGGAGTGGCGTCATTTTTTGGAGGGGGCAGTCCACCCAGTCACCGTCATTACTGATCACAAAAACCTGCTATATTTAGAGTCCGCTAAACGTCTGAATCCCAGACAAGCTAGGTGGTCGTTGTTTTTTACCAGGTTTAATTTTGTCGTCACATATCGTCCTGGGTCAAAAAATGTTAAGGCGGATGCCTTATCTCACTGTTTCCCAGGGGCTGGGAATACGGAGGACCCGGTTCCGGTCCTTCAGGAGGGGGTGGTTGTGTCGGCAGTATGCTCTGAGCTTGAGGAGGAGGTATTGGAGGCTCAGGGGGACGCCTCTGTAGGACCTCCAGGGAGACTGTTTGTTCCAAATCAGTTGCGACAAAAGGTGATCGAGGCACACAATAATTCAGCTTTGGCAGGACACCCAGGGAGTAAAGCAACTGAGGATCTCCTCTCGCGTCGGTTTTGGTGGCCTAACTTACATAGGGAGGTGGTAACTTTTGTCGCGTCCTGCGAGGTTTGTGCGCACTCTAAGACCCCACATACCCGTCTGTCTGGTACCCTCTTACCTTTGAAGATCCCGGAGCGTCCGTGGACTCATCTGTCTATGGACTTCATTACGGACCTCCCGCCATCTTCGGGTAAAACAGTCATACTCGTTGTAGTGGACAGGTTCAGCAAGATGGCACATTTTATCGCTCTTCCTGCTCTTCCTAATGCTAAAACTCTTGCGCAGGTGTTTATTAGGGAGATTGTAAGACTTCACGGGGTACCCTCCGATGTGGTGTCGGATCGAGGGTCTCAGTTTGTCTCCAAATTCTGGAAAGCATTTTGTACACGGCGGGGGATGCAGTTGTCATTTTCATCGGCTTTTCACCCGCAGTCCAATGGTCAGACAGAGCGTCTGAACCAGAGCTTGGAGACATATCTCCGGTGTTTTGTGTCAGAGAACCAGGAGGACTGGGCTTCTTTCTTGCCTCTGGCGGAGTTTGCTCTAAATAATAGGCGGAGCGAGTCCACTGGTAAGTCCCCGTTTTTTGGGGCATATGGTTTTCACCCCCAGTTTTGTACTTTCAATAGGGGGGGCTCTTCTGGGGTTCCTGAGGAGGAACGATTTTCGTCGTCACTTGCTTCAGTGTGGAGAGGAGTGCTGAATAATCTGAGTACTATGGGGAACCGATACAAACGTATGGCTGATAGGAGGAGAGTGTCTGGTCCGGATCTAAGTGTGAACGATCTAGTATGGTTGTCTACCAAGAATATAAAACTTAAGGTTCCCTCCTGGAAACTGGGTCCCAGGTTCATCGGGCCATACAAGATCAGTTCTATAATTAATCCGGTTGCATTCCGTCTTGACCTCCCTCCCACATTTAAAATTCATAATGTGTTCCACAGATCGTTGCTTAAGAGGTATGTGGCGCCGGTGATACCTCTTAAGCAACGATCTGTGGAACACCTTCACGTTTACCTCCTCCTCCTGTGGTGGTCAATGGTAACTTGGAGTTCCAGGTGTCGTGAGTCATCGATTCACGTCTGAATCGCCGGTCCCTTCAGTACCTTGTTCATTGAAGGGGGTATGGTCCTGAGGAGAGGATGTGGGTTCCTGCGTCGGATATTAACGCAGACCGATTGGTTCGGGCCTTCCACACTACTCACCCAGATAAACCCGGCCCTGAGGGTCCGGAGGCCCCTCGTAGAAGGGGGGGTACTGTAAGGTTCTATGTTATATTCCTGAAACTCAGTTTGTTCGTCAGCCATTTTACTTTCTGTCTTGCTGCAGCTATCTTGCCCTCAGTCAAAATGGAGTTTCCAGCTTGCATGTTCCCGCCCTGATTCTCTCCTTTGCTTCTTAAGCAGCCACAGCTGAGCAATCAGTGCTTCAGAATCTAGCCTGCAGTGAACCTGTGACTTGACTCCTGTAAGCATTGGACCTTGTACTCCAGCTATTCCTACTGAGGAACTCTGAAGCACTTGTGGACTCTGAACCCTGCTCTTTGAAAGACCCACGTTTGCATGGACTTACGGTAACAGAGAAGAAGATCCTGAATCTGTATTGGAGAGTGATTGCTGAGCTTGGATTACTCTGGCCTGCTGTGTCTCCTGTTTCTGTGTCTGCAAACTGTGTGACTATTTCTGCCAACTTGTATGAAGTAATACAGGACTTTTCTATATCAAACCTGTGACTCCTGTGTTTTCATCGCACCCAAGCACAAGACGCTATATGAACTGTACTACATACATTACAAGATTCTGAAGCCAAAACGTTAGTGTCTGCTGGGTCTGGAAGGCTGTGTCTGCTGTACTGTGGATATCAGACGTCCGGTTGTACTTTCTGTGATGACAGTGGTTGTGACTTCTCACAACCATTCCAGGTGAGCAATTCCCTTAAGTTTTTTTCTTTTTGCAGTGTTACCACAGGTAAACACTATTGTTTTTTTTTTTTTTTTCCTTTCTTTTCTCTTTTTTGTCTGCTGTAACTCTGGATATCAGATGTCTGGTTGAAACTTTCTGTGATGATAGTGGTTGTGACTTCTCACAACCATTCCAGGTGAGCAGTTCCCTTAATTTTTTTTTCTCTCTGCAGTGTTGCCACAGGTGAACACTATTGTTTTTTTTTTTTCTCTTCTCTTCTTCCAGTAATCCTGTCTTAAAAGATCTGGAAAATGGAGGCCCGCATAAAGGAACTTTGCGGAGTGACTGATAATATCCTTGCAGATTTGCAGAATATAAAGACCCGTTTTACAAATCTACAGGACCTCAATAATCACAATTTGCAAGTGGTTGGACAGACTACCCAGGATTTGCGAGCCAGGATTGAGGTTCTAGAGGGGCGAGTCCAGGCTCCTGCCGTAGCCCCGAGTGCTGGGATTCCCAAGTTGCCCCCTTTTCGTTTTGGCGGTGAACGTGAGAAATTCAGGGGATTTATTAATCAATGCAATCTTTTTTTTTCTGCACATGCTTCACAATTTCCCACTGAACGATCTAAGGTGCTTACTATAATTATGTTGCTTACCAACAAGGCTTTAATGTGGGCAAACCCTCTGATTGAGACTGAGGATGATTGTTTGAATCACCTTGATGATTTTATTTCAGCCATGGGGCAGGTGTTTGATGACCCCAATCGAGGTGCAACAACTGAAGCAGCCATGTTAGCTTTGCGCCAAGGTAAGCACTCGGTAGCTGAATATGCCTTGGATTTCAGGAGATGGGCCCTTGATACCACCTGGGACAGTTCCGCCAAAAAATCTATTTTTCGAAAGGGGTTATCTCCACTGATTAAGGATGAACTTGCTCGTGCCGACCCTCCCACTGTGTTAGGTGACTTTATTAACTACTGCATCCGTATTGATACTCGTCTGACTGAACGCAGGCAAGAGAGATGGTTCGAAAGCAATCGTACTAACCTTTTCCTACCTTCCTCTCCAGCTAAGGAACCTTTGAGTAGGATTACACGGGAACCTGAACCTGAACCCATGCAGGTAGACTCTTTACAACGACGGGTTAGTGATGCACGCAAGGAACATCGTTTTAAGGAGAATCTATGTTTCTATTGTGGTAAGTCAGGGCACTTCATTATAAACTGCCCCAACCGTTCTTGTAAGACTACTGCAGCACTCATTCATTTGAGTGTTGCGAGAGGGGATCTGTCAGGTCCGAGCCTCAGGCTCCAGAGAGATCTGCAGCAACAGATCTTGATTTCTCGGACTAAAACACCGTTACCTCTGAGGACGTTGACTGTGTAAACGCTGCCATTTTTCAAGTTTCCTCAGCGGTGTCCCAGCTGAGTTGTAAGAAAAACAATTCTCATTGCTTTCTTTCCATCAAACTCTGGGTTGACTCAGCTTGGGTGTCTAGCTCTGCTATGATCGACTCAGGGGCAAGTGGAAATTTTATGGATGTCTCCTTTGCTCTGAAACAGGGAATACGTTCAGTGAAGAAGGCTACTCTAGTACAGATGGAAACTGTGGATGGCTCCCTGCTGACCTCTGGACCAGTGGATCAGGAAACGGAGCCTTTGAGGGTTCTTATGGGTAAAGATCATCAAGAGAAACTGTCCTTTATGCTTATCTCTTCTCCCCACTTTCCCATTATTCTAGGGCTACCATGGCTGCAGGCTCAGAATCCTACCATTAACTGGGAGACCAAGGAATTACACTTTCCAGAGAAACAGATGAGTCCAAAAGTTTCAGCTTGCTCTGTTCCTAAAGGAATCATGTCAGTCCCTGAACTACCAGCTGTATACCAGGACTATGTGGATTTATGTGACAAGAAGAACGCTGACCAGCTTCCTCCTCACCGTCCATATGATTGTCCAATTGAATTATTGCCTGGAGCAGAGATACCTTTTGGTAAGATCTACCCCCTGGCGGGGCCCGAGCTAAAGGCTTTAAAGGATTACATAGATGAAAATCTAGCCAAGGGCTTCATACGCCCCTCTTCATCTCCTGCAGGTGCACCCATCTTCTTTGTAAAGAAGAAAGATGGATCTCTGAGACCATGCGTAGACTATAGGGAACTCAATAAGGTTACTATTAGAAACCGTTATCCATTGCCTTTAATCCCTGAGTTATTGGAGAGAGTGCGACATGCCAAAATTTTTTCTAAACTAGATCTTCGTGGGGCCTATAACTTAGTCCGTATTAGACCTGGGGATGAATGGAAGACTGCATTCAGGTCACGCTATGGACACTTTGAATATCTAGTTATGCCTTTTGGTCTGAGTACCGCCCCAGCCACTTTCCAACACTTGGTGAATGACATCTTCAGGGATCTCCTAGATACATTCGTGGTAATTTATTTGGATGATATTCTAATTTTTTCTAACTCCACAGAGGAACATCATGGACATGTGAGAATGGCCTTGGAACGTCTAAGACAAAATCATCTTTACATCAAACTTGAAAAGTGTGAATTCCATAGGACCGAAATTCAATTTCTGGGGTATGTACTGTCTACACAAGGAATTAGTATGGATGGAAGCAAAACCCAAGCCATCAAGGATTGGCCAAGTCCTAGAAATGTGAAGGAGGTACAGCGCTTCATCGGGTTTGCCAACTTCTATAGACGTTTCATTAGAAATTTCTCTGAGGTAGTGTCACCTATCACTCAACTTACCCGGAAAGAGTCTAGGTTTTCCTGGACTCCCCAAGCCCAGGAAGCATTTTCCCGTCTAAAAGATAAATTTACCACTGCACCTATCCTAGTACATCCCAACCCCGAGCTTGCCTTCATAATAGAGGTGGATGCTTCAGACTGTGCCGTTGGAGCTATACTCTCTCAGAGAACAGGTGAGAAGAATGTCTTGCATCCCTGTGCCTTCTTTTCCCAGCAGTTATCTTCGGCTGAGAGGAACTACGATGTGGGCAATAGAGAGTTGTTGGCCATTATTGCCGCCTTCAAAGAATGGAGACACCTTCTTCAGGGAGCTGCACAGCAAATAGTCGTCCTGACAGACCATCGTAACCTTGAGTTTATCAGGTCGGCTAAGTGCCTGACTCCTCGCCAGGCTCGCTGGAATCTTTTCTTAAACCAATTTAATTTTATCATCTTTTATAGACCAGGATCGCGCAATGGAAAGGCTGATGCACTCTCTAGGATTTACTCAGCAGAGACACGTCCAATTACTCCTCCTAAGACTATTCTTCCTGACTCTAAATTCCTAGGAGTAATTCATAATCAAGACCTACTTAAGGACATCAAGGAAGCATACCATGCGGATTCCTTTTTGGCACAACCCCCAAGGGACGTAAGTCTTGTCTTTAAGAATGGTGTGTGGATTCAGGGACAACGTCTGTATATTCCTGAAACAGTCAGTTTAAGAGTATTGCAACTCATTCACGATTCCAAGATAGCTGGGCATAGAGGAATTCTAAAGACACAGGAATTTCTTTCTCGTTTCTTTTGGTGGCCCACTTGCAGGAAGGATGTTTTGAATTATGTCACTTCATGTGAGGTCTGTGCAAGATGCAAAACACCTCGCTCCTCACCAACTGGTCTGTTACAGCCTCTTCCCACCCCGTCCCGCCCGTGGGGATCCATTTCTATGGACTTCATTGTGGAGTTACCAACCTCTCAGGGGAAGAACACCATTCTAGTGGTGGTTGACCGTCTAACAAAGGCAGCTCATTTTATCCCTTGTGTCGGCTTACCCACTGCAAAACAGACATCAGATTTGATGATTAAAGATGTGTTTCGCTTACATGGAGTACCGGATGAGGTTATTTCGGATCGAGGGGTGCAATTCACTTCTAGGTTTTGGCAAAATTTCTGTGCAGCATTGGACATTAAAGTAAACCTTTCTTCTGCTTTTCATCCCCAGACTAATGGACAGACCGAACGAACCAATCAAACCCTGGAGCAGTATCTCCGCTGCTTTATCTGCCACCTACAGGATGATTGGGTGGATCTACTTCCATTAGCTGAGTTCTCGTATAACAACTCTCAGAGTGCCTCCACTAAACAGTCTCCTTTTTACTCTAATCTAGGTTATCATCCTAACATTCTACCACGATTTCCCATAGAAACGCCTTTACCAGCAGTGGCTGAAAGAATCACGTCTTTACAGAAGAATATGGATCTTCTAAAGGAAAATCTGGAATCGGCTCAAGAAAGGTACAAGAAAGCAGCAGATAAATTTCGTAAACCTGCACCAGCTTTCAAGGTAGGAGACTTGGTCTGGCTGTCAACCAGAAATCTTAAGTTAAGGATTCCATCGTCTAAGTTGGGACATAAGTACATTGGACCCTATAAAATCAGTAAAATTATAAGTGCCGTTGCTTGTCGTCTTCAACTGCCCAGAACTATGAGAATCCACCCTGTCTTTCATGTATCCCTACTAAAGGCTGCGACACCCAATACGTTTCCTGGACGTTCCTCTCCTTGCCCTGACCCAGTGCTAGTCGATGGTCAGGAAGAATTTGTGGTGGAAAGGATTTTAGATTCCAGGTTGTATAGAAATCAGTTACAATATCTGATTAAATGGCAGGGCTACCCAGTGGAGGACAACTCATGGGAACCGGTCAATAACGTTAATGCTCCTCGCTTGCTCCGTCAGTTTCATCAGAGGTACCCACACAAGCCTGGTCTGAGGTCATCCGGAGGTTGTCCTTAAGGGGGGAGTAATGTAAGGTTCTATGTATATATTCCTGAAACTCAGTTTGTTCGTCAGCCATTTTACTTTCTGTCTTGCTGCAGCTATCTTGCCCTCAGTCAAAATGGAGTTTCCAGCTTGCATGTTCCCGCCCTGATTCTCTCCTTTGCTTCTTAAGCAGCCACAGCTGAGCAATCAGTGCTTCAGAATCTAGCCTGCAGTGAACCTGTGACTTGACTCCTGTAAGCCTTGGACCTTGTACTCCAGCTATTCCTACTGAGGAACTCTGAAGCACTTGTGGACTCTGAACCCTGCTCTTTGAAAGACCCACGTTTGCATGGACTTACGGTAACAGAGAAGAAGATCCTGAATCTGTATTGGAGAGTGATTGCTGAGCTTGGATTACTCTGGCCTGCTGTGTCTCCTGTTTCTGTGTCTGCAAACTGTGTGACTATTTCTGCCAACTTGTATGAAGTAATACAGGACTTTTCTATATCAAACCTGTGACTCCTGTGTTTTCATCGCACCCAAGCACAAGACGCTATATGAACTGTACTACATACATTACAGGTACTGTCACGGGTGTGTCGCTGCGAAGATCGTCGCGATTGCACACCCTGACTTCTCACAGCTGAGTTTCTGCTGCTGGGTGTTTTTCGGCAGTGAGAGAGTTAATTCTCCCTCTCTCTGTGCTGGACAAGACCAGCCTCGCTCAGCTGCAATTAATGTTGCGATAATTGGATTTCTTCATATACCTGCCTGTCTGCTAGGGAAGTGTCGGTGAAAGCATTCATGCAGACCAGCAGAGCGGATCTTATTGAGAAGTCTAAAGCTAAGAGTACCTGTTGTGGTTTTCTCCTCTCCTCGCTTTATTATTTATCTCCTTACCATTTGGTGTTCCCTCTGTAGTTGTTGTTTTGTATGCAAGGTGTCTTTTATTTTACCACTTGTACTGTCTCGTTCGTCTTATACTGTCTGTAGGCAGTTACCTTCCGTTCCCTGTGGTGGTAATCAGGGTCCTTCTCAGGACTAGATTACAGTTGTCAGGGATTCACAGGAGATAGGGTTACGCTGGCGGCCTGGACCTCTGTACCATCAACAGTACCTCCAGGTAGAGGGATTAGTCAGGACCCCAGCTTAGGGTCAGCATAGACCCCGGTCCTCCTTATGCAGAGACAGCGTGACAGCGCCGTTTGACTTTTTCAAACTAAAATTGGCTGGAGTTGAGATTGGACGCCATGTCGTGTTTGGAGAGCCCCTGATACGCCTAAACAGTGGAAACCCCCCACAAGTGACATCATTTTGGAAACTAGACCCCTAAGGAACTTATCCAGTTCTGTTCTGAGCACTTTGAACCCAAAGTGTTTCACAAAAGTTTATAAAGCCTGGGTGTGAAAAAAAAAAAAAACAATTTTCCACAAAAATGATTTTTTAGTCCCAAATTTTTGATTTTTCCCAAGGAAATTGGACCCCAAAAGTTGTTGTCCAATTTGTCCTGAGTACGCTGATACCCCATATGTGGGGGAAACTGTTTGGGCGCACGGCAGGGCTTGGAAAGGAAGCAGTAACGTTTTGGAATGCAAACATTGATGGGGTCATGTTCCGTTTGTAGTGCCCCAGATGAGCCTAAACAGTGGAAACCCCCCACAAGTGACCCCATTTTGGAAGCTAGACCCACTAAGGAACTTATCTAGATCTTTGGTGAGCACTTTGAACCCCCAAGTGCTTCACACAAGTTTATAATGCCCGGGCATGAAAATAAAAATCCTATTTTTTTCCCACAAAAATATCTCTTAGTCACTAATTTTTTATTTTCCCATAGGTAACAGGAGAAATTGGACCACAAAATTTGTTGTCCAATTTGTCCTGAGTACGCTGATACCCCATATGTTGGGGGGAACCACTGTTTGGGCGCATGGCAGAGCTCGGAATGGAAGGAGCACCATTTGACTTTTTCCAACCAAAATTGGCTGGAATTGAGATTGGACGCCATGTTGCATTTGGAGAGCCCCTGATGTGCCTAAACAGTGGAAACCCCCACAAGTGACCCCATTTGGGAAACTAGACCCCTAAGGAACTTATCTAGATCTTTGGTGAGCAATTTGAACCCCCAAGTGCTTCACACAAGTTTATAACGTAGAGCCGTAAAATTAAAAAATCATATATTTTCCACAAAATTGATCTTTTCACCCCAATTTTTATTTTCCCAAGGGTAACAAGACTCCAAAAGGTATTGTGCAATTTGTCCTGAGTACGATGATACCCCATATGTGGGGGTAAACCACTGTTTGGGTGCATGGCAGAGTTTGGAAGGGAAGAAGCGCAGTTTGACTTTTTCAACGCAGATTGGCTGGATGCCATGTCGTGTTTGGAGAGCTCCTGATCTGCCTAAACAGTGGAAACCCCCCACAAATGACACCATTTTGGAAACTAGACCCCTCAAGGAACTTATCTAGATGTGTGCTGAGCACTTTGAACCCCAAAGTGCTTCACAGAAGTTTATAATGTACAGTCGTAAAATAAAAAATCTTTTTTTTTTTTACAAAAATGATTTTTTCGCCCCAATATTTTATTTTCACAAGGGTAACAGGAGAAATTGGACCCAAAAGTTGTTGTCCAATTTGTCCTGAGTACGCTGATACCCAATATGTGGGAGTAAACTACTGTAATGGCGCACGTTGGGGCTCGGAAGGGAAGTAGTGACGTTTTGGATTGCAGACTTTGATGGAATGGTCTGGGGGCATCATGTCGCATTTGGAGAGCCCCTGATGAGCCTAAACAGTGGAAACCCCCCACAAGTGACCCCATTTTGGAAAATAGACCCCACAAGGAACTTATCTAGATGTGTGGTGAGCACTTTGAACCCCGAAGTGCTTCACAGAAGTTTATAACGTACAGCCGTAAAAATAAAAAATCCTTTTTTTTTTTTTACAAAATGATTTTTTCGCCCCTAATATTTTATTTTCACAAGGGTAACAGGAGAAATTGGACCCCAAAAGTTGTAGTCCAATTTGTCCTGAGTACGCTGATACCCAATATGTGGGAGAAAACGACTGTATGGGTGCACGTCTGGGCTCGGAAGGGAAGTAGTGACGTTTTAGATTGCAGACTTTGATGGAATGGTCTGGGGGCGTCATGTCGCATTTGGAGAGCCCCTGATGCGCCTAAACAGTGGAAACCCCGCACAAGTGACCCCATTTTGGAAAATAGACCCCACAAGGAACTTATCTAGAAGTGTGGTGAGCGCTATGAAGCCCCAAGTGCTTCACAGAAGTTTTATAACATACAGCAGTAAAAACAAAAAAAAACATTTTTTTTTTTTACAAAAATGATTTTGTCGCCCCAGTTTTTTATTTTCCCAAGGGTAACAGAAGAAATAGGACAAATTGCACAATAACTCTTGTGGTCCAGAGTACGCTGATACCCCATATGCGGGGGTAAACTACTGTTTGGGCGCATGGCAGAGGTCAGAAGTGAAGGAGCACCGTTTGACTTTTTCAACGCAGAATTGGCTGGAATTGAGATCAGACGCCATGTCACAGTTGGAGAGCCCCTGATGTGCCTAAACAGCAGAAACCCCCAATTCTAACTCCAACCCTAACCCCAACACACCCCTAACCCTAGTCCCAACCCTAACCACAAACCTAACCCTAACACACCCCTAACCCTAATCCCAACTCTAACCCTAATCCTAACATTAGCGCCAACCCTAACCCTAACTTTAGCCGCAACCCTAACCCTAACGGGAAAATGGAAATAAATACATTTTTGTAATTTTATTATTTTTCCCTAACTAAGGGTGTGATAAGGGGGTTTGATTTACTATTTATAGCGGATTTTCATGATTGGCAGCTGTCAAGCTAAAAGATGCTTTTTATTACAAAAAATAGTTTTTTGCATCACCACATTTTGAGAGCTATAATTTTTGCATATTTTGACAAACAGAGTCATTGTGAGGTCTTATTTTTTTCGCGACGAAGTGACGTTTTTATTGGTACCATTTTTGAGCACGTGACATTTTTTGATTGCTTTTTATTTCGATTTTTGGGAGGTTAGAATGAACAAAAATCAGCAATTCATGAATTTCTTTTGGGGGAGGCGTTTATACCGTTCCGCGTGTGATAAAATTGATAAAGCAGTTTTATTCTTCGGGTTAGTACGATTACGGCGATACCTCATTTATATCATTTTTTTTATGTTCTGGCGCTTTTATAGAATGAAAACAATTTTATATAAAAAATATTATTTTTGCATCGCTTTATTCTGCGAGCTATAACTTTTTTATTCTTTACCTGATGATGCTGTATGACAGCTCGTTTTTTGCGGGACAAGATGACGTTTTCAGCGGTACCATGTTTATTTATATCGGTCTTTTTGATCGCGTGTTATTCCACTTTTTGTTCGGCGGTATGATGATAAAGCATTGATTTTTTGCTTAGTTTTTTTTTTTTTAAGGGGTTCACTAAAGGGGTAACTAGTGGGACAGTTTTATAGGGGGGTCGTTACGGACGCGGCGATACCAAATATGTGTACTTTTATTGTTTTGTTTTTTTTATTTACAGGAAAAAATGAATTTATTGGGGAATATTTTTTTTTTTTTATGATTTTTTTTACCAATTTTTATTTTTATTTTTTTTTACTTTTTTACTTTGTCCAGGGTGGGACATCACAGTATTTTATCAGATCGCTGGTGTGACAGTGTGCACAGCACTCTGTCACACCAGCGATCGCTCTGGCATCGCTGCAGGCTTCTCAGTGCCTGCTCTCAGCAGGCACTGAGGAAGCCACCTCCCTGCAGGACCCTGGGCCATCTTGGATCCGGGGACCTGGAGGGAGGACGGACCCTCGGAACAGCGCGACACATCGCGCTGCTGATTCTAAGGAGCCCCCTCCCTGCGCGATCCTCCCCTGTGCCCCCGGTACACTGTGATCATGTTTGATCGTGGTGTGCCAGGGGTTAATGTGCCGGGAGCGGTCCGTGACCGCTCCTGACACACAGTCCCGGGTGTTAGCTGTGATAATCAGCTGACACCCGGCGGCGATTAGCTGCGCTCCCCCAGGGAGCGCAGCTGATCGCCTATGACGTACTATTCCGTCCATGGGCAGAATGGCACGGGTTTTATGGACGGAATAGTACGTCTGATGGCAGAAAGGGGTTAAAATTAATTTTTTTTTTATTGAAATTTTCCAGTTTAGTAACGTTATAAAACAAAAGAATACAAATCCCAAAACCCGGTCCCTACCAACCTAACAATGTACAATTGGTCCTAAAATGCAAAAGATGAAAAATAAGATCACAGTGAGGCCCAGAATTTTTTCTTATTTAATGACAGCAATTCTTTTTAAATAAATACCTTTTTTCATATTCAACAACCTATTGATTTTATTTATTAATTCAAGAAATGTGTGGATCTGATCAGTTATCCAGTATTGAGCTATTAATATCTAAGACATATACAACATTTGAGAAAAAGCAATTTTACCACATTAATCTGTAGTCAAGTCTGCAATGCACCCCAGTATGTATACCAGAGGTGTCATATCTATACATACTGAGTATTGCACTGTTTACGATATCCAGTATGCCTTTACAAAAGAGTTCCAACTTAGGGCAAGAACAAAGCATGTGTAATAAGTCTGCTGAATTTGTCTTAAATCTAGCACTTAGAGGGTGTGATCTAAGCCCTATCTCACATAGAAATTTAGGTGTTCTATAAACTTGGTGTAACATACAGGTGAGATAACCTTTGAGATTTGCTTAAGAATAGTTTTGAGGTATCCTGTCTAAGATGTCCTATTTTGCTTTAGAGCATGTTGGGTATTTTGCTAGTACCAGAACCAGTAAGGCACTGTACAATATGGAATGCAAACCACTTGAACATTGTAAAATGGTTATTCCATGTATAATCATGTTATTAGATAAGGATGTGTTAAGCATCAGGCAACAGCAGGATCTGAACCTGGATCCAAGCAGTCTGTGGTCTCCCATCCAGACCCAGCCAAGGCAGATACTGCTCAGCTTCACCACTGATCCCAGCGCCTAGCCAGTACCCAAGAGGGACAAATAGTTACTTGGGTCTTTGTTCGTAGTAGCCTTAAACCTAGGTTATGGAACAAGAAAAGGCTGTTGCAAGCCTAAGTCCAGAAATGCCTACACTGAGCATGTCCGTGACATGGCGAGCCATGATTGGTGCTTAGTGTCAGCTGATCATCTGACCTGCCATCGCCTGATTGGTCACGGATGACGTCATCGGTGATGCATTTGACAAGATGGCTGGGGCGGAGCTTAGCCCTTAAATAGCTTGTCTGTCCGTATGTCTGTCAGATCATACTAAAATAGGCAGTGCTCATGTGTGGACGTACCAGAATCTGGGCTCCACATGCTCTCTAGATTTGCTCTCCGGGACCTTGCCAGAGTACGTTCGGCTTATTAGCTCAAGTCCTTCAGGCAGGTTCAGCTTATGCCAGGCAGGTAGCCAATGTCGCAGTCTTGCTATGAATATAGGGTAGCTATACACCCTGAGCAGACTGTGGGGCGCGTAACCTGGGCATCACCTGCCAGTTGAACAGAGAAGCTTGCTCAGTCCGGTCTCACACCAGTTGACAGCATGCGGGCATCTCCACCAGCTGAATATTGAAGCTGCGCAGTCCGGACATAACCCGGTTGGCATTACGCGGGCATTGCCATCAGCTGAATAGTGAAGTTGCTCAGTCCGATCGCACACCGGCTGACAGCACGTACGCCTGGCGTTAGTCGCACGCACTTCCTAGTGGCTGGCACGTAGCTTCTGTGTAGTCAAACAGGGATACATCTATACCAGCTTGCAGCACTTAGTGCTAACCTAATATCTGGCAAGTGGCTTCTGTGCCATTAACAGGGCTACATCTACGCCAGTTGATAGCACGTCTCCCGTGAAGTTAACAGAAGATAGTGCAAATGCTATATCTTGCTCAATGTGAAGTTCACAGGAAAGATCTTCATATTTTAGTTGTCAGTTATTACCCTCCTAACCAAAGGGTGTTCGGCAGCAGTGAACATAAACTGCATCGCGGACCCCGTGTTCGGTTGCAATCCATTATACCTTAAAGTTGTTGCAACCGAGCGCATAACAGGATGTATCTTGTTTGACCCTTCTGCCTGATACGGGTGCCTTAGTTGGAGATATTTATAAAATTCAGGATAAGGTAACCCAAATTCAGTTTTCAGTTTAAATAATTCCTTGAATAAAACATCTATAAAAATATGTGGTAACTTCTATATCCTTTTCAATTTCCAATTCATAAAGGGAATTTATCATCAGGTTTTTGCTACCTCATCTGAGAGTAGTCTGATGTAGGCAAAGAGAAGCTGAATCCAACAATGTATTACTTAAATTACTGGGTGCAGCCGATCTGACAAAATCAGAGCTTTTAGATTTAGCAATGCAGTAGAGTTGAGGAAGCAAACCCCGCCCACACCAGACTCTGTACATACAATGTCCATAGACAGTGAGCTTTCGATCACAGGAGGGGGGCTTTGCTGGACCAGAAAGCACAGCTGCTAGGTCACAGCAATGATAAGCTTCTTGTGGTAAAACAATCATTACAGGCAAAAAAAAATCACAGAACATGATAAGATAGGCATTGTTGAAAAGTGTTTTAACCACTACAGCATTCTGTCTTCAGCCTACATAGCAAAATCTGCTGACAGATTCCCTTTAAAGCCTTGCAATCTATAAAGGTTAGAATTTTCCTAAAGGGAAGTGAATTGGGTTGTCCCTTGTAGGTCTTGCATTTCTTTTACTTTCCACCAAAGCCAACGATTTTTCTGTATGGTAGGGAATGTACCTGAGGGGCAATTAAACTTATGTGCTTTTAGAGCTCCACATAACCTAGGAACTTAAAATTGTATTGTAGTAAACAACATGAAGCTTTCTCTCCCCTGAATTATCCCAACCTTGTATATTTTGTAACTGAGCTGTTATGAAGTAGGCCCGTGCATTTGGACCTGCCAGACCTCCATTACTTTTATCTCTTTGCAGTTTTTCCAAATTAACTCTTGGGGTTCGCTTTCCCCAAATTAATTCTCATAACAGGCGATTAACTTAAAAAAAGAATCTCTGAGGTATCCAGGTAGGTGAGTTATGTAGTACATATAGGAACTGAGGCAACCACATCATTTTGATTAAGTTTGCACATCCTACCACTGACAAAGGTAGCTTGGACCAAGATTCCGTCTAAGGACCTGTGCACACGTTGCGTTTTTAGATGCGTTTCCGCTGCATTTTTTTCAACGTGCGGAAACGCATCCAACCCACAGCACAGTGCACATACAATGTAATCCAATTGGAACCGCAGGTCTGCTGTGCACATGCTGCGGAAAAAAACGCGCGGTTTCGCCGGGCTTTATTTTGCGCAGCATGTCAATTCTTTGTGCGGAACTGCAGCGTTTCTGCGCCCATTGACTTGCATTGAGTCGGGCACTTCCGCAGCAAAACCGCAGGTCTAAAAAAGATCTGCGGTTTTGCTGTGGGTGAAACCGCTGCAGTTCGGGAAGAGGGAAGTGTGTGGGCGGAGTGTGGGCGTGTATAGTGTGCGGCGCTATGTGTGTGGGCGGTGCGTGGGCGTGTATAGTGTGCGGCGCTATGTGTGTGGGCATGTATAGTGTGCGGTGCTATGTGTGTGGGCGGCGGTCTGCGGGCCTGTGTGCGTGATCGGTGTATGTGCGGCGGTGTGCGGGGCTGTGTGTGTGTCTCCGCGTATGCAGGCATGATCCGGCTATGCCTGCTACAGTGACTGACACATTAGCCAATGATGGGACAGTAGTAGTCCCATCATCCGGCTAATGTGCTGAATGTAAAAAAAAACAAACACATACATTACATACAACATATAACATACACATGACATACAGAACATACACATGACATACAGAACATACACATGACATACAACACATAACATTGAGCATATACTCACCTATTCCCCGACGCCATCGATCTGTGTATTGCTCCGGGAGAGAATGACGTCACTTCCATTCATTCTCTCACGGCAATGCTGGGTGAGAAAATTCCCATGCAGCATTGCCATAAAGTGAGAGAATGAACTCAGGTAACCTCAGTGATGCACTGCAGGAGCCATTGTCTCCTGTCAGTGCATCACTGGGAGGCCCTACAGAACAGTGGCATCACCTGATGTCACCACTGTTCTATAGGGAGACCGTCGTGGGACACTCGTTATTAATTGGACTGCGTCAGACAGGGAGTATGCGGTTGTTTTATTTTTTTATGTTTTATTACAGTTGTAAGGCGGCGGTGTTCACACCGTGCAGTAACTGAGGCAGTGACCCAAGCAAGTCCAAATTAAACAGCTTTTATTCAGCAACTCACGGGTTTAAACAGAAAAAGTCCTCCGGTACGCAGCCGGGGTAACATCAGTCCATAAACAATGGTTGCCGGGGACAACGGCTGCGCCGGGCCGAACAGAGCCTGACAGGTGCAGAGCCGTCCCAGGCGTGGGTTCAGCTACACACAATCCTGTGGAGCTTTCCTGCTATGCTCCTCGCAGGGTCAAAACATAGAACAACACTAATCCTTAGTGCAGGAGTTTTAAAGACCTGTGGCAAAAGCCACTGGAAAACCCGGGTTGGAGGGAGGAGGTTGCCCCACTGCCTCCTGTGACCTCCTCCAAGAAATGAAGGCCCTGCCGGATTTTACTTAATCTGCCTTAGCCAGGTAGTCTGACTAGGTCATTGCTCACCTTCATTCCTGCATTGCAGCCGCAGCTGTGTGTGTGACTGCAATGCACTCCAATGGCTTTAATAGGTCTCTGTACACATTCTGGGGGAAATATAACGTCCCTCGTAAACGATCCCAGTCACTGCCTCACATATCCCCCCCCTCTGTTCAAACTTGTGGGGTTGAACATTTGCCACCATACAGGGTGCCCGGGACAGGGCATCCGCGTTCGCTTGCAACTTCCCAGGGCGATGTTCTACAGAGAAACTGAAATTTTGCAGTGACAGGAACCACCTGGTGACTCGCGCATTCCTCTCCTTGGCATTCCTCATCCATACCAAGGGTGAGTGGTCCGTCACCAAGCGGAACTGACGCCCGAGTAAATAATAACGTAGTGATTCCAAGGCCCACTTAATAGCCAAACACTCCTTCTCTACCACGCTATAATTTTTCTCTGCCGGGACAAGTTTTCTACTCAAGTAGGTGACCGGGTGCTCTTCACCATTCACTTTTTGTGACAACATCGCCCCTAGTCCTACCTCCGAGGCATCTGTCTGTACAATGAAGGTTTCATTGAAGTTGGGGCTGATGAGGACCGGCTGTCCACACAGGGCCAACTTCATGGACTGAAAGGCTTCTTCTGCCTGAGGGTTCCACCGAACCATTACCGTTTTCTTTCCTTTCAAGAGATCGGTCAGGGCCGCCATTCGCCCGGCAAAATTAGGTATAAACCGGCGGTAATACCCAAGGATGCCAAGGAACGCCCTGACCTGTTTTGTACTCGATGGTTTAGGCCAGTTTTTTATGGCCTCAACTTTACTGATTTGGGGCTTGATAGCTCCTCGGCCTATCACATACCCCAAATATCGAGCTTCCTCCAGCCCTATCGCACATTTTTTTGGGTTTGCCGTTAACCCCGCGGCTCTGAGAGAATCCAGCACCGCTTGTACGTGTGTTAGGTGCGTTTGCCAGTCGGTGCTAAATATGATGATATCATCTAGATACGCGGATGCGTATTCCTGATTAGGCTTGAGCACTATGTCCATCAATCTCTGAAATGTAGCCGGGGCCCCATGTAACCCAAAAGGTAAGACCACATAGTGAAATAGACCCTCCGGAGTTACGAAGGCGGTCTTTTCCTTCGCCAAATCTGTGAGAGGCACCTGCCAATAACCCTTGGTGTGATCGAGCGTGGTAAAGTACTGGGCCTGCCCCAGTCTCTCAATCAGCTCTTCCACCCGGGGCATTGGATAAAGGTCGAACTTTGACACTTCATTCAATTTCCGGAAATCATTACAGAAGCGTAATGATCCGTCTGGCTTTGGAATCAGTACAATGGGGCTAGCCCACTCACTCCGTGATTCCTCTATGACGCCTAACTGAAGCATTTGTTTTACCTCAGCCGAGATGGCTTGCCTCCGGGCTTCGGGCACCCGGTACTGTCTTATTCGCACCCTTACCCCAGGTTCGGTGACAATGTCATGTTGGATAACCGTAGTCCTACCTGGTAGCTCTGAGAACACGTCGGTATTGTTTTGCACCAGGGAGCGAGCCTCCCGTCGCTGCTGTTTAGTGAGGGCATCACTTATCCTGACCTCCCCCTTGGATGCTTCCCTGGCTGAAGGTAGAGAACTCTCTGGTGATATGCCCGGGGTGATGTCTGTAACTAAACACTCTCGATCTTTCCAAGGCTTTAGCAGGTTTACATGGTAAATCTGCTCAGGTTTCCTCCTTCCGGGCTGATACACCCGGTAATTTACCTCCCCCACCTTTTCTCGAATCTCATATGGCCCTTGCTACTTGGCCATGAGCTTACTCTCGGCTGTGGGTACCAGTACTAATACCCGATCGCCCTTGTTAAAAGACCTGACTTTGGCTCTTTTATTATATGTGCGCCTCTGGGTTGCCTGGGCATCTAACAGATGTTCTTTCACGATGGGCATGACCGCCGCGATCCGGTCCTGCATACTAGCCACGTGTTCAATTATACTCTTATGTGGAGTCGGCTCTTGTTCCCATGTCTCTTTGGCTACGTCCAACAGACCCCTAGGGTGTCTGCCGTACAATAACTCAAAGGGAGAGAACCCTGTGGAAGCCTGGGGTACCTCACGGACAGCGAACATCAAATAGGTAGCAACATGTCCCAATCCCTTCCATCCTTAGAAATCACCTTTTTTAACATGGACTTGAGGGTTCTATTGAACCGTTCTACTAACCCGTCGGTTTGAAGGTAGTACACCGAGGTGCGCAATTGTTTAATTTTTAGCAGTTTGCACAGTTCTCTTGTCACCTTGGACATAAAGGGGGTCCCCTGATCCGTCAGGATCTCCTTAGGTAGTCCCAGGCGACAGAACATGGCAAACAGTTCTCGGGCAATAAGTTTTGCCGAGGTGTGGCGTAGTGGTATAGCCTCCGGGTACCGGGTGGCATAGTCGACGACCACCAGTATGTGTTGGTGGCCACGGGCGGATTTTACAATGGGCCCTACCAAATCCATTGCAATCCGTTCAAAAGGTACCTCTATTATTGGCAGGGGTACCAATGGACTACGGAAACTTGCAGTGGGTGAGGTTAACTGACATTCGAGGCAGGATTCGCAGTACCTTTTGACCTCCGTGTAAATTCCAGGCTAAAAGAACCGCTGTAAGATACGTTCTAGAGTTTTTTTTTCCCCTAAGTGGCCACCCAGCAAGTGTGAGTGTGCCAAATCTAGAATCACCCTACGATACGACTGAGGTGCTACCAACTGTTCCACAACCTCGTCCCTGATTTTATCTATCCTATAAAGCAACTCACCACTGACTACCATGCGTGGAAATACCGTATCTGCATTGGGCTACGCCGTTTACCTCTAGCACCCTTTCCCGCGCCTGAGTCAGGGTGGGATCTTGTAGCTGAGCTGTCCCAAACATGGCTCTGGACACTTCCAGCTCGGGAATCGATGCGGTCTCCTCCACCTCTCCTGCCAGCACCTCTAAGGGAAACCTATCGGGGTCACACTCTATCCCTATATGGGACACCCCTACAGCAGGTTCGTCGGGTACAGCATCTGTAATACATTTTACCAGGGGAGAATGGATTTTGTTTTTCCACAGAGTCCAGAACAGGGGCAAGTCTCTTCCCAACACAGACCCATAGAGAAGATTTTTTACCACTCCCACCACATGTTTTATGTCTCCACATGGCGTGGACAAAACTACCTCCGTAGTTGGATACTCTCGGAGGTCCCCATGGATACATACAACCCCGACCTGCCGTCCGCTGGGGTTGTCTCCTGCCACCAGTGACCCATGTACCAGAATCACGAGGCTCCCTGAGTCCAGGAGAGCCTCCGTAGGGTACCCATTAACCAGTATCTGGCATAGTTGGAGTTCACTGTCCTGGGGGTCGAGGGTTGCTGTGCAGACGGTCTGGGCATACATTGAGACCCGGCGGCTATATCCGCAGTCCATGGGTTCCGTAGTCAGGGGACAATTAGCCATCACATGTCCCGGCCCCTGACACCGCCAGCACCTAAGGGTGGAGGTACTGTTAGGTCTTATGACAGTTTGGGAGGGAACCGGTCTCCTGCCACTCTCACTCCGGGGTTCCCCTTCAGCACGGGTATGGTGCTGACTGTCCCCAGCAGAAGGACGCGACCCCTTTCCCGATTCCTGGGTTGGCAGGGATCGGCGTGACAGCCGAGAGGGGGCGGAGTCTCAATAAAGTTTTGAGTGGCCGAGTAGCGCTCGATCAAACTGACTACCTGGTCGAGTGTGCCGGGGTCGCCTTGCCCCACCCAACGTTGGATAGCCGCCGGCAGAGTCCTTACCAGCCGGTCAACCACCACCCTCTCCACCATCTGGGCTGGAGACAAAGTCTCTGGCTGGAGCCACTTCTTTACCAGCTGCATAAGCCTGAGACCGCGCGGGTCGTGTCTCCACATAGGCCCATGAAAATACACGCTGAGCCCTCACGTATGTATTAACCCCCAGTCGGGCAAGGATCTCACCTTTGAGCCTCTAGTAGTCCTGGGCGTCCTCCCGACTGAGATCGAAGTAGGCCTTTTGTGCATCGCTGACCAGAAACGGAGCTACTACTTCTGCCCACTGGCCGGCGGGTAGGTTTTCCCGCTCCGCTGTGCGCTCATAAACTGTCAGGAAAGCTTCCACGTCATCCTCAGGTCCCATCTTCCTCAACTCTGAGCGAACCCTGTCTCGGGCCTCGCCACGTTCAGGGGCTGGTGCCGTCGAGGTCTCCCGCAGTGCAGAAATCTGTTGCAGCAACAGTTCGTTTGTTTTTTGCTGCTGCTGGTGCAATAGCTGCTGTTGCTCATTGTGCTGTTGCTCCCGATCCTGCTGTTGCCGCTGGAGACTCAGGTACTGCTCCTGCTGTTGTTGCTGAGACTGCAGCTGCTGCTGTTGTGTAATTACCAGCTGCTTTACCAGCTCCTCCATTTTGTCCACGGGTTGAGGCTGAAAAGTGGCCGGCCGGATTGGGGTCATGAAGCTGCCGGTGGGGGTATACCTCAGTCACAATGCCCGCATTTCCAACCAAGTTGTAAGGCGGCGGTGTTCACACCGTGCAGTAGCTGAGGCAGTGACCCAAGCAAGTCCAAATTAAACAGCTTTTATTCAGCAACTCACGGGTTAAACAGAAAAAGTCCTCCGGTACGCAGCCGGGGTAACATCAGTCCATAAACAATGGTTGCCGGGGACAATGGCCGCGCCGGGCCGAACAGAGCCTGACAGGTGCAGAGCCGTCCCAGGCGTGGGTTCAGCTACACACAATCCTGTGGAGCTTTCCTGCTATGCTCCTCGCAGGGTCAAAACATAGAACAACACTAATCCTTAGTGCAGGAGTTTTAAAGACCTGTGGCAAAAGCCACTGGAAAACCCGGGTTGGAGGGAGGAGGCCGCCCCACTGCCTCCTGTGACCTCCTCCAAGAAATGAAGGCCCTGCCGGATTTTACTTAATCTGCCTTAGCCAGGTAGTCTGACTAGGTCATTGCTCACCTTCATTCCTGCATTGCAGCCGCAGCTGTGTGTGTGACTGCAATGCACTCCAATGGCTTTAATAGGTCTCTGTACACATTCTGGGGGAAATATAACGTCCCTCGTAAACGATCCCGGTCACTGCCTCACACAGGAGATCGAGGGCGTTGCTTGGATCTGAGCGTATAATAAAGATATGAAAACCGTGTTTTATTTCATTAAAATAATTTATTCTTATGCTTGTGTTGTTTTTTAACCCTTTATTAATATAAGATTAATAATGGATAGGCGTCTTATTGATGCCTCTCTATTATTAACCGGGCTTAATATCACCTTACAATAGCAAGGTGATATTATCTCCTTATTACCCCATATCCCACCGCTACAGGGGAGTGGGAATAGAGGGGCTAAGTGCCGGAATGGGCGCATCGTACACATGCGCCAATTCCTGGGCGGCTGGGTGCTGGTATTTTTAGCCAGGGGGGCGCTAATATCCATGGCCCCTTCCTAGGCTATGAATATCAGCCCGCAGCTGTCTGCCTAGCCTTTCTGGCTATAAATTAAATGGGGACCCCACGTCATTTTTTTGGGGGGGTCTGCCTATTTTAATAGCCAGTGAAGGCTAGCTGCGGGCTGATATTCATAGCCTGGGAAGATCCATGGGTATTAACCCCTTCCCAGGCTAGAAATATTGGGCCCGGCTGTCCCCCTCTGGCGCAGAAAATTGCGCGGGAGTCCACGCCATTTTTTTTTCTATTTTTTTTTATTAACTATACTGTATTCCGTTAAGATTTTGAGTGTGTGTACGCGTGTGTCTTTAACTATTTATGTACCATTTTATCTATCATCTAACTATCTACCTATATATCTTTCTGTCTATCTATATATCTACCTTTCTATATATATTTCTAACTATCTATTATCCATCTATCTACTGTATGTATTTTCTATCTATCTATCTATCTATCTATCTTATCTATCTATCTATCTATCTATCTATCTATCTATCTATCTATCTATCTATCTAACTACTGGTATCTATTATCTATCTATCTATCTATATATCTATCTATCTATCTATCTCTATCTGTGTGTGTGTAATGGAGTGTGGGTTGAACAAATGTAAAAGAGGAGGTTGGATAAGAAATGACATCACAAATCTTTTTTTTTTGTTAAATAACATATCTTTATTTAGCTGTCAAAAACGCATACAAAAACGCATGAGAAACAAGCATCAAAACCGCGTCAAAAAAGCACATGCGTTTTCTGCCAAGAGGTGTGGATTCGGCGCGGAAAAATCCGCAGGCAAATCCGCAACGTGTGCACAGGCCCTTAAGCTTACATTTTGTCTCAGTGGCATTTATCAATAGTGCAATGTGTGACACAGCTGAGACTTTAGTCAGCATATGATCGCAAGTATGCAAATAGACTACTTGTGGTCACATGATGACCACGAAAACTAGCAAGAGTAGCCAAATTCAAACAGTATGTATTTTACATTACATTAGGATTTGGCAACCTGCAGTACTTGAAGAAGATATCACCAGAGAAATAAAAAACCTTTAAAACTTTCTAAGAGCTCATAAAAATATGAAAAAGTAATTAAATCAGAAAAATAGAAAAAGTTCCTTAAAGAATTCATATCTCATGAACTTTTCCACATTTTTTTCACATTACACCAACAAACTTAATGCATTTTATTGAAATTATACTCAATAAAAGTAGCAAGCATTTGTCAAGTGTACAGGAAATAATTAGTGATGAGCGAGTATGTGTAAGGTTCTATGTATATATTCCTGAAACTCAGTTTGTTCGTCAGCCATTTTACTTTCTGTCTTGCTGCAGCTATCTTGCCCTCAGTCAAAATGGAGTTTCCAGCTTGCATGTTCCCGCCCTGATTCTCTCCTTTGCTTCTTAAGCAGCCACAGCTGAGCAATCAGTGCTTCAGAATCTAGCCTGCAGTGAACCTGTGACTTGACTCCTGTAAGCCTTGAACCTTGTACTCCAGCTATTCCTACTGAGGAACTCTGAAGCACTTGTGGACTCTGAACCCTGCTCTTTGAAAGACCCACGTTTGCATGGACTTACGGTAACAGAGAAGAAGATCCTGAATCTGTATTGGAGAGTGATTGCTGAGCTTGGATTACTCTGGCCTGCTGTGTCTCCTGTTTCTGTGTCTGCAAACTGTGTGACTATTTCTGCCAACTTGTATGAAGTAATACAGGACTTTTCTATATCAAACCTGTGACTCCTGTGTTTTCATCGCACCCAAGCACAAGACGCTATATGAACTGTACTACATACATTACAAGATTCTGAAGCCAAAACGTTAGTGTCTGCTGGGTCTGGAAGGCTGTGTCTGCTGTACTGTGGATATCAGACGTCCGGTTGTACTTTTTGTGATGACAGTGGTTGTGACTTCTCACAACCATTCCAGGTGAGCAATTCCCTTAAGTTTTTTCTTTTTGCAGTGTTACCACAGGTAAACACTATTGTTTTTTTTTTTCCTTTCTTTTCTCTTTTTTGTCTGCTGTAATTCTGGATATCAGATGTCTGGTTGAAACTTTCTGTGATGATAGTGGTTGTGACTTCTCACAACCATTCCAGGTGGCAGTTCCCTTAATTTTTTTTTCTCTCTGCAGTGTTGCCACAGGTGAACACTATTGTTTTTTTTCTCTCCTCTTCTTCCAGTAATCCTGTCTTAAAAGATCTGGAAAATGGAAGCCCGCATAAAGGAACTTTGCGGAGTGACTGATAATATCCTTGCAGATTTGCAGAATATAAAGACCCGTTTTACAAATCTACAGGACCTCAATAATCACAATTTGCAAGTGGTTGGACAGACTACCCAGGATTTGCGAGCCAGGATTGAGGTTCTAGAGGGGCGAGTCCAGGCTCCTGCCGTAGCCCCGAGTGCTGGGATTCCCAAGTTGCCCCCTTTTTGTTTTGGCGGTGAACGTGAGAAATTCAGGGGATTTATTAATCAATGCAATCTGTTTTTTTCTGCACATGCTTCACAATTTCCCACTGAACGATCTAAGGTGCTTACTATAATTATGTTGCTTACCAACAAGGCTTTAATGTGGGCAAACCCTCTGATTGAGACTGAGGATGATTGTTTGAATCACCTTGATGATTTTATTTCAGCCATGGGGCAGGTGTTTGATGACCCCAATCGAGGTGCAACAGCTGAAGCAGCCATGTTAGCTTTGCGCCAAGGTAAGCACTCGGTAGCTGAATATGCCTTGGATTTCAGGAGATGGGCCCTTGATACCACCTGGGACAGTTCCGCCAAAAAATCTATTTTTCGAAAGGGGTTATCTCCACTGATTAAGGATGAACTTGCTCGTGCCGACCCTCCCACTGCGTTAGGTGACTTTATTAACTACTGCATCCGTATTGATACTCGTCTGACTGAACGCAGGCAAGAGAGATGGTTCGAAAGCAATCGTACTAACCTTTTCCTACCTTCCTCTCCAGCTAAGGAACCTTTGAGTAGGATTACACGGGAACCTGAACCTGAACCCATGCAGGTAGACTCTTTACAACGACGGGTTAGTGATGCACGCAAGGAACATCGTTTTAAGGAGAATCTATGTTTCTATTGTGGTAAGTCAGGGCACTTCATTATAAACTGCCCCAGCCGTTCTCGTAAGACTACTGCAGCACTCATTCATTGTGAGTGTTGCGAGAGGGGATCTGTCAGGTCCGAGCCTCAGGCTCCAGAGAGATCTGCAGCAACAGATCTTGATTTCTCGGACTTAAACTCCGTTACCTCTGAGGACGTTGACTGTGTAAACGCTGCCATTTTTCAAGTTTCCTCAGCGGTGTCCCAGCTGAGTTGTAAGAAAAACAATTCTCATTGTTTTCTTTCCATCAAACTCTGGGTTGACTCAGCTTGGGTGTCTAGCTCTGCTATGATCGACTCAGGGGCAAGTGGAAATTTTATGGATGTCTCCTTTGCTCTGAAACAGGGAATACGTTCAGTGAAGAAGGCTACTCCAGTACAGATGGAAACTGTGGATGGTTCCCTGCTGACCTCTGGACCAGTGGATCAGGAAACAGAGCCTTTGAGGGTTCTTATGGGTAAAGATCATCAAGAGAGACTGTCCTTTATGCTTATCTCTTCTCCCCACTTTCCCATTATTCTAGGGCTACCATGGCTGCAGGCTCAGAATCCTACCATTAACTGGGAGACCAAGGAATTACACTTTCCAGAGAAACAGATGAGTCCAAAAGTTTCAGCTTGCTCTGTTCCTAAAGGAATCATGTCAGTCCCTGAACTACCAGCTGTATACCAGGACTATGTGGATTTATGTGACAAGAAGAACGCTGACCAGCTTCCTCCTCACCGTCCATATGATTGTCCAATTGAATTATTGCCTGGAGCAGAGATACCTTTTGGTAAGATCTACCCCCTGGCGGGGCCCGAGCTAAAGGCTTTAAAGGATTACATAGATGAAAATCTAGCCAAGGGCTTCATACGCCCCTCTTCATCTCCTGCAGGTGCACCCATCTTCTTTGTAAAGAAGAAAGATGGATCTCTGAGACCATGCGTAGACTATAGGGAACTCAATAAGGTTACTATTAGAAACCGTTATCCATTGCCTTTAATCCCTGAGTTATTGGAGAGAGTGCGACATGCCAAAATTTTTTCTAAACTAGATCTTCATGGGGCCTATAACTTAGTCCGTATTAGACCTGGGGATGAATGGAAGACTGCATTCAGGTCACGCTATGGACACTTTGAATATCTAGTTATGCCTTTTGGTCTGAGTACCGCCCCAGCCACTTTCCAACACTTGGTGAATGACATCTTCAGGGATCTCCTAGATACATTCGTGGTAATTTATTTGGATGATATTCTAATTTTTTCTAACTCCACAGAGGAACATCATGGACATGTGAGAATGGCCTTGGAACGTCTAAGACAAAATCATCTTTACATCAAACTTGAAAAGTGTGAATTCCATAGGACCGAAATTCAATTTCTGGGGTATGTACTGTCTACACAAGGAATTAGTATGGATGGAAGCAAAACCCAAGCCATCAAGGATTGGCCAAGTCCTAGAAATGTGAAGGAGGTACAGCGCTTCATCGGGTTTGCCAACTTCTATAGACGTTTCATTAGAAATTTCTCTGAGGTAGTGTCACCTATCACTCAACTTACCCGGAAAGAGTCTAGGTTTTCCTGGACTCCCCAAGCCCAGGAAGCATTTTCCCGTCTAAAAGATAAATTTACCACTGCACCTATCCTAGTACATCCCAACCCCGAGCTTGCCTTCATAATAGAGGTGGATGCTTCAGACTGTGCCGTTGGAGCTATACTCTCTCAGAGAACAGGTGAGAAGAATGTCTTGCATCCCTGTGCCTTCTTTTCCCAGCAGTTATCTTCGGCTGAGAGGAACTACGATGTGGGCAATAGAGAGTTGTTGGCCATTATTGCCGCCTTCAAAGAATGGAGACACCTTCTTCAGGGAGCTGCACAGCAAATAGTCGTCCTGACAGACCATCGTAACCTTGAGTTTATCAGGTCGGCTAAGTGCCTGACTCCTCGCCAGGCTCGCTGGAATCTTTTCTTAAACCAATTTAATTTTATCATCTCTTATAGACCAGGATCGCGCAATGGAAAGTCTGATGCACTCTCTAGGATTTACTCAGCAGAGACACGTCCAATTACTCCTCCTAAGACTATTCTTCCTGACTCTAGATTCCTAGGAGTAATTCATAATCAAGACCTACTTAAGGACATCAAGGAAGCATACCATGCGGATTCCTTTTGGCACAACCAAGGACGAAGTCTTGTCTTTAAGAATGGTGTGTGGATTCAGGGAAACGTCTGATAATCTGAACAGTCAGATAAGAGTATGCAACTCATTCCGATTCCAGTAGTGGCATAGAGGAATTCTAAAGACACAGGAATTACTTTCTCGTTTCTTTTGGTGGCCCACTTGCAGGAAGGATGTTTTGAATTATGTCACTTCATGTGAGGTCTGTGCAAGATGCAAAACACCTCGCTCCTCACCAACTGGTCTGTTACAGCCTCTTCCCACCCCGTCCCGCCCGTGGGGATCCATTTCTATGGACTTCATTGTGGAGTTACCAACCTCTCAGGGGAAGAACACCATTCTAGTGGTGGTTGACCATCTAACAAAGGCAGCTCATTTTATCCCTTGTGTCGGCTTACCCACTGCAAAACAGACATCAGATTTGATGATTAAAGATGTGTTTCGCTTACATGGAGTACCGGATGAGGTTATTTCGGATCGAGGGGTGCAATTCACTTCTAGGTTTTGGCAAAATTTCTGTGCAGCATTGGACATTAAAGTAAACCTTTCTTCTGCTTTTCATCCCCAGACTAATGGACAGACCGAACGAACCAATCAAACCCTGGAGCAGTATCTCCGCTGCTTTATCTGCCACCTACAGGATGATTGGGTGGATCTACTTCCATTAGCTGAGTTCTCGTATAACAACTCTCAGAGTGCCTCCACTAAACAGTCTCCTTTTTACTCTAATCTAGGTTATCATCCTAACATTCTACCACGATTTCCCATAGAAACGCCTTTACCAGCAGTGGCTGAAAGAATCACGTCTTTACAGAAGAATATGGATCTTCTAAAGGAAAATCTGGAATCGGCTCAAGAAAGGTACAAGAAAGCAGCAGATAAATTTCGTAAACCTGTACCAGCTTTCAAGGTAGGAGACTTGGTCTGGCTGTCAACCAGAAATCTTAAGTTAAGGATTCCATCGTCTAAGTTGGGACATAAGTACATTGGACCCTATAAATCAGTAAAATTATAAGTGCCGTTGCTTGTCGTCTTCAACTGCCCAGAACTATGAGAATCCACCCTGTCTTTCATGTATCCCTACTAAAGGCTGCGACACCCAATACGTTTCCTGGACGTTCCTCTCCTTGCCCTGACCCAGTGCTAGTCGATGGTCAGGAAGAATTTGTGGTGGAAAGGATTTTAGATTCCAGGTTGTATAGAAATCAGTTACAATATCTGATTAAATGGCAGGGCTACCCAGTGGAGGACAACTCATGGGAACCGGTCAATAACGTTAATGCTCCTCGCTTGCTCCGTCAGTTTCATCAGAGGTACCCACACAAGCCTGGTCTGAGGTCATCCGGAGGTTGTCCTTAAGGGGGGAGTAATGTAAGGTTCTATGTATATATTCCTGAAACTCAGTTTGTTCGTCAGCCATTTTACTTTCTGTCTTGCTGCAGCTATCTTGCCCTCAGTCAAAATGGAGTTTCCAGCTTGCATGTTCCCGCCCTGATTCTCTCCTTTGCTTCTTAAGCAGCCACAGCTGAGCAATCAGTGCTTCAGAATCTAGCCTGCAGTGAACCTGTGACTTGACTCCTGTAAGCCTTGGACCTTGTACTCCAGCTATTCCTACTGAGGAACTCTGAAGCACTTGTGGACTCTGAACCCTGCTCTTTGAAAGACCCACGTTTGCATGGACTTACGGTAACAGAGAAGAAGATCCTGAATCTGTATTGGAGAGTGATTGCTGAGCTTGGATTACTCTGGCCTGCTGTGTCTCCTGTTTCTGTGTCTGCAAACTGTGTGACTATTTCTGCCAACTTGTATGAAGTAATACAGGACTTTTCTATATCAAACCTGTGACTCCTGTGTTTTCATCGCACCCAAGCACAAGACGCTATATGAACTGTACTACATACATTACAGTATGTCATTGCTCGGGTTTTCCCGAGCATGCTCGTGTGGTCTCCGAGTATTTGGAAGTGCTCGGAGATTTAGTTTATGTGGCCACAGCTTCATGATTTGTGACTGTTAGCCTAAATGCATGTGGGGATTCACTAACAAACAGGCAATCCCCATACGTATTCAGGCTGTCTAGTAGCAGCAAATCATGCAGCTGCGGCGACAGAAACTAAATCTCCGAGCACTTCCAAGTACTCGGAGACCACCCGAGCAACGAGCATACTCGATCATCACTAGAAATAATCCATGGTTTATTTTAAAAATTTTAATCTGAAAATTGTGAAGTGCATTTGTATTCAGCCCATGTAGTTTAACACTCATAAATAAAATCCTGAGAGACCAATTGCATTCAGAAGTCACGTAAATTGAGTCCAACTGTGTGTAATTTATGCTCAGTATAACTACAGCTGATCTGTGAAGACCTCAGAGTTTTGTTTGAAAACATTAGGGAGCAAACCGAATAATGAAAACCAAGGAACACACCACATAGATCAAGCATAAAGGTTGTGAACTGTAAAGCAAGGTTATGTTATAAAAAGAATAGCCCAAGCTCTGAACATCTGATGGAGTACTGTTCAATAGAGTTGAGCGAAAAAGGTCGGTCAGATTCAAAAGTTGCCGACTTTCACCAAAGTCGGGTTTCGTTGGCCGAAACGTGACCATAGCGTGCAGTCGGCCATGCGGTCGGCAAAACGAGCGCCAAAGTTGAATTTCCTAGAATGCTTTCAGGCGCCTTTTTTCAGCCTATGAGCAAGGACGTACACTGTGGGCAACGAGATGACATGAGCAGAGTCCACCACCATCATACAGAAGGACATTGCAGTGATTGGCTTGCTTTGGGGGGCGTTATAGTGTCTATAAAAGCCCTGAGCACCGACCTCCATTTTACTTCTGCCGATCTTAACAGTAGGGAGAGGTTGCTGACACTGTTTATCAGTAGGGAGAGAGTTAGGGCTGGAAAGAGAAGTTCTTCTGTGCTTGTGCTGATAGCAATTGTGCTGTACAGTTAGTGTGCAGGATTTTCTTGAGTGCAGCAGAGCCGGTTATTAGGCTACCTGATAGCTGTATTGCTGTGTGTACACTGCTGTGCAAACTGCTTTTTACACAGCACTAATACTTTTATTCTTTTTTTCTGCACAGTTACCGACCATTCATTTTTTTCCACACCGTATAGAGATGTACGCTACTCACACACTACCATGCACCGGCTGGTATAGCGGACAAATACATGCTGACTATCTGTGTGTGACTCCGGAAATATATACGGAGATTGAAATTTTCCCCTACACCGTATACAGCTGTACGCTTCTGAGATAGTACCGTATATCTGGTCTTTGCATTACGGTCAAATCCATACTGAGTGAGCGTCTGTGTGTGACTCCGGAAATATATACGGAGATTGGAATTTTCCCCTACACCGTATACAGCTGTACGCTTCAGATACAGTACCGTTTTTCTGCATTTTGTATTGTGGTCAAATCCATACTAAGTGAGCGTGTGTGTTTGACTCCAGAAATATATACGGAGATTGTAATTTTCCCCTACACCATATACAGCTGTACACTTCTGAGACAGTACCGTATATCTGTTCTTTGTATTATGGTGAAATCCATACTGAGAGAGCGTCTGTGTGTGACTCTGGAAATATATACGGAGATTGAAATTTCCCCCTACACCGTATACACTGTCCGCTTCTGAGACAGTACCGTATATCTGCTCATTGTATTACGGTCAAATCCGTACTGAGTGAGCGTGTGTGTTTGACTCCGGAAATATATACGGAGATTGCAATTTTCCCCTACACCGTATACAGCTGTATGCTTCAGATACAGTACAGTTTTTCTGTTTTTTGTATTACGGTCAAATCTATACTGAGTGAGCGTGTGTGTTTGACTTCGGAAATATATACGGAGATTGTAATTTTCCCCTATACCGTATACACTGTACGCTTCTGAGACAGTACCGTATATCTGGTCTTTGTATTACAGTCAAATCCATACTGAGTGATCATCTGTGTGTGACTCCGGAAATATATATGGAGATTGCAATTTTCCCCTACATCATATACAGCTGTACACTTCAGATACAGTACCGTTTTTCTGCTTTTTGTATTCTGGTCAAATCTATACTGAGTGAGCGTGTGTGTGTGACTCCGGAAATATATACGGAGATTGCAATTTTCCCCTACACAGTATACATCTGTACACTTCTGAGACAATACTGTATATCTGCTCTTTGTATTGCGGTGAGATCCATACTGGGAGAGCGTCTGTGTGTGACTCCGGAAATATATGCAAAGATTTAAATTTTTCCCTTCACCGCATACAGTTGTACGCTCATCATACAGTACCATATATTTGCTGCTATTTTTGGTACATTTTTACAAACATGAGGAAGTATGGTGGAAGAGGACGCTGTAATGTATGTGGTACAGTTCATATAGCGTCTTGTGCTTGGGTGCGATGAAAATACTTGAGACACAGGTTGATAAAGAAAGTCTTGTATTGCTTCATACAAATCGGCAAAAATAAACACACAGGTTGCAAACACAGAAGCAGGAGACACAGCAGGCCAGAGTAATCTAAGCTCAGCAATAACTCTCCACAACAGATTCAGATCTTCTTCTCTGTTACCGCAAGTCCATGCAAACGTGAGGCTCTCAAGAGCAGAGTTCAGAGTCCACAAGTGCTTCAGAGTTCCTCAGTAGGAATGGCTGGAGTACAAGGTCCAAGGCTTCAGGAGTCAGAACACAGGTTCACTGCAGGCTAGATTCTGAAGCACTGATTGCTCAGCTGTGGCTGTTTAAGAAGCAAACGGAGAGAATCAGGGCGGGAACATGCAAGCTGGAAAACTCCATTTTGACTGAGGGCAAGATAGCTGCAGCAAAACAGAAAGCAAAATGGCCGACGAACAAACTGAGTTTCAGAAACAGATACACAGAACCTTACATTACTCCCCCCTTAGGGACAACCTCCGGATGACCTCAGACCAGGCTTGTGTGGGTACCTCTGATGAAACTGACGGAGCAAGCGAGGAGCATTAACGTTATTGACTGGCTCCCATGAGTTGTCCTCCACTGGGTAGCCCTGCCATTTAATCAGATATTGTAACTGATTTCTATACAACCTGGAATCTAAAATCCTTTCCACCACAAATTCCTCCTGACCATCGACTAGCACTGCGTCAGGGCAAGGAGAAGAACGTCCAGGAAACGTATTGGGTGTCGCAGCCTTTAGTAGGGATACATGAAAGACAGGGTGGATTCTCATAGTTCTGGGCAATTGAAGACGACAAGCAACGGCACTTATAATTTTACTGATTTTATAGGGTCCAATGTACTTATGTCCCAACTTAGACGATGGAATCCTTAAGATTTCTGGTTGACAGCCAGACCAGGTCTCCTACCTTAAAAGCTGTGCAGGTTTACGAAATTTATCTGCTGCCTTCTTGTACCTTTCCTGAGCCGATTCCAGATTCTCCTTTAGAAGATCCATATTCTTCTGTAAAGTCGTGACTCTTTCAGCCACTGCTGGCAAAGGCGTCTCTATGGGAAATCGTGGTAGAATGTTAGGATGATAACCTAGATTAGAGTAAAAAGGAGACTGTTTAGTGGAGGCACTCTGAGAGTTGTTGTAAGAGAACTCAGCCAATGGAAGTAGATCCACCCAATCATCCTGTAGGTGGCAGATAAAGCAGCGGAGATACTGCTCCAGGGTTTGATTGGTTCGTTCGGTTTGTCCATTAGTCTGGGGATGAAAAGCAGAAGAAAGGTTACTTTAATGTCCAATGCTGCACAGAAATTTTGCCAAAACCTAGAAGTGAATTGCACCCCTCGATCCGAAATAACCTCATCCGGTACTCCATGTAAGCGAAACACATCTTTAATCATCAAATCTGATGTCTGTTTTGCAGTGGGTAAGCCGACACAAGGGATAAAATGAGCTGCCTTTGTTAGACGGTCAACCACCACTAGAATAGTGTTCTTCCCTTGAGAGGTTGGTAATTCCACAATGAAGTCCATAGAAATGGATCCCCACGGGCGGGACGGGGTGGGAAGAGGCTGTAACAGACCAGTTGGTGAAGAGCGAGGTGTTTTGCATCTTGCACAAACCTCACACGAAGTGACATAGTCCAAAACATCCTTCCTACAAGTGGGCCACCAAAAGAAACGAGAAAGAAATTCCTGTGTCTTTAGAATTCCTCTATGCCCGGCTATTTTGGAATCGTGAATGAGTTGCAATACTCTCAATCTGACTGTTTCAGGTATATACAGACGTTGTCCCAGAATCCACACACCATTCTTAAAGACAAGACTTACGTCCCTTGGGGGTTGAGCCAAAAAAGAATCCGCATGGTATGCTTCCTTGATGTCTTTAATTAGGTCTTGATGATGAATCACTCCTAGGAATCTAGAGTCAGGAAGAATAGTCTTAGGAGGAGTAATTGGACGTGTCTCTGCTGAGTAAATCCTAGAGAGTGCATCAGCCTTTCCATTGCGCGATCCTGGTCTATAAGAAATAATAAAATTAAATTGGTTTAAGAAAAGATTCCAGCGAGCCTGGCGAGGAGTCAGGCACTTAGCCAACCTGATAAACTCAAGATTACGATGGTCTGTCAGAACGACTATTTGCTGTGCAGCTCCTTGAAGAAGGTGTCTCCATTCTTTGAAGGCGGCAATAATGGCCAACAACTCTCTATTGCCCACATCGTAGTTCTTCTCAGCCGAAGACAACTGCTGGGAAAAGAAGGCACAGGGATGCAAGACATTCTTCTCACCTGTTCTCTGAGAGAGTATAGCTCCCACGGCACAGTCTGAAGCATCCACCTCTATTATGAAGGCAAGCTCTGGGTTGGGATGTACTAGGATAGGTGCAGTGGTAAATTTATCTTTTAGACGGGAAAATGCTTCCTGGACTTGGGGAGTCCAGGAGAACTTAGACTCTTTCCGGGTAAGTTGGGTGATAGGTGACACTACCTCAGAGAAATTTCTAATGAAACGTCTATAGAAGTTTGCAAACCCGATGAAGCGCTGTACCTCCTTCACATTTCTAGGACTTGGCCAATCATTGATGGCTTGGGTTTTACTTCCATCCATACTAATTCCTTGTGTAGACAGTACATACCCCAGAAATTGAATTTCGGTCTTATGGAATTCACACTTTTCAAGCTTGATGTAAAGATGATTTTGTCTTAGACGTTCCAAGACCATTCTCACATGTCCATGATGTTCCTCTGTGGAGTTAGAAAAAATTAAAATATCATCCAAATAAATTACCACGAATGTATCCAGGAGATCCCTGAAGATGTCATTCAACAAGTGTTGGAAAGTGGCTGGGGCGGTACTCAGACCAAAAGGCATAACTAGATATTCAAAGTGTCCATAGCGTGACCTGAATGCAGTCTTCCATTCATCCCAGGTCTAATACGGACTAAGTTATAGGCCCCACGAAGATCTAGTTTAGAAAAAATTTTGGCATGTCGCACTCTCTCCAATAACTCAGGGATTAAAGGCAATGGATAACGGTTTCTAATAGTAACCTTATTGAGTTCCCTATAGTCTACGCATGGTCTCAGGGATCCATCTTTCTTCTTTACAAAGAATATGGGTGCCCCTGCGGAGATGAAGAGGGGCGTATGAAGCCCTTGGCTAGATTTTCGTCTATGTACTCTTTTAAAGCCTTCAGCTCGGGCCCCGCCAGGGGGTAGATCTTACCAAAAGGTATCTCTGCTCCAGGCAATAATTCAATTGGACAATCATATGGACGGTGAGGAGGAAGCTGGTCAGCGTTCTTCTTGTCACATAAATCCACATAGTCCTGGTATACAGCTGGTAGTTCAGGGACTGACATGGTTCCTTTAGGAACAGAGCAAGCTGAAATTTTTGGACTCATCTGTTTCTCTGGAAAGTGTAATTCCTTGGTCTCCCAGTTAATGGTAGGATTCTGAGCCTGCAGCCATGGTAGCCCTAGAATAATGGGAAAGTGAGGAGAAGAGATAAGCATAAAGGACAGTTTCTCTTGATGATCTTTACCCATAAGAACCTTTAAAGGCTCTGTGTCCTGATCCACTGGTCCAGAGGTCAGCAGGGAGCCATCCACAGTTTCCATCTGTACTGGAGTAGCCTTCTTCACTGAACGTATTCCCTGTTTCAGAGCAAAGGAGACATCCATAAAATTTCCACTTGCACCTGAGTCGATCATAGCAGAGCTAGACACCCAGGCTGAGTCAACCCAGAGTTTGATGGAAAGAAAACAGTGAGAATTGTTTTTTTTACAACTCAGCTGGGACACCGCTGAGGAAACTTGAAAGATGGCAGCATTTACACAGTCAACGTCCTCAGAGGTAACGGAGTTTAAGTCCGAGAAATCAAGATCTGTTGCTGCAGATCTCTCTGGAGCCTGAGGCTCGGACCTGACAGATCCCCTCTCGCAACACTCACAATGAATGAGTGCTGCAGTAGTCTTGCGAGAACGGCTGGGGCAGTTAATAATAAAGTGCCCTGACTTACCACAATAAAAACATAGATTCTCCTTAAAACGATGTTCCTTGCGTGCATCACTAACCCGTCGTAGTAAAGAGTCTACCTGCATGGGTTCAGGTTCAGGTTCCCGTGTAATCCTATTCAAAGGTTCCTTAGCTGGAGAGGAAGGTAGGAAAAGGTTAGTACGATTGCTTTCGAACCATCTCTCTTGCCTGCGTTCAGTTAAACGAGTATCAATACGGATGCAGTAGTTAATAAAGTCACCTAACGCAGTGGGAGGGTCGGCACGAGCAAGTTCATCCTTAATCAGTGGGGATAACCCCTTTCGAAAAATAGATTTTTTGGCGGAATTGTCCCAGGTGGTATCAAGGGCCCATCTCCTGAAATCCAAGGCATATTCAGCTACCGAGTGCTTACCTTGGCGCAAAGCTAACATGGCTGCTTCAGCTGTTGCACCTCGATTGGGGTCATCAAACACCTGCCCCATGGCTGAAATAAAATCATCAAGGTGATTCAAACAATCATCCTCAGTCTCAATCAGAGGGTTTGCCCACATCAAAGCCTTGTTGGTAAGCAACATAATTATAGTAAGCACCTTAGATCGTTCAGTAGGAAATTGTGAAGCATGTGCAGAAAAAAAAAGATTGCATTGATTAACAAATCCCCTGAATTTTTCACGTTCACCACCAAAACGAAAAGGGGGCAACTTGGGAATCCCAGAACTCGGGGCCACGGCAGGAGCCTGGACTCGCCCCTCCAGAACCTCAATCCTGGCTCGCAAATCCTGGGTAGTCTGTCCAACCACTTGCAAATTGTGATTATTTAGGTCCTGAAGATTTGTAAAACGGGTCTTTATATTCTGCAAATCTGCAAGGATATTATCAGTCACTCCGCAAAGTTCCTTTATGCGGGCCTCCATTTTCCAGATCTTTTAAGACAGGATACTGGAAGAAGAGGAGAGAAAAAAAAAAAAAAACAATAGTGTTCACCTGTGGCAACACTGAAGAAAGAAAAAACTTTAAGGGAACTGCTCACCTGGAATGGTTGTGAGAAGTCACAACCACTATCATCACAGAAAGCTTTCAACCAGACATCTGATATCCAGAGTTTCAGCAGACAAAAAGAGAAGAGAGAAAAAAAAAAAAAAAAAAACAATAGTGTTTACCTGTGATAACACTGCAGAAAAAAAACTTAAGGGAATTGCTCACCTGGAATGGTTGTGAGAAGTCACAACCACTGTCATCACAGAAAGTACAACCGGACATCCGATATCCACAGTACAGCAGACAAGCCTTTCCAGACCCAGCAGACACTAACGTTTGGCTTCAGAATCTTGTAATGTATGTGGTACAGTTCATATAGCGTCTTGTGCTTGGGTGCGATGAAAATACTTGAGACACAGGTTGATAAAGAAAGTCTTGTATTGCTTCATACAAATTGGCAAAAATAAACACACAGGTTGCAAACACAGAAGCAGGAGACACAGCAGGCCAGAGTAATCTAAGCTCAGCAATAACTCTCCACAACAGATTCAGATCTTCTTCTCTGTTACCGCAAGTCCATGCAAACGTGAGGCTCTCAAGAGCAGAGTTCAGAGTCCACAAGTGCTTCAGAGTTCCTCAGTAGGAATGGCTGGAGTACAAGGTCCAAGGCTTCAGGAGTCAGAACACAGGTTCACTGCAGGCTAGATTCTGAAGCACTGATTGCTCAGCTGTGGCTGTTTAAGAAGCAAACGGAGAGAATCAGGGCGGGAACATGCAAGCTGGAAAACTCCATTTTGACTGAGGGCAAGATAGCTGCAGCAAAACAGAAAGCAAAATGGCCGACGAACAAACTGAGTTTCAGAAACAGATACACAGAACCTTACAGACGCAGACGTTGGTGGGGGGGCAGCTGGGACTGATGGTGGTGGTAGTGATGTTTCTGCTGGTAGTGCCAAAAGCACAATAGCACCTAAGGCAGGAGGTGTTGAGCCTGCGTCATCGTCTGGCTCCAGAAGGCCTGGAAGGCTCACTTTTCTGGGAGTAGGTAAACCGCTTTTAAAGCCGGAGCATCAGGAACAGGTTTTGGCTTACATTGCCGAAACAGCCTCCAGCTCTATCGCCTCCTCTTCTGAAGTTTCAAAAAATGCAAGCACTGAGTCATCAGTGTAGGCTCCTGGTCAGGAACAACAACTTTCCTTGTGTCCTTCACCCCCACCACAAGTGAAGGATGCGGCAGGCCACACTTCAGATTACTCCCTGGAGCTCTTTTCACATACCATGCCTGGATTACCAAGTGAAATCCTGAATTCCCCAGTCCAAGATGAATACGACATGGAGTGCACTGATTCACAGCCACTGCTATCTGATTCTGCTGGTACATTCACCCAGAGCACTGCATTGCCCTCGCAGTCTACTGAGCCAGAATGTGACCCTGATGAAACTCAGGTGCCCCTTCCCGCATACACTAACACCTTCCACGGTGACACAGAGGAAGGTGCAGATGAAATTGAAGAGGAGGTGATGTATGACCCAATTGTTGACCCGGATTGTCATCCATTGGGGAAGAGGGAGCCGCTGGCAATAGCTCAGAAGAGGAGGAGGATCCGCAGCAGGCATCAACATTGCAGCAGCGGTAATCTGGCAGGCCCATAGCTGTCCAAAAACGTATTAAAAAAAACAAAGAGTTGCAGGACAGCTTGGCCAGACGGTCAAATTAGCACAGCGTGCAAGCCCTGAAAATTTAGCCCATAGTAGGAAGAGTGCAGTGTGGCACTTTTTTGACCAAAATCCTATTGATGAGGCAAAGGTTATTTGTAAGAAGTGCGGAAGGACCAGTTGCATGCTTAGACATTTAAACATCATGTATTTGAGAGCATGAACGGACTACAAAACCTCACTGTCTTTGAACGCCTACATTGCCAAACTGATCTCATTAGAGATGATGCCCTTCCGTTTCGTTGAAAGTGCAACGTTCCGAGAGTTCATGGCCTACTCTGTCCCACACTATGACCTACCCAGTCGGCACTTCTTTTCAAGAAAAGCCATCCCTGCCCTCCACCTGCATGTGAAAGACTGCATTGTCCATGCACTCAAACAATCAATGAGTGGAAAGGTGCACCTCACAACAGATGTATGGGCCAGTAGGCATGGCCAGGGCCGTTATGTGTCCATCACTGCACATTGGGTTAATGTGGTGGATGCAGGGTCCACAGGGTACAGCGGCGGTGGGACAGTGCTGCCTAGCCCACGGTATAGGCAACAGTTGGCTGTATGCGTTCGACCTCCTCCAGAAGCAAAAGCTCGTCGACAGAGCGCAGTCGCACGAGCACTCCATCCGCAGCTGCCAGTGTTGCACACGAGGTGTCCCACTATCGAACAGCTGGTGGTAAGCGTCAGCAGGCTGTTTTAAAGATGATGTCTTTGGGCACACACACCTCGGAGTTACTGGCCGACTACTTGCAGCGAGAAACTGAGTCATGGCTGGGCAGTCTACATCTTGAGCCAGGCAAGGTAGTCAGTGATAATGGACGTAATTTTGTGGCGGCCATAGCCCTGGCAAAACTCAGACACATACCTTGCCTGACTCACACCTTGAACCTGGTGGTGCAGTGTTTCATAAATAATTATCCGTAGTTGCCAGCCCTGCTCCATAATGTGCGAAGACTGTGCTTGCACATCCGTCACTCACCCGTAGACTCCAGTCGTATGCAGAGGCTGCAGCGATCGCTCCACTTCCCCAAGCACCGCCTAATCATAGACGTTGCAACAAGGTAGCATTCCACCATGCACATGGTTGAGAGGCTGTGCGAACAGAGGCAGTATTTCATTTGTGGGAGGATACATGGGTTTGAGGGCAGACTGTTGTGAATGTGTTAGAAATGAATTCTGAGCAGAAGCTCCCTCTGGTGGTTACAAACAGTACTGAACCATTCAATGAAGATTGGCAATCAGGAGTTACAGACTGGTCTTATATAAGGGAGGTTCCCTCCCGTCATGGTTGCCGGTGATCAATTGTTCTTGTCTCAACTGTGGTTCCTGGTTCACTTGGAAGCTTGCTGAGTCTTGCCTCTTCTCCTGCTCTTAGATAAGATATTTTCTGTTTTTGTTTTTGTGCTTGCTTTTTGCATTGTTCCCTGCACTTCTGTGGAGGTCAGCCAAGTCCCCTCCGGGGGCTTGTGCTCCTCTCAGTTTTTCTGAGCCACTGTTATTTGTTTATTTGCCTTTCCCAGTTTTTTCAGTGGCTGCGGCTTAGTTTTGTTACACCAGAGAACTAATTTAGGTGGTAGAGGTCGTGTGATCTCAGGTGTTTTTGCAATTAGTAGAGTTGGTATTTTTTAGGGTTTTTTTGGATTGCAGTAAGTGTCCTTCCTATCCTTTTCTTTCTAGGCAGATTGGGCCCCAACGTTTGCTCTTACTATTTTCTGTCTGTGTCTGTATTTCCTCTTGTCTAACCGTCATTACATGTTTGGGGGCTTCCTATGTTCTTTGGGGATCTGCTCCGGGGCAGATAGCTTTCCTCTTTCTATCTTTAGGTGTAGTTAACCTCTCAGGCTGTGACGAGGCGTTTAGGACCAACGTAGGTACGCTCCACGGCTGCCTTTAGTTGTGGTGGTTAGTCAGGGTCAGAGCCGGCGTCAGCACCCGGCACACACGGGCAAGTGCCAGGGTCCTGAGCACCCCGGCGCCCGTTAGCGGTGTCAGCGCCGCCACTGGGCCCCCCCGCTTGCTCAGGGCCCCGGCTGCGGCCGCTCAATACTCACCTCTCCCCGTGCCTCCGCTGCTGCAGCTCCGCCTCCGGGCTCCAGGGGGCGCCTGCAGGACGCCGGAGCTTCCTCTCACAGCAGCGCCGCTGAATGACGTCATCATTCAGCGGCTGGCTGTGGCAGTGAGCACGCGGACGTCGGACAGGTGAGATGTTTGTGTGTGTGTCTGTGTATGTGTCTCTGTGTGTATGTAGTGCGATGCTTTGTGTGTGTGTGTGTCTGCTATATGTGTGATGGTGGTGGGGGAGGGCAGTGATGATGATGATGGGGAGGCAATGATGATGATTGATGATGATGGGCAGGCAATTATATTGCTGTGAAGACAATGATGATTATGGGCAGGCATTGATGATGATGGGCAGGCAGTAATGATGATGGGCAGGCAGTGATGATGATGGGCAGGCAGTGATGATGATGGGCAGGCAATGATATTGATGGGGAGGCAATGATGATTATGGGCAGGCAGTGATGATGATGGGCAGGCAGTGATGATGATGGGCAGGCAATGATATTGATGGGGAGGCAATGATGATTATGGGCAGGCATTGATGATGATGGGCAGGCAGTGATGATGATGGGCAGGCAATGATATTGATGGGGAGGCAATGATGATTATGGGCAGGCATTGATGATGATGGGCAGGCATTGATGTTGATGGGCAGGCAGTGATGATGATGGGCAGGCAGTGATGATGATGGGCAGGCAGTGATGATGATAATGGGCAGGCAATGATGATGATGGGAGTCTTTCCACGGCGCCCTTTCCTGAGCCGTAACAGTGCAAAATGCAGCACAGTGCAGAGGAGAGCTCCATATTTTGTATGGAGCTTTATATGGGGACCAGTATCCTGTATGGAGCATTATATGGGGGATGGAGGGGTGACATCCTGCATGGGGTATTATATGGGTGATGAGGGGGAAACTATGTGGTGCCCATAATATTGTATGGAGGACTGTACTGTCCAGTCTGTACTGTGCGCTGTGAGGATTTGGCGGTTTTTGAGCTATTGTACAATTTACAATAGCTATCAGTCGTAATGGAAGAAGAGAAGTGTTTGGCGTTGTGCTATACCCATATTTCTCTGCAGTATCTGTGCATCATGAATCGTGGTCTGTGTTTAGGGGGCCCACTGAGACTCTTTCGCCCGGGGCCCATGAATACCTGGAGCCGGCCCTGGTCAGGGTACTGCAATCCAGTAGATTCCAACCTCTCTGGTGTATTGCCGTTTTTGCCTGCTCTCCTCAGCTACCAAATCATAACAGCAGACATCGAGTTTTCGAGTGTGCAGTAGTCAAAGCTGAAAGACCTCTGTAAAGTCCTTCAGTGTTTTGAGGAATGCACACGGCTGGTAAGCGCGGACGACGCCATCATAAGCATGAGCATCCCACTTATGCGTCTGCTCATGCAAACTTTGACGCACATTAAGGATCAGGCATCTGCAGTGGAGGAGGAAGAGGAGGAGTAGGAGGGAAGCCTTGATGACAGTTAGGCATTGTCTGTTCAGGGTACTGTCCTGGATGAGGTGGAGGAAGAAGAGGAAGAGGAGGAGGAGGAGGAGGAGGGGGATGATTATTTTGGGGAGGAGGATGCTTCTCAGAGGGTAAGAGAAAAAGTTGGCTTGCCAAGGTCAGGTACAGGGTTTGTGCGTGACTGGAGGGATGTGTATTTGGCAGAAAGTGCTCCTCCACCCACCACTGGCAGTGCATCATTGACACCTGGAACATTGTCCCACATTAGTGATTATGTCTTGTGGATCCTAAAAAGGGACTCCTGCATTGCCAAAATTATGAAGGATGACGACTACTGGTTGACCAGCATCCTCGATCCACGCTATAAAGGCAAATTACAGAACATCATGCCACAGGAGAACCTAGAGCTAATATTCGCAAACAAACAAGCAACTCTGGTATACCTTTTGTTAAAGGCATTCCCAGCACACAGCAACCGTGCAGGTTCTACCACGAGCCGTACTGGGCCAAATGGAAGAGGTGTTTGTGGTGCACACAGCCGAAGTGGCGTTGGAGACAGGGTTTCATGACCATGTTGTGGTCTGATTTCTCGAGTAACGCTCACACGACTGTTAATACTGAATCGATTGCAACAGACAGGAGACAGCAGTTGTCAACTATGGTTCAAAATTACCTCTCCTCCCCTGTCGATGTTTTCCCTCATAGTTCATTCCCCTTTGACTACTGGGCCTGTAAACTGGACACCTGGCCTGAATTGGCACAATATGCCTTACAGAGGCTTGCTTGCCCTGCTGGTAGTGTGCTATCAGAAAGAGTCTTCAGTGCTGCTGGATCAATCCTGACAGAAAGAAGGACCTGGCTGTTGACCCAAAATGTAGGTGATCTCACCTTCATTAAAATGAACCATGCCTGGGTTTCAAAGGATTTTGTACCACCTTCCCCTGATGACACATAGGTTGCCAGCAAAATGGCTCGCTTTGTCCTCCTCTTCCTCCAACTTCTCCAATTCCTCCATTTGCAGCTGCTGAGCGTCCAGCCTACACCTCAACATATGCCAGTTTTTCCACCTCCCTAACTGGGCTGTACCCACCCAGGGACGGCATCAGCACCTGGCGCACCCGGGCAAGTGCCGGGGCCCTGAGCAGGTGGGGTCCCACTCGCTGTCAGAGACACCGGCCTACTATGAGGGGCCCTGTGCCAGTTCCTGGTGCCCACGAGTGTGCCCCCCCTGCTTGCTCAGGGCCCCAGCACTTGCAATACTTACCTCTCCCTGCTCCACCGCTGTGACGTCTTCTGCGTTTCCTGACAGTGACATTCAGGTCAGAGAGCTCGATGATGTCACGTCTGTGCACCCTCTGCCTGAACAGTCACAGTGCAGAGAGCTGGAAGATGGCGACACTGAGGAGTCCAAATTAGAGAAGTGCCCAGCGAGAGGTATTTCATTTTTTTTAATGGGTGGAGCAATATATGGGGAGCATTATACACTGGAGAATTATATATGGGGCCCATCATACACTTGGGCATCATAGATAGGGCCCATTATACACTGGAGCATTATATATGGGGCCCATCATACACTGGAGCATCATCCATGGGGCCCATCATATACTGGAGCATCATATGGGGCACATTATATGTGGAGCATCACATGGAGACCATTATATATGGAGCATTATATATGGGGACCATTATATTTGGAGCATTATATGGGGCTCAACACACACTGGAGCATCATATATGGGGGCCATCATATACTAGAGCATCATATGGGGTTCATTATTTATGGGGCATCATATAGGGCCCTTTATATATGGAGCTTCATATGGAGCACATATGGGGCCTATTCTGTAGCATTATATGCAGCCCATTCTTTATGGCGCACTATATGGTGCCCATAACACTGTATGCAGGACTATACTGTCCGTTTTTTGAGCTATTGTAGAATTTACAATAGATATCACTCATGTAATGTAAGAAGGGAAGTATTTGGCATTGTACTATGCCTATATTTTATGCCATATCTGAGCATCATGAATTGTGGTATGTGTTAAAGGGGCCCACTGAGACTCTTTCACCTGGGCCCACGAAAACCTGGAGCCAGCCCTGCCCCCCCACAACTTTAGACAACTAACTCCCAGTTTTCAATGCGTAACTATTATTATAAAGTAAATTAAGGTTGACAAGCTTAAGTAATAAGAATTGATGTCGTTGGCATTGAAATGGGCACTGTAAGTGTGTTTACTGTCCTCCACTCACTGACGACTTTTATTCCCCATTGACTTGTATTGGGATCGGATTTTCGACTCCTACTCGATCTTTTCCGTTAGTCGGCCGACTTCGTTCAACTCGACTTTTGGGAAAGTCGGGTGGTCCGAAACCCGACTCGACCCTCCCAGAGTCAAAGTCGCTCATCTCTACTGTTCAATCCATTGTTCAAACTATAAACAATCCCTTAAACTCTACATTAAGGAATATATTTCATAGCCCTTTAGGAGTCTCTAATAGCAAGGGGAAAAGTGAAAGGATTATGGCACAACTGCACATGTATCAAGACATGGCCGTCCACCTAAGCTGACATTGCAAGCAAAGTCAGCTCTAATTAGACAAGTATCCGAGATTCACATGGTCACTCTGGAGGAGATGCAGAGATCCACAGCCAAAATGGAAGAGTCGATTCACAGGGCAACTATTAATTGCATACTCTAAAAAACTGGGCTTTATGGAAAAGTGGCAAGAAGAAAGCCATTTTGAAAGCAAGCCCTAAGAAGTTCCATTTGCAATTTGCAAAACATTATATAGACGACACAGCTGGGATCTGGAAGAAGGTGGTATAAATGATTAAAGCAAAGTAGAACTTCTTTGGTCTAATGCAAAATACTATGGGTGACGGAAAACTAACACTGCATATCACCCTGAAAACACCATACCTACTGTTAAACAAGGTGATGGTAGCATCATGCTGTGTGAATGTTTTCCTTTAGCAGGGACAGTGATGATAGTCAGAGTTGATGGGAAGAAATATCAATCTAAATATAGGATAATTCTAGAGAAAAACCTGTAACACACTGAAAAAGACTTTCCAGCAGGACAGCGACCCTAAACATAATGCTGGAGCTACAATGAAATGGTGCAAATAAAAGCACATTCATGTGTTTGAATGGCCCTGTCACAGTCTAGACCTAAATCCCACTGAGAATCTATGGTAAGACTTGAAAATTGCTGCTTGCTTCCAATCCAATCTCACTGAGCTAGAGGTTTGCTAAGAAGAATGGGCAAAAATATTAACTTCAAAAGGTGCAAAGCTGGTAGAGACATACTCCAAGAGACATGCAGCAGTTATTCCAGCGAAAGGTGGTCCAACAAAGTATTGACTAATCTGGGGCTGAATACAAATGCACATCACAATTTTCAGCATTATATTTTTAAAATATTGAGAAAACCATGTATTATTTCCTCTACACTTCACAAGTACTTGGTACTTTGTGTTGGTATATGACATAGAATCCAAATTAAAACATTTAAGTTTTTAGATGTAATAAGGAAAAATGTAGAAAAGTTCAGTTTTGCACAGAGTGGATCCCAAGCCTTGTCTTCTCCTGCGGTCTCTCATTCTGTCTCAACCACAGAGGATGCTGCTCAATTGTTACCACTGCCTCTCCAGGTCCAGCTATGGTAACTAACAATAGACAGCAGTGAGCAGTCATTCCTGAGGCTAAGTCCTGGATTTGCGCTACTGAGCATGCTCGTGAGGTGACAACCTCTCATTGGTGGTGGGTCATCAGCTGCTCAGGTCTTGTACCAGCTCCGGATTGGCCTGCGAGCAAGGTCCTGTCTGACTGGACTTAGGCACAGTCTATAAAAGGATCTTTGAGGCGCCCGTCTGCATGCTAAGATCACTTGTGTTTACTGTGTGTGTGAAGGTGGGATTGTTACCACCCTGTATGCATGTGTACTGCTACTTGCACTGCGAGTTATGTTCTTGTTAGGCAGTGTAGAGTGGGAACTCCTGCTTGAATCTAGCACCTGCACTGAGCGACAGCGTCACATGGGCAAGTTTCAAAAACCGTGTGACAGGGCAGGCTCAATCACCAGATAGTGAGGGGTGAGTTTAGGGACCACAACTAGCGTCATTACTACTGTGCACCTGTGACGCCTAACATGGCATGGCTTAGAGTGCTTTCAGTTTGGTACTGCTCTGTGAGGTAACAGTCAGGCACTTTGCATTCTGTTCACACCAAGTGACATTTAACTTGATGATTTTATGATGCTTGCACGCAGCTTCGCTCCGCATTGTCTACTAGCTGCGGTTTTTCCATCTCCATGGTGGATCCCGGGTTGCAATCGCACCTTATCAAAATTTATATTTGGTGCGATCCGCAAACCCTAACAGTTTGAATTCCTTTTCAAGGTATTGTCTTGCATGTATGCCACTCAGTATTTGAAGGCTGTTCAAAGGAAACATGAGTTTTTTTGGAATCCTGGGGAACTTTTACTCAGTGCAACCATTATTTATAATTTTTCACAGTAGAGGGGAGGTAACGGTTTGTAGGCACACAGATATGACACAGTTCTGAGCTGGAGTTAATCACAACGGTTTCATTCAAGCTTCTTTTGGTCGCACAGAATTATTTATCTTCATGCAATACTTCATCAATATATATAAAAGTCTCTTCACAGATAACTTCTCTTCACAGATAACTTCCCTTCACAAACAGTTTCTTAACCTAAGCAGAACTGTACCTTGCTCATGCACTGATTTGGGGTAAAGGGGATGAGTCTGGTGCCATAGCTATCACACTTCCATCTTGAGGTAAAAAAGATGCTTCTGGCTGTTCTGACTGCTTCTATGGTTACAGCAATTGCTTCCCAGGAAGCACTGGTCTATACAGCTTGTCTAATTTCAGTCTGACAGGAGACGCTCTAGCACACACCTTCCTCTTGGATGGTCAGGACACAATAAAAACTTTCCAAGTATCCCCTGAGACTGAGCTAATCACTCCCTGCTAAAGCCATTTTCACCCCTATAGTTGCTGAATGATTTTAAATCAATTAGTGCAGCTTCTCTCTGTTACACTCTGTTTGAATGTCCTGACATTTGTCTTCTTTCTAGTCGGTCTGACTAAGCTTAGGAGCTATTCTCCCTTAATTATCCTTTTGGAAGAGATGGTGAAATTCATGCAATACTGTATGTATGTTAACCCCTTTCTGACATTAGACACATTATCCCGTCCATGGGACCTGGGCCCCTATGCCATGGATGGGATAGTACATCATAAGTGATCAGCTGGGCTCACGGGGTGAGCGGGGCCGGGTGTCAGCTGATTCTCATAGCTGACACCCGGCACTAAGTGCCAGGAGCAGTCACAGACCACTCCCAATACTTTAACCCCATGCACACTGTGATCAAACATGATCGCAGCGTTACGGTAGCATAGGGAAGCATCGGGCAAGGAGGGGGCTCACTGCGTTCTTCCCTTAGACCCGCAGAGCAATGCGATGTGATCTCATTGCTCCAAAGGCCTCCTCCCTGCAGGCCCCTGGATCCAAAATGGCCACGGGGTCCTTCCGGGTCCTGCTGGGAGGTGGCTTGTCAGTGCCTGCTGAGAGCAGCCACCGGCAAGCCTACTGCACTGCCTGTCAGATCGCTGATCTGACACAGTGCTCTGTAAAGTGTCAGATTAGCAATCTGACATTATATAGTAATGTCCCACCGTGGGACAAGGTAAAAATGTAAAAAAAAAATTATACTGTGTAAAAATATTTTAAAAAATCCCTAAATAAATAATTAAAAAAATATTTCCCCAATAAATACATTACTATTATGTAAATAAAAAAAACAATAAAAGTACACATATTTAGTATCGCCTCATCCATAACAATCCGCCCTATAAAACTGTCCCACTAATTAACCCCTTTAGTAGACTCCTTAAAAAAACAAGACAAAAAAACTGCTTTATTATCATACCGCAGAACAAAAAGTGGAATAACACGCGATCAAAAGTCGGATATAAATAAACATGGTACCGCTAAAAGCATCATCTTGTCCAGCTAAAAAGGAGCCTCCATACAGCCTCATCAGCAAAAAAATAAAAAGTTATACCTCGCAGAATAAAGCGATGCAAAAATAATTATTTTTCATATAAAATAGTTTTTACTGTATAAAAGCGCCAAAACATAAAATAATGATATAAATGAGGTATCGCTGTAATCATACTGACCCGAAGAATAAAACTGCTTTTTCAATTTTACCACACGCGGAATGGTATAAACGCCCCCCGAAAAGAAATTCATGAATGGCTGTTTTTTGTTAATTCTGCCTCCCAAAAATCGTAATAAAAAGTGATCAAAAAATGTTATGCACCCAAAAATGGTGCCAATAAAAATATCATCTCATCCCGCAAAAAATAAGACCTCACATGACTCTGTGGGACAAAATATGGAAAAATTATAGCTCTCAAAATGTAGTGATGCAAAAACTATTTTTTGCAATTAAAAGCGTCTTTTAGAGTGTGACAGCTGCCAATCATAAAAACCCGCTATAAATAGTAAATCAAACCCCCCTTTATCACCTCCTTAGCTAGGGAAAAATAATGTAATTAAAAATTGTATTTATTATCATTTCAACATTAGGGTTAGAGTTAGGGTTAGGGTTGGGACTAAAGTTAGGGATAGGGTGGAGGTTAAAGTTAGGGTTAGGATTGGGGCTAAAGTTAGGGTTAGAGTGGGGATTAGGGTTAGGGGTGTGTTACAGTTAGGTTTGTGGTTAGGGTTATGGTTAGGGTTGGGATTAGGGTTAGGGGTGTGTTGAGGTTAGGGTTGAAGTTAGAATTGGGGGGGTTACCTCTGTTTAGGCACATCAGGGGCTCTCCAAACGTGACATGGCATCTGATCTTAATTCCAGCCAATTCTGCACTGAAAAAGTCAAGCGGTATTCCTTCCCTTCCGAGCTCAGCCATTCGCCCAAACAGTGGTTTGGCCCCACATATGGTGTATCAGCATACTCAGGACAAATTGCACAATAACTCTTGAGTCCATTTTCTTCTATTCCCCTTGGGAAAATAAAAAATTGGGGACTAAAAAGCATGTTTGTGAAAAAAATATGATTTTTTATTTTCACGCTCGGGGGTTCTAAACTTTAGTGAAACATCTGGGGGTTCAAAGTTCTCACCACACATGTAGACAAGTTCCTTGGGGGCTCTAGTTTCCAAAATGGTGTCACTTGTTGGGGGGTTTCCACTGTTCAGGCACATCATGGGCTCTCCAAATGCGACATGGCGTCCGATCTCAATTCTGGCCAATTTTGCGTTGAAAAAGTCAAACGGCGCTCCTTCCCTTCCGAGCTCTGCCATGCACCCAAACAGTGGCCTACCTCCACATATGGGGCATCAGCGTACTCAGGACAAATTGCACAATAACTTTTGGGGTCCTGTTACCCTTGAGAACATAAAAATGGAGGGTGAAAAGATTATTTTTGTGGAATATATATGATTTTTTAATTTTACGGCTGTACGTTATAAACTTCTGTGAAGCCCTTGGGGGTTCAAAGTTCTCATCACACATCTAGATAAGTTCCTTGGGGGTCTAGTTTCCAAAATGGGGTCACTTGTGGGGGGTTTCCACTGTTTAGGCACATCAGGGGCTCTCCAAGCGCAACATGGTGTCCGATCTCAATTCCAGACAATTTTGAGTTGAAAAAGTCAAACGGCGCTCCTTCCCTTCTGTGCTCTGCCATATACCGAAACAGTGGTTCCTCCCCTGGGGTATCAGAATATTCAGGACAAATTTCACAATAACATTTGAGGTCCAATTTCTCCTGTTACTCTTGGGAAAAATAAAAAAAATTGGACCTGAAGTAATTTTTTTGTGAAAAAAAGTTAATTGTTCATTTTTTTAAACATTCAAAACATTCCTGTGAATCACCTGAAGGGTTAATAAACTTCTTGAAAGTGGTTTTGAGCACCTTGAGGGGTGCAGTTTTTAGAATGGTGTCACTTTTGGATATTTTCTATCATATAGATCCCTCAAAGTGGCTTCAAATGTGATGTGGTCCCTAAAAAAAATGGTGTTGTAAAAATGAGAAATCGCTGGTCAACTTTTAACCCTTATAACTTCCTAACAAAAAAAATTTGGGTTCCAAAATTATGTTGATGTAAAGTAAACATGTGGGAAATGTTACTTATTAAGTATTTTGTGTGACATATCTGTGTGATTTAAGGGCATTAAAATTCAAAGTTGAGAAATAGCGAAATTTTCAAAATTTTTGCCAAATTTCTGCTTTTTTCACAAATAAACGCAAGTCAAATCAAATAAATTTTACCACAATCATTAAGTACAATATGTCATGAGAAAACATTGTCAGAATCACCAGGATCCATGGAAGCATCCCAGAGTTATTACTTCATAAAAGGACAGTGGTCAGAATTGTAAAAATTGGCTCGGTCATTAACGTGCAAACCACCCTTGGAGGTAAAGGGGTTAAAAAGGCTGTCTTTGTATTAAAAAGTTAAAAAGGGGTTCAATGCACTTCTAGTAGTCCTCAGAGTTTTATGCACATATTTTATTGGCAACTAGCTGCTTTTTATTATTGAGATTTGCAGCTAATCTATTCAATATTAATCAAATTTTTTGGAAAGATTCTGTAATACTGGCTATCACACAAATCACCGTACATGAGATAGGGAGGTGCCAAGAAAATTTACTAAGCAAGTCATTGACATGTGTACCCAATTTTCTGATAAATCATATAAAACGTAAGTTTTAATAATAATATTTAGAAAAACTATATGAATAAAGACAATAACAATTATGACTCAAAAAAAACAAACAACACACAATAATATTTTGTCTGCAAAAAATAAGGTTGGGAGGAGAAGTAATTCACCCTAATATCGGACTGGTGTCTCCCTACCTAACAACGGAGGTTGGCACCCTAGACCTGCACAGTGGCGCCCCCACTTATTGGTGGCTATCCCTCTCTCTCCCTAAAAATCTCTAACGAGATATATATAGGGTGCAAGGGATCAACAGAAGGTACCATATGTTTATAATCAGGCTATCGTAGCACCCTATCCTATCTCTGATATATCATATGGTACGTACACTATATCAGAGAAGGGAACCCTTATTAATAAGGTTACAGAAAAAAACAGCCAAACAGGCAGGCGATTATAATGGGAAGTATACAGGCAAATAATCACTCCCATAGAAGAAATATCGTAACACAGAGATTATATATGTATATGCAGATGCAGTCAAATATTTACACATACTGTAATATCCTTGTAATCAGGTCAACGTAGTACCCTATTTCTGACGTATCATATAGTTTGTCGGGAGAGGGTGTCCTTACAATGAGGGTACAGGCAAAATAATTAAATCAGGTAAGCGGTTATACTGGGAGGTATGTTAAAAAATAAGTATACCCCATCCATAAAGAGATTATACAAGTAAATATCATATACAGTATTGCACATAATCCCCAACATAATATATACTTCAGATAGAGCATTGGGATCCATTAGTCAAAGAAAAAAAGGTGCCCTCATATTCAACACCTCTAAAGTGCTTCCGTGTGCATTAATAGCCAGTTAACACATTGTTATTGCACATATCCCTCAGATTGATTAATCAGTATAGCGTATCAGGATTTCACAGCTACTATACTTATGATAAGTCCAGTATGCATGCACTCAACGCATTTCCCTTTCATGCAGTTCATCAAGAGAACATACTGGCTAAGGTCTATATAGAAAAGAATGGACTTATCTTATAATATCAAAGAGAAGAGTCAGAGACAGAGTGGGAATAGTGTCCATCTGCTTGAGTCATGGAGCCGGTATCCGCCATACTCAGACCTTACCGCTGCCCCTCTATTTGAGGAGTCCATAAAGGTACTTCCGGGTAATCCCAGGGTCCGCTTCCTGTCTATGTGGAACACAAGTACAGTTCGTCCTGCACACGCGTGTACCATCCCATGCGTGCGCCAATGTAACAGCTTATAGTTTACTCCCCTCCATTCTGTTGGGATGCAATTGACGTTCACCGCGTGCATGCGCCATACAAATTTTGCTTATCAGCCTCCTCCCAACATTGTTCAATACTTATTTAACCTCTGGGGGATTCTTTGTTGATGATTCCATCTCGGAGTAAGGTAAAATTCTCAATTGGTCCACATATGTATAAACCTTCCATACCCAAGGAAGAATTAATTTAGGGTGAAGTGATTAACCTATAACTCTCAGAACCATATCATCTCAAAGAGTCAAATTTATATAGATTTTTCATGATGCAAAACACATAATTAATCTATGCCAGCACTTATCCAGTTCAGTGGACCTCCATAGCAGTTTTCTATGCTGGTTATCCACTAATCTCTACTGGCAAAGCTTCTTTACATTGTGAACTATTAATCTATGGAACAGACTACTTTAGGAGCTGGTCATAGTTGTAACTGATCATGGTCATAGAAAAAACAGTATATTATTTCGTTGAAGAAATGAACAGAAATACTTATGAAAAGGTATGGTGTAAACATTTTTATGCTCAAAAAAGACAAAAGGCTATTGGCTAAACAGAAGAAAGAAATTCCAATTAGAGTATAACTCTTAGGTCTCATTCACATGACAGTATTTTTGCTTCAGCATTTAGTTGCCAACGTGGAACTTACAGAGAAAAACTATTATTGAAAGATTGACACCTGTTCTGTGTTTTGGAGACACTCCTGGTTTTGGCATACAAATACTGATGAAATGCCTTATTTTTTGCACTGCAAGATGCACTTTTTAGTCTGAATATATTTTACCTGGGAGGGTGGTGGCAGTGGAGCAAGGTCACAGGTGGCAGGGTCGCCGATGCAGGAAGTCAGTGGTGGCAGGAGTGGGGCGATACTGTAGGCCATGGACTGGGAGGGGGTTTCCCCATGGTGCGGCGTTCCCGCTGTGCAAATTAATCTCTCAGGGTGGGCTTCAGGAAAATGGCACTAGCGCATGCGCAGATTTAAATCTAGACTCAACGACGAGCTGAAATCTCATCACCCTACTGCTACTGACGCCTGCTTCCTACAGTGGCGACCCTGCCTCCTGGGACCCCACTTCACCACCCCCTCAGAAAGCTAAATTCGGGCTATAAGACAGAGCCCCATTTTCACAATAAATTTTTTTTCCTATTTTCTTCCTCTAAATTTGGGGGTATCTCATGGTCCAGTGCATATTATAGTCTGAAAAATGGCGGTACTGATGCAATAACATTGATTCGTGACTGAGGCCTTGGAATACTTTTATCTTTTTGGGTATGAAAGTAATTACATCAATTTTTCTGGCTAACACCGCAATATAATTTTTTACTGTACATCATATGAAAAGGTACAAAATTCTCATCCTGTATGAATATTCTCGACCAGGGGAAATTTTGCTGTTAGAACAGATTGATTCATGCATTATGATTTTAATTATATCCCTTTCCTTCATTCATATCATCTCCTGTACCACAGGTGAACTTGAACATATATTTTTTTAATCACACTAATTATATTACTATATTTTTTCCTGACATGAAAATGTGCTATTCTTATTAAAAATATACTGTATATAAATCCATTAAAAAAAATCATTTAAAAATATTTGAGCAATAAAAATTTTGTCTTTTTTTTGTCTTTTACTTATTTTGAAATATTGTACATCTCCATTAACCACTAGACACCTTAAATGTGAGGATAACCCTTTTGGCTCCATTAATCCTGATTTTGCTTTGGTTATTAATTTGAAGTTTTAAAAGAATTTATATTTTTCACTTTATCAGTGACACCCATATAGTGAAACGTATTCATGCTAATCCTAGTTGAGTCTGTGGCCAATATTTTTATGGATAAAATGTAATACATTGTGTTGACTCAGTTTTCATCAGTATTGACTATTTGGTACTCTATCTTGCATGTAAAATACCCTTGAGATATTAGTAGAGAATTTAATTCAAAAAGTGTAAATAGTTCAATATTTGATACTTACAGGAAGTCATCAGTTATCTGGTGACAGCTGTTACTAAAAAATGGTACGAGTAAATGAGTGCAAACAATGTGCAAAATTCCATTATACAGTTAAATAAAAATGTCTTAACAAAATTAACCAGTTTTATATCCTTTAACAGGAGTATAACCTAACTGTGAACTAACTTTATTTTATCTTTGTACACAGTTATCCAATATGTTATTCTGTATAAAATAATATATAAGAAACCATTCATAACATTCATACTTGTAGATAAAAGATTTGTAAGGTATTGAAAAAAAAGAAAACATAGCAGTGCCATACCTATCCACAGTTTGTGTGGGGAACTTAATGTCAGTCTTATTTATTTCGGTGGAGCTCACCTGCAAAACCAGAAACAACCCATAGGCAATTTTTAAATGAAAAAAAGCCATGCTTTGTATTAATTTCTCAATTTTTATTTTTTAGCAAGGATTCCTGTGTGAAGGTGCACCGAAGCCCCCTCATTTGCATATCTAAGTAAACATTTTTTAGATCAATTGCAATATGTAAGATATACGCTTTAGATATGATTTTTATAGGGGTTAAGTCCCCTGTCTGAATGTAGCCTTAGCTACACAGTAACTCTGCAGACCTTTTCTATAATCTTGGTCTTGTGTGTACTTATTAATTTACGTTTTTGGTCTCACTCTAATGATGTGTACTACCATCTACCTCAGCCCTGGTTTTACCAAGTATTATCTTCTATTATCATATTAACCCCATCATTTAGAACTGATATTTCTTTACATAAACATCCATCTTTTGCACTTTAGTAGTATTTATACTCCCTTCACATTATAAAAAATATCCATATTTTTTCCTTTTTTCCTTTATTCCTGAACTTTCACAACACCTATGTGACATGGCACATATTGCTGTACATGCCTAGATACACAGTGATATACATTTTTGCACACATTGTAGAACATAATACTGTATTATATAATATATATATATATATATATATATATATATTTTATAATTGATCTATTATTATATATGTACGGCATGATATAAACAGTGATTTTTATGCGCATTGTAGCATATAGTACTCTATTAGATATATATTTAAAATCTGATTATTATATATATATTTGTTACTGGGAGTTGGCCTTTTAAATTTATTTTATTGTATACTGTTGTTTTCTTATCTTAATGGTGCGGGCACCTCTTGTATGGGGTGCTACCCTTTACCACTTTGTCAGTAAAGGTAATTTATTTATGTACTCTCTTGTCCCGTATGTCTTGGATCAAATGTTCGGCTTCTCATATTTTGGTTTCCACAAATTTTCCGAATAGTCTAACATTCATCCACTCAGCAGTTGTATACCACCTATTCTATAACCAAATATATAAACTGATTTATTTAGTTGAATATATAACTACTGCTGTGTCCAGTACTTGTTTTCTGTATATATTCATTTCTCAATTTTAATTTTTTAGCAAGGATTAGTTTGTGAAGGTGCACCGAAGCCCGCTCATTTGCATATCTAAGTAAAAAATATTTAGATCAATCATAATATGTAAAATATACACTTCAGATATGATTTTTATAGGGGTTAAGTCTCCTATATGAATGTATAAATGATTTAACTTGAGTTTTGAGGGTAACAGATGTTTGTTAAATGTTTTCTATGGGTCAAGGTGACTAAGTCTTTTGTGGGATAGTTGTCTCATTTTATTGCAGAGTTATAGTGTAATAATATAGTTGGTTGTCTTTGTAATGATGTTAACCAGCTTCTATTATCGTATCAAATGTGGCACCCCAGGAGTTCGGTTGCCACAGTGACCTTGCCTCCCTCCAGGGGGGAGTGATGTCATGCCTGAAAGCAAGGAGGGATCCCTTAACAGGTAACACACAGCATACAACACTTTTCCTACTCCAGACCATAAGGGGAGCTCTAACACCTGATTTCAGGGGAGCTGCTCTGGAACATTCTGGCTGGGGAGGAGTTAGAGTTAGTTAGTGTATGAGGAGAGTTGAGGAAGGAGTTGTGGGGACAAGCTGGGGGACTGGAGCTTTAGCTGAGCGCAACCTTAGTCCTGGGCGCCAGAAACTGGACATCGGAGTCCGAGGCTTAGTGGGTAACTAAAACCCCAGCAGCAGAATCCGGAGGGAAGAGGTCAGCAGGTTCTCTGCCCCAACTGAGACTCGATTACACAGCAGTACGTATGAGCTGAAGACTCCAAAGAGGAGCGATCCCTGAAGCAGGCTACAGCTGTCTGTCATGCGAGTGGAGTTCTACTTAAAAGTAACAGAGAGAGAGAGAAACTTGAACAGAGTTTACAATAACAAGTATCTTAGAGAATAGCGCTAGAAAGGAGGCTTCACAACCCTCCTGAATAGGAGATTCCCAAATTGCTTTCAGGCTGACCAACTCCAGCACCATCTGTAACCAGTGCCCTATATACTTTGCCTGCAGAACTGAGAGTAAAGCTTTGAAAACTGCATTTGACTGTGTGTTCTCAAGTTCTTCCTGCAACATGCACTCAACACTGCTACATCCCTTGCCAAATACTACATCTTTACCATCTACCTTATATTACATCTGCTTGGGACTTAACTCCACCTGCGGGGAGCTTTACCAACTCTGCTGCATCACCATCAGTCCCAGAGAATCTGCACTGCAGCGCTGGTCACCTCTGACCAGAAACCACAGGTGGCGTTACAAACACTTTATTACAAACTCTATTATCCCTTGTAAATATTCCCATTTTATTGGACGCCCAGGGCCATGGACTGGGTCACTGCCACTGTGACACTTCCCCTTTAAGAAGCGGCCCGGTACCGAGTACCCCACTACCTGGCGGGCGATCCACATATAAATCTAGACAACTTTCTAAATCACTCTCTGTATTAAATGGAACTTGTCATTAGATTCATGCAACCAGAATCCCAAGAAGCATGAGTTAGAGTTGTATCACTGATGCGTTTTTTCCCTGCAAAACTTCACCGCTAGATGGCAGAAGTGCATCTGAGCAAGGAAAAACAGTATGGCAGTGGTTCAAGCAAACAGTCTAAAAAGCCATCCAAGGAACATAGGGAAATCTGACTAATTTGATGTGGTCCCCAGCTGGGTTTCCACTTACACACATAGAAGAAACCTGTCAGTCAACTAAAGAAGGGGCAGGTAAAATCCAGCAGGGGGTCATACAAGACAGGTCAATTCTCTACTTGGAGTCGTAGTTATCAAACTGTGTTTCGGAGAAAGACATTGCTGGCTGCAATAAAACATCCAAGCTCTGATTTATGTTGCACTTGGTTTGGCCAATAGGAATCTAATAACACGTTCTCCTTCATCAAAAAAAGTTTTAGCAAGCATAAAATAAAGTGAACTGACTGATAAAAAGATAAGACCTCTGACATTGCAATCTTGTGATATACAGTCATGGCCAAAAGTTTTGAGAATGACAAAAATATTAATTTTTACAAAGTCTACGGCTTCACATTTCTAATGGCAATTTGCATATACTCCAGAATGTTATAAAGAGTGATCAGCTTAACAGCAATTACTTGCAAAGTCAATATTTGGCTAGAAAATGAACTTTATCCCCAAAACACATTTCAACATCATTGCAGCCCTGCCTTAAAAGGACCAGCTAACCTCTTTTCAGTGATTGCTCCATTAACACAGGTGTGGGTGTTGATGAGGACATGGCTGGAGATCAATCTGTCATGATTAAGTAAGAATGACACCACTGGACACTTTAAAAGGAGGCTGGTGCTTGGCATCATTGTTTCTCTTCTGTTAACTATGGTTATCTCTAAAGAAACATGTGCAGTCATCATTGCAATGCACAAAAATGGCCTAACAGAGAAGAGTATCGCAGCTAGAAAGATTGCGCCTCAGTCAACAATCTATCGCATCATCAAGAACTTCAAGGAGAGAGGTTCCATTGTTGCCAAAAAGACTTCAGGGCTCCCAAGAAAGACCAGCAAGCGCCAGGACCGTCTCTTAAAAGTGTTTCAGCTGTGGGATCGGGCTACCAGCAGTGCAGAGCTTGCTCAGGAATGGCAGCAGGCAGGTGTGAGTGCATCTGCACACACTGTGAGGCAGAGACTCTTGGAGCAAGGCCTGGTCTCAAGGAGGGCAGCAAAGAAGCCACTTCTCTCCAGAAAAAACATCATGGACAGACAGATATTCTGCAAAAGGTACAGGCAGTGGACTGCTGAGGACTGGGGTAAAGTTATTTTCTCTGATGAATCACCTTTTCGATTGTTTGGGACATCAGGAAAACGCCTCATTCGGAGAAGGCAAGGTGAGCGCTACCACCAGTCTTGTCTCATGCCAACTGTTAAGCATTCTGAAACCATTCATGTGTGGGGTTGCTTCTCAGCCAAGGGAATCAGCTCTCTCACAGTCTTGCCTAAAAACACAGCCATGAATAAAGAATGGTACCAGAATGTCCTCCAAGAGCAACTTCTCCCAACCCTCCAAGAGCAGTTTGGCGATCAACAATGCCTTTTCCAGCATGATGGAGCACCTTGCCATAAAGCAAAGGTGATAACTAAATGGCTCAGGGAACAAAACATAGAGATTTTGGGTCCATGGCCTTGAAACTCCCCAGATCTTAATCCCATTGAGAACTTGTGGTCAATCATCAAGAGACGGGTGGACAAACAAAAACCTAAAAATTCTGACAAAATGAAAGCATTCATTGTGCAAGAATGGACTGCTATCAGTCAGGATTTGGTCCAGAAGTTGATTGAGAGCATGCCAGGGAGAATTGCAGAGGTCCTGAAGAAGAAGGGTCAACACTGCAAATATTGACTTGCTGCATTAACTCATTCTAACTGTCAATATAAGCTTTTGTTACTCATATGTTTGCAATTATTATATTTCTGTCTGTGATAAAAACATCTGTCAAACACACATAAAAACCAGAGGGCAGCAGATCATGTGAAAATATAATATTTGTGTCATTCTCAAAACTTTTGGCCATGACTGTAGACTTGTGATTAGTGATGAGCGAGCATTAAAATGCTCGGGTGCTCGTTGCTCGGGTCGAGCAAATTGGTATGCTTGGGTACTCAACCCTGAGCAAAGAGCCCAATGTAAGTCTATGGGAAAACCGAGCATTTTTGCCGCGACCCCCCCGGGTGTCCTTTTAGGATCTAAAAACGTCTAAAATTGATGGAAACAGTGCTCACATGACATGGGAACATCATTGGGAATACCTCTGGAAGCATTTCTGACACGTCACTTTTACAGGTGCACAATAAAACATATAAAAACTATACCAAAATGGATTTTCTTGGGAAATATGTTAAGGAACATCCTTTCGAGGGTAATGATTTGTATGTGAGGCAAAATAAATAAACTAAAGTCAAAATGTTCCTCCACCACTTGGGCTATATTCACAATGTAGTGTTTTTGATGCGTTTTTCAACTTTACCATTGCTTTCAACCAAGACAAATGCATTCACTGTGAAATGTCATTTTAACATTTTTCAACCTTATTTAGCCATGTGGTGTGTGACACATCATCAGACACATCCTATTTCATTTATGAAGGAGGCATTGCAATGTTGAGCCCAAAGAACCTGCATTGTAGCATTGCAGTGCAGAGGAAGAACACCCAGCAGTGAAGCATTGCAATGTTGAGCCCGAAGAACCTGCATTGTAGCATTGCAGTAGTGAGGAAGAACACCCAGCAGTTTAGCATTTCAGTGTTGAGCCTGATGAACCAGCAGTGGAGAATTGCAATGTTGAGGCTGAAGAACCTGCATTGGTGAATTGCAGTGGTGAGGCTGAAGATCCAGCAGTGGAAAATTGCATTGTTGAAGATGAACAATCAGCAAAATTCACATTATTAGGAAATGGGTCTCCCATACTGTTTGCTGCAAGGCCTGCACCAAATTTGGACACACCCCAATACCACTTGGAAGAGACGTGAAGGAAGTCCTCCCAAAAGTCAACCGGTATTTCTATTACAAAGGAGTGGGTCTCCTTTACTTGTAATACCCAAACAGTAAGTGTATGGGCTTACAAACAATTCCCTTTGTGGGGTACACATCAACATACTATCTCAAAATTTTTGTTACGGGCATCATAAACACCCTTCAAAAATATTACGTGGCTGTTGCATCACGAAACACATTCACCCTGGTGATCTAGTGGTGGTGTCGGAAGAGACGTGGAGGATGGCCTTCGGAAAATGTCTTCCCAGTTTAAAGGAGCGGGTCTCCTATACTTGGAATGCCCATGAGTGTATAGGCTGACAAACATTTTCCCCTGGGTGGTACACATCAACCTACTGTGTAAATATGTTTTTTACGGACATCATAAACACCTTTGCAAAAAAATATACTGGCTGTTGCATCACGGAACACAATCACCATTGTGTTCTAGTGGTGGTGTCTGAAGAGGCCTGGAGGATGGCCTACGATTATGAAATTTGTCTTCCAAGTTTAAAGGAGCAGGTCTCCTTTACGTAGAATGTCCATACACTAAGTGTATGGGCTGACAAACATTTTTCCCTGGTGGGTACACATCAACCTACTGCGTAAATATTTTTTTACGGACATCATAAACACCCTTGCAAAAAAATATGGTGGCTGCTGCATTATGGAACACAATCACTCTCATGTTCTAGTGGTGGTGTCTGAAGAGATGTGGAGGATGGCCTTTGGAAAATGTCTTCCAAGTTTAAAGGAGCGGGTCTCCTATACTTGGAATGCCCGTATACTAAGTGTATGAGATGACAAACATTTCCCCTGGGGGGTACACATCAACATACTGTGTAAACATTTTTTTAAAGGGCATCAAAAACACCCTTATACACAATAAGTTGTCTGTTGCATCACAGACCACGGTCACCATGTTGATCTAGTGGTGGTGGATGACGAGGATTAGGAGAAGGAGAAGGATAACACCAAACAGCCAAACTCAGGAAGAGTATGTGTGGGTGTGCAGAGGTGCATGGTAATACACCTCCATAAAAAAGACATTGTATTGTAGGTAATGCTTCGCTGTTATCATTCGGTGCTTTAGAGAATTCTGCACCAATCCAGCCCTTGTTTTTTTATAAGAGTCAGCCTGTCTGCATTTTCAGTTGACAGTCGGATGCACTTATCAGTTATAAGTCCACCAGCGGTACTAAAAATCCGCTCTGACAAAACGCTAGCGACAGAGCAGGCCAGGACCTCCAAGGCGTAGAGAGCCAGTTTATGCCACGTGTCCAGCTTGGATTCCCAATAATTATAAGGCACAGTGGAATCACGGAGGATGTTGGTACAGTAAGCAAAGTACTCCCTCAGCATCTTACCGAACTTTGCAATCCTGACTACCCTGCACCTCTGTGCCAGGCAGATGGGAGGGTCTGAGAAAACTGTCCGAGAACTTTGCCAGTGTTACACTGCCTCTGCTGGATTGGAGTTGTGTCTCTCTCGCCTCTACTCCTTGGTTGTCCAATGAACTGTGACCTCTGCCGCCAGCGTTTTCAAATGGGATTTTTTTTAATCATTCCGCTATCATGGCCCTCTAGTACTGCAACATTTTAGTACCCCTATCTGCCTCTGGAAGAAGAGATTGAAAGTTCTCCTTGTAGTGTGGGTCTAGAAGTGTCACCAACCAATAATGAGTGTCAGTGCAAATTTTGATAATGCGATGGTCACAGGAAAGGCAGCACAACATAAAGTCTGCCATGCATGCCAGACTGCTAACAGGCAAGACTTCCATGTCCTCACCAACAGGATGACTGACCATGCTGTCCTCCTCCTCCTCTGTCCTCAGGCTAACCACGCTAAACAGACAGTATGATAGTTGTGCCTGTAGTTCCATATATAGCGCAGGAAAGTAGCTCCTGTTTTCCCTCCTCATCCTCTTCCTCATTGTCAACCAATCCATGTTGGGATGACATGAGGCTGGGCTGTGTGTAATCACCCTGAATGGTTCCTTGCTCATCTCCTCGTGCTCTGCCTGCAATGCATCCTCTTTCATTGTGAGTAGAGAGCTTTGCAGAATACAGAGAAGCGGGATGGTAATGCTAATTATTGCCGCTCACCATCATGGTGGACTCTTCAAGGTTTTGTAGGATGGTACATATGTCTGACATCCATGTCCACTCCTGAGGTCTTATGTGCAGAGTCTGAACTGAAAACCAACAGACTTGTTGATGCTGGTAGTCAAGAACTGCCCTCTTCTGCTCACAAATCCTTTCCAACATATGCAGTGTAGAGTTCCAACATGTGGAGACATCACATAAAAGTTGGTGAGCCTGAAGCTGCAAACGCTGCTGACAAGCAGATCAAGCAGCTCCAGGTAGGTTTTGTGAAACCGCTGAACCACGAGGTGAAACACATGGGCCAGGCATGGCACATGTGTGAGCTCTCATTGCCTCAGAGCTGCCACCCGGTTTTGGTCATTGTCACACATGCCCATACCTGGCTGTAGGTTCAGCGGTGTCAGTCACAGATCTGCCTGCTCTTTAAGAGCTGTCCACAACTCTTTAGGATTGTGTGGTTTGTCACCTAAGCATATTAGTTTCAGCACAGCCTGTTGCCGCTTGATTGAGGCAGTGCTGCAGTGCTTCCAACTTGTGACTGATGTGGTCATTTTAGAGATGGAGGCTGAAGAGGAGGGTGAGGAGGAGAATGAGTTGCAGGAGCTGTAGATTGTGGGGGCAACCCTGATTGACCTAGGGCCCACAGTCCTCGGTGTCAGGAGAACGTGTTCCATCCCAAGGTCTGACTGGGTCCTTGCTTTCACTATGTTAACCCAGTGTGCCGTCAGCGAGATGTACCGTCCCTGTCCAGAAGCACTTGTCCATGTGTCCGTGGTCAGGTGGACTTCCCAGTAACTGAATTGTTGAGAGCATAGATAATGTTGTGGGACACGTGCTTGTTTAATGCCGGGATGGCACACCGGGAGAAATAGTGGTGGCTGGGGACCGAATACTTTGGGACAGCCACCGCCATCAGGCTGCGGAACGCTTCCATTCCCACAAGCCTAAAAGGCAAAACTTTGAGTGCAAGCAGATGAGAAATGTGTGAATTTTATGCTGTGGCCTGTGGGGCATTGGCTGTGTATTTCCGCTTGCGTTTCAATGACTGGGGTATGGACTACTGAAGATTGCGCTGGGACAAGGACGTGGATGTGCTTTCTGATGGTGGTAGTTGAGTGTGTGCAATGACAGGTGCAGGGCAGGAGGCATCTTCGCAGGCACCATGGACAGGGGATTGGCTTCCATGCACAACAGCAGAAGAAGTAGTGGTGTCACTTGCACACAGTGTTCCTTGGCCCTGGGGTTCGGCCCAAAAGTCGGTGCTTTGCTGCCTTGTGCCTGATCATGCTGGTGGTGGTGAGGCTGGTAGTTTTGGTGCCCCTGCTGATGCGGGCATGGCAGGTGTTGCAAATGGTCTTTTTGGGGTTATCGGCAGAGTCTTTAAAAAACAACCAGAATCAGGAAGACCTAACATTTATACTGCCAACTTCCATTGTGTTGGTGTTACGAGGAACCATTTCCTGCCTTCTGTCTGCGGCCACCACACAGATTCTTCCTTCCTGTTGTGGTGCTACACCTCCTGCCCCCTGTGTGCTACTGTCCTCACTCTGCATGACCTCCTGCCAGGTTGCGTCAATTACTATGTCATCCACCACCTCCTCTTCCACTTCCGCACACTGGTCCTCCTGACTTTCTGGCAATTGTGTTTCTTCATCATCCTCCTATTATGACACGTTCCCACCGTCGCTTTCATGTGAACGTGGCTGCTCAAATATTTGGGCATCGCTACATGCAATCTCATTTTGCCCTGCTTCAAGTGTACCAGGCAAGAGGCCCGAACCTATAAATGGAAAAGTGAACACTTGGCATGGTGGGAGGAAGGAGGATCAGGGTGAGGAATATGCAGTTCAGACTCACGGATACTCATACTTGACTGTGTGGAACACAGGGTGATGGTGGTGTCAAACTGACTGAAAGCATTATCCGCTATCCAACCAAAAACCTTTTGACACTGCTCTGGGTTCAATAGTGATGTGCTTCTGCAGTCCCCTTGTAATTGAGATAGTAAGTTCGAGCGAGAAGATGTGGGTGCTTGTTGTGCCCCAATTTCAGCTTGCACCTTGCGCCTTGCCCATTTTAAATGGACTACAATATTTTTCACGTTCACTACAAATGGCTGAATTTGGAGCAAACTTATATGTGATCCATGTGCGGGAAAATCACAGTTTAAAATATCTGGCTTTTAGGTAACAATTTTTTTTGTCAGCAAACTGGTGTCAATAACTAGACTAAGACACAGGAAAACAGTTGATTGGAGGCCTCAAATGCCACAATTTGTAGCCCACTGATAGATAAGGCGTGTGATAGAGATACCACACTGTAAAATATGTGGTCTGTATTTTTAGTTTTTTTACAGCAAAATACTGTCAAGAACTATGGCAACACACAGCAAAAAGCCTCAAATGCCAAAATTTGTAGCCCACTGATAGATGAGGCGTCTGACGGAGATAACACACTGTAAAATATGTGGCTTAAACTGTTATTTTTTTTACAGCAAAATACTGTCAAGAACTAGGGTAACACACATAGGAAACACAAATGAATGGAGGCCTGAAATGCCACAATTTTTAGCCCACAGATAGATGAGGCGTGTGACGGAGATACCATACTGTTAAATATATGGCCTGTATTTTTATTTTTTACAGCAAAATACTGTAAAGAACTAGGGTAACACACAGCAAAAACAGTTGAATGGAGGCCTGAAATGCCACAATTTTCAGCCCACAGATAGATGAGGAGTGTGACTAAGATACCACACTTTCAAATATCTGGCCTGTATTTTTTTTTTGGCCAGTAAAATTGTGTCAATAAGTAGGCTAAAACTCAATAATAACAATTTTATGGAGGCCTGAAATGGCACAATTTTTGAGCGCAATTATATATGATCCGTATGGGGACAAAACCAAGTGTAAAATATCTGCTCTGTAGCTAAATTTTTTTTGGCAGCTAAATATTTTTTTACAGCAAAATGGTGTCAAGAAATTGTATAAGACACTCCAAAAAATTTTTACAGTACCACAAAATTGGCAGAATTTACTGCGCACTCAGATGTGATCGCTGGGATGGGCAAACCCATTTAAAATAGCTGCATTTTCACGCTGTACTGTGAAAAGGATCTGGCTGTATTCTGCAGTCCCAACAAGCAAATGGAGAAAAAAAGGGGCTCTGGATTGCTTTTGAATTAAATAATCAGGATTAAGATGCACCAAAAATTATTCCTGTAGAATAATACCTGGGGCTATGTATATACGGTCAATATATGTAATAGTCAGCAGCAGATAGTAATGTAATGAACCCTCTTGATGTATGCAATGAAGTATGCCACATACAATGCCTGCCTGACTAGCTGTGATATCTATATACCCACATACAGTGCCTGCATGCCTTGCACTGATATGTATTTACTCACATACACTTCCTGCCTACCTAGCACTGCAATCTATATACCCCGTAATGAGTCCTTAGAAGGACTGTTGATTTAGCTGAATTTGTGTATTCAGTTATAGTATACCCACGCTATGTTTGCAACCCCCAAATCTGACCCTATCTCGGCAGCAACTCTCCCTACACTAGCTGAGTCCGGAGCTGACTGTGCCGAGCAGGGCGGCGCCAGGTCTGATATAGACCTGATGACACTGAGCGGCCAGCCAGTCACTGTAATGCCACAACCGACATGGCTGCGGCATTACAGTCCATAGCACACAATTCCTGCATGTTGATTGGCGCTCTAAAGAGCACCAAACATGCAGGGCGTGGACCCGAACTTCTGCCGAACAATCCAAGGAAATGCTTGGCGCTCGACAAGCACTGCGAGTACAGTGATGCTCAGGCGAGTACAGAGCATTACCGAGTATGCTCGCTCATCACTACCATTAATGTGAATTTCAAAGAACACTCTGAAATGTTTTTCTGTGTTAAAGATGTGCTGTATGTACCATTTATAAAATAATTTCTAGGTTTACATTTCAAAAAGTTTATTTCAATGACGTTAACAGAGCAAGTAGACATTTCTGAAAAGGCAAAGGGCTCCATCTTTTACACTTACAGAACAATGAAATAGAGCAGAAAAGTTATCTTTAAAAGATTTATCAATATCTGCTTCAGGAGTCATTGCCTTTGTTACCATTGAGACCAAAGAAAAAATGTCTTTAAGGACTGAGAACTATTCTCTGTCACAGTAGCAAAGCTTCAGAACTTTCCTAACAGTTGAATTTTCATATTTTTCAGGTGCTCTATAGATAAAGCTGTTAAAATGAGTTCGACCAATGGAGATATAAATAAACTTTTATTCAAAGCAATGAGACACACAATATCTGAAATCTTAGCCCTGAGATATTTATGCAGTTCAGCCTCTTATCTCTCATACATTCAAATTCAACTATCCGCTATCTCCATACAATGCTGCTATAATTGCAGGATGGCAGATCTCAGAAATATAGATCAAAATGCAATTAAATTCTTTTGTTAAGCTTCTGTTCTAGTTTATGATATGTCATAAGTATCACACAGATCTTGCCACTGGGGTCTTGTTTAAAATTTCTGGCTTCAGATGAAAACTATAATGTTCATTTTTCTACTTATGAAAGTGTCTTTATAAACTCTAATGAAAAAATGTAAGTGTGAAGTTCTGAAAAAGGTGTTGGAAATATGTGTTAGAAAATTAGCATTGTGATTTGGAGACTTCTATACAGGGCTTGGTACAGTAGCGTTTTAATGCAATACAATTGTAGGTTGCCCTTGACACCTGATATAAATGTGTGTAAAAGGCTATGTAAAACTTTGTCCAGATTTCTTTTTAATGTTCATTTGCTTCCAAAGTGCAAAGTAAAGCAATTTTCTAAAGAACCTTCACTAAAAATTTTTACAGCAAAATTGTTTTGCCACAAATCTTTCAGAGCTTCTGGCTATATATAAAACACTATGTACCAGCATTCTGCTATTAATATATGCATGCATTCCACTGCAGTAAAAAATTGAGGTGACTTTTTGATCAGAAGTCATATAAACCATATAATGTTGTCAAGGTACCTTCTTAAGATGGACCCTCTCAAGTGCTTTACTTACAGTGGCAAATAGACATTTGGGCACCCCTGGTCAAAATTACTGTCATTGTTAACAGCTAAGCAAGTTCAAGATGAAAGGATGTCTAAAAGGCCTAAAGTTTGATGACACATTTCCTTTGTATTTTAGGCAAAAAAAAATATATTTTCATCTTTCACATTTTAAAAATTACAAAAAGGAAAATGGGCCAATGCAAAAGTTTGGGCACCCTGCATGGTTAGTACCTGGCAGTATCCCCTTTGGAAAATATCATAGCTTGTAAACACTTTTTCTAGATAGCCAAGAGTCTTTCAATTTTAGTTTGAAGGATTTTCATCCATTCTTTCATGGAAAAGTCTTCCAGTTCTGTGGCATTCTGGGTTGTCTTGCATGCACTGCTATTTTAAGATCTAGCCACAGATTTTTAATGATGTTCAGGTCAGGGGACTGTGAGGGCCTTTGTAAAACCTTCAGCTTGTGCCTTTTAAAGTAGTCTATTGAGGATTTTAACTTGTGTTTAGGATCATTATACCTTTTAGAAGCCATCCTCTTTTCAACCTCAGCTTTTTACATTTAGGCCTGGATCACACATGCGAGAAACTCGCACAATTCTCATGTGAGTCTCTCGATGAACACCTGGCACTACCACCAGCACTCGGACCGGAACGTGCGGCTGCATAGGTCCCAGTGCCGGTGGCAGTGCTAGGTGTTCATGTGAGAGACTCGCATGAGAATCGTGCGAGTTTCTCGCATGTGTAATCCCGGCCTTAGTGTTTTGTTTGCATCAAGAATTTGTTCAAAATTTCATTGAATCCATTTTCCCCTTATCTATAAAATGTTCATCATGTCATTTGTTGCAACACAACCCCAAAGCATGATTGATCCACCCCCATGCTTAATGGCTGGCGAGATGTTGTTTTCATGAAATTCTGTGCCCTTTTTCCTCCACACATACCTTTTATCATTGTTGCCAATGAGGTGTATTTTAACCTCATTGGTCCACTGGTCACTTGTTTCCAAAATGCATCAGGCTTGTTTAGATGTTCCTTTGCATACTTCTGACGTTGAATTTTATGGTGAGGTGACTATTCCATGAAGGCCACATTTGTGCAGATGTCTCTGAACAGTAGAACTATGTACCACAACTCTAGAGAATGCTGAATCTTTCTGCAGGTCTTTTGCCATCAAGCTGGGGTTTTGGTTTGACTCTATAGCAATCCTGCAAGCATCTCTCACTGAAATTTTGCTTGATCTTCCAGACCTTATCTTGACCTCCACTGTTCCTGTTAACTGCAATTTCTTAATTACATTTCGAACTGAGGAAAGGGCAACTTGAAAATGCTTTGCTATCTTCTTATAGCCTTGTCCTGCTTTATGAACCGTCACTATTTTAATTTTCAGAGAGCTAGGCAGCTGCTTATAAAAACCTATTACGGCTGTTTTTTGGCACAAGCTTAGAGGAGACTGGGTTTTTATAAAGCTGGGAAATTTTCATCATCTAGCCCTTCCTAACTATGATAGTGAACAAGCCATAACCCCAACAGTCTAATTAAGATCTGAAACCTTGGTCAAAGTTTTCTGAGCACACAAATCTCCAAGGATGCCCAAACTTTTGCCTCGACCCATATTCCTTTTTGTAATTTTTAAATTGAAAAAAAAAAAATATATATATATATTATATATATATATTTTGTTGCCTAAAATACAAGAGAAATGTGTCATCTTTAACTTTAACCCTTTTAGAGGTCATTTTATTATCAAGTTGCTTAACTGTTAACATCAACAGTAATTTTGACCAGGGGTACCCAAACCTGTGCATGTCAGTGTATCTATGTGTCTAAACAGGTCTCAAATAAAATGGGGGAGATATATATTCAAGCTCAGTACCAATTAAAACTTATCTGGGAAAAATGGGTGAATAATTGCCAGTGAGCATCAGCAGCAAAAAAAAAAATGGACAAGGCTAGCACTCCTATAGTATTGAATTAATGTGCATGTGTACTTTCATCATAGCCAATAACAAACACATAGGCTAGTTTCACATTTGCGGATGGAGGTGCTGCGGAGGGCTGCGTACTTCCTCTGTGAAGCTCTGGCCACTGCCGCACCTCCTCCGGTCAGCTCCGCCTATGTCTGCATGCGGCCTGCGTACCTATATGTAACATTAGGTACGCAGGCCGTGCATATGTATGCGGATGCTGCCACATGTGTCGCTTTGACGGTGCGGCAACTACAACAAAATGTAACATGCTGCGTTCGGCGCAGGACGCTGCACCGTCAAAACGATGCATGCGGTGGCATCAGCATACATCTGCATGGCCTGCATACCTAATGTTAAATATAGGTACGCAGCCCGCATGCAGACATAGGCAGAGCAGGTGTGGCGGTGGGCGGAGCTTCACAGAGGAAGTACGCACCCCTCCGCAGCAACTCCATCCGCAAATGTGAAACCAGCCATATTTGTAAGAGAAGTAACTTCATTTTGTGTCTGTGGTATCCATCTGTCCTATAACTTCTGTCTCATGGTGTTCAAATAATACTGATGAGCAGAAGAGTTTCACATTTCTGTTCCCGCTCTTAGAGTGTATATTGGCTCATAGTTCAAAGGGAACTTTATCTTTGTTTGTGACACTACTTAAAGGCCTACATGTCCATTAATTAAAGAGAAGTCCTTAGAACACCATAAAAGGCTTGATTTCCTGAGCGCTTTTAAAGCAAATTTATTAATTTGGGGTTCAAAATCATAGAAGAGAGAGTATATTTTGCTCACATTTTTAAACACAGCCGCAGCCACAGTACTTGCAATAAATACATGATTAAGCATGGAAAAAATGTGAGGTACTTAGTTGACAGTTTTTGATTATAAAATAGTATACATCATCCACCAACTCCTGGTTCTTACAGCTGTTTTTGCTCTACTCATCCTTTTTCTCAGCGTTAGGCCAGGGTCACACTTACGATAAACTCGCACAACTCTCGCATATTAATACCCTGTACTGCCGCCAGCACTCGGACCGGAGAGTTCAGCTGCATAGAAATACATGCAGCCACACACTCCCGTCCAGAGTGCGGGCGGCAGTGCCGAGTATTGAGGTGTGAGACTTGTGCGAGTTTCTCGCAAATGTGACCCCGGCCTTAGAGATGATAGGAAGAAGAAGTTATATACAGAATTCCACAACATGTAAAGGAGAAAAAAGATTGCAGGGAGAGTAAAGAAAACAAGCTATAAAAAAGGAGGAAAGCTCATGAAGAGTAAATACATTAAGGTCTCAAGCAGTTCTCACATTTGAGCTATGCTAATATTTTACCTAAATGCAATGCTCAAAAAAATAAAGGGAACACTAAAATCCCACATCCTAGATATCACTGAATGAAAGATTCCAGATGCTAATCTTTATTCATTACATAGTGGAATGAGTTGAGAACAATAAAACATAAAAATAATCAATGTAAATTAAAATTAATATCCCATGGAGGTCTGGATTTGGAATGATACTCAAAATCACAGTGGAAAATCAAATTACAGGCTGATCCAACTTCAGTGGAAATGCCTCAAGACAAGTAAATGATGCTCAGTAGCATGAGTGGCCTCCACGTGCCTTTATGACCTCCCTACAATGCCTGGGCATAGTCCTGATGAGACGGAGGATGTTCTCCTGAGGGATCTCCTCCAAGACCTGGATTAAAGAATCAGTCAACTCTTGAATAGTCTGTGGTACAACGTGGCATTGTTGGATGGAATGAGAAATGATGTCCCAGATGTGCTTGATGGGATTCAGGTCTGGGGAATGGGCAAGCCAGTCCATAGCATCAATGCATTTGTAAGGAAATAGACAGGACTCTGGGTACCGGCATGCCTTGTCCAGAACTGAAAGGGCTGCATCCTCTGTTTCTGGAGGGGAAGCCTGAGAGAGGCAGACCTTCCCCTGCTGCAGGAGTGAAGGAGCACAGAGATGAGGCTTCCTGCTGAGAGGAGGGGGCGGGGAGAGCCTAGAGAGAACACGCTGACATGGGGTTATAAGAAGGAAAAGCGCTCACTGCAGGAAGGGTTGGCACCAAGTAAGTGCATCGTGCAGAGCAGAGAAGAGCGCGCTCTGCTTCCCCACTAGCTTGTGACAGGCCAGGTTGCTGCTGTCCAGGATAGGAGCTGTAGGGCTGGAGATGTTAGGGTTCGAGTTCCCGCTTCTGTACATTGGGAGTCTCGAACCAGTCCCGCTGCGGTCCCCCATCCATCTCCGGCCGCAGTGGAGCCAGCTCAGCAAAGACGTCAGTCCCAGAGTCTCGCCCAGTTTAACATTGTGCAGAGGCTTGTTGCGGTATTTCCTGGTTCCTCTATTATAACCAGTGCTGGAGCAGGCAGTTCGGGAACTAAGTCCCTGCTTTCTCCATCTGAGCATGCCCAGGGCAAGATCTCCCATTGGAGATCAGAAGTCACATGCTCGGTTACAGCAGCGACTCCCATTGGTCCGCCAGGAAGGTCCTGAAACTACATGTGTTCTGGAATGGTTTCGCATTGGTCCTTTTCTGGCAGGTCCTGCAGTTGCTACTATAAAAGGGTGGAATGGCTGGGCCGCCATGCGCTAGTATCAAATCCGTTACGTGCTTGCGCCAGTGTGGTCATGTATGCATGTGGTTAGGTCTGGCTGAAATAAGCCCCTAGAATACCGGCACCTCCTGTGAGGAGATTGTATGCACGTGTTCAGAGCTCGGCTGAAAACGCCATTAGAATACCGGCTACTCCGGTGAGGAGATTATTGCTTGTGTTCTGACTGCATGATCACGGACTGCTATCCGCACAGCAGTTAACCGTGTACCTGGACCTAGTAGGGTTACTCAGCGACTTTGTGACGCAACAGGGTTCGCTTTAAAACGCTAGTGAGGGCTCTAGTGTTTTACTTTGCGGCCCACTGAAGCTATGTGAGTTCGCACTTATCGCCATATAGCGCTGCGGCATTCCCGCTAGCAGCTCTGTGGATTAACAGAGTTCGCACTAACTGCCATAGCGAGCTACGGCGTTTATTTTAGCGACTCTGCGGGATAACAGAGTTCGCTACTCACGCCATCTTACTAGCAGCAGGCTCTGCCTGCACGGTGGACCCCGGGCTGCGAACGCACCTCTCCTTAATATCTATTAGGTGCGTTCCGCAGGCCCTTAACAGGGGATTAGCTGTGCCAGCAGAGCCGTGCCAGCAGTGAAGAGCTGTGCAGAGCCGTGCCAACTGAGCGGAGCCATGTGGAACTAAGCCAGGTACCGTACACTATGCGACAGTGAGTGCTGCACCTGCTCTGCCCAAGAGTGACCGCATACTTGATGGACCCCTGCATTCAGGTCCCCCGTTTGTGGTGACCGACTGTCAGCTCCCCACTACCCACCACGCTAGGAGGTGACCCCAGTTGAAGGCAGAGACTGCACAGAGTGTGTGAAGCAGTGGGAAAAAGACGGATGGATAGGCCAGAGCCTGAAGACTAAGGATTTGTGTACAACGCGGAACGAAGTCTCATTCCGGTGGTATCTAATGTTGGACTCAGTACCGTGCCAGACATCGCTAGATACGGGAAATCTGCCCACCATACAGAGACTGCGATGAGACGACCTGCGCCGCTGTTGTCGGTGTCACCATTGAAACCCTGAACTTCCTCACAACAGAAGTCTACAGTCCAATAAGTTTTACCTCTTTATTACTGAACTTTCGTTCGTCCCTCACCTACCCTGCCATCCTCCCAGTTCTGCCCCATTCCTTACCGTCACCCTACAATCCCCCACTCCCTGCGTGGAGCACATTCCCCTGTAAATAAACCTGTTTAACCCTTGCTCAGCATCCCCGTACATGACTGCATCCCGCATTCCTACAGATTGTTACACCTTCATCATGCAGGAACTGCTGACACACTTCAGCCACATGATACCTAGCATTGCCATGCATCAGAAGGAACCCGGGGCCCAGAGTACCTGCATATGGTCTCACAATGGGTCTGAGGATCTCATCCAAGTACCGAATGGCAGTCAGGGAACCTCTGGCTACCACATGGAGGGCTGTGAGGCCCTGCAAAGAAATGCCTCCCTAATCGATTACTGACCCACTGTCAAACCAGTCATGCTGGAGCATGTTGCAGGCAGCAGAACATTCTCCTTGGTGTCTCCAGATTCTGTCACGTCTGTCACATGTGCTCAGTGTGAACCTGCTCTCATTTGAGAAGAACACAGGGTGACAGTCGAATCTGACAATCTTGGTGTTCTCTGGCGAATGCCAATCACCCTATACAGCATTGGGCTGTAAAAACAATACCCACTTGTGGACATCAGACCCTTTGCCACCCTCATGGAATTTGTTTCTGACAGTTTAAGCAGATACATGGATGTTAGTGGCCTGCAGGAGGTCATTTTGCAGGGCTCTGGCACTGCTCCTCCTGTTCCTCCTTACACAAAGGAGAAGGTAGCGGTCCTGCTGCTGGGTTATTGCACTCCTACTGCCCCTTCCACGTCTCCTGGTGTAGTTGCCTGTCTCCTAGTAGCGCCTCCAGCCTCTGGACACTACGCTGTCAGACACAGCAAACCTTCTTGCCACAGCTCGCATTGATGTGCCATCCTGGATGAGCTGCATTAGCTGAGCCACTTGTGTGGGTTGTAGAGTCCGTTTCATGCTACCATGAGTGGGAAAGCACAACCAACATTCAAAAGTGACCAAAACATCAGCCAGAAAACATTGGTACTGAGATTTGGTCTGTGGTCCCCACCTGCAGAACCACTCCTTTATTGAGTGTGTCTTGATAATTGCCAATAATTTCCATCTGTTGTCTATTCCATTTGCACAACAGCATTTGAAATTGATTGTCAATCAGTGTTGCTTCCTAAGTGGACAGTTTGATTTCACAGAAGTTTGATTTACTTGGAGTTATATTCTGTTGTTTAAATGTTCTCTTTATTTTTTTGAGCAGTGTACATGGATCAGGCAATCTTATTGGGAGAGGCAATCCCACAAGTGAAAAAATCTGAAACTTGAATCCGCCTCAATACTCCATGTCAGGATGCCTGAAAAGGAATGAAGAAATGATTATAGAATGAAACTTGCAAGGAAAAGGTGTCAATAGCCATTAAAATGAATACACTGTGTCTTGTTTCAGAGGCTTAAAATACCTTAAGCCTGAATCAGTTAAATGGGTTGAATTAAATAAGTAAAACATGATATTCATGAATAGTAATATCAGAGATATACAATATAGACCCTTATCTTTGCCTGGACAACAATCTAGTCCAGAACCCTGGGCAAAGTTTAGGAAAGAGCAAGCTTCCAACATACTGCAGAATGTGTAGAAAATAATAGCGGCACTGAGACAGCTTAGTAACTGCCAGACTATTGGAGCCACTACAATGATACATAAAAATAAAGCAGTAGGAGTGAAGTAACAATTTAAACCTGCAAAATATTGACAAGTGACATTTTGGATGGTAGTAAATCTGTGTGAAAATCACAATGTATTATATATGAAATTTTGTAAATGTCTTATTTTGAAATCCAGCATGTGTTGTACCAACATAACTCAGAATCAAATGGATATAAAATATAAACACTTCACTCAAAAATGACACAGATCTTGCTAAGTAGAATAGCTATTAGGCCTCTTTCACACATCCGGCGGGCGCCTGGCGGCGCCGCCGGCATTTTACCGCAGCGCCGCATGTGAAAAGCTTTCACACTTCCGGCGCCCAAAATGCGTTTTTTTGCCGGATGGTTTCTGATGCTTGGAGAGATAAGAAACCATCCGGCAAAAAAAAAAAAAACGTTACATGCAGCGTTTTTTCCGGACGCCGCAATGTACATTTGCGCCGAATCCGTTCAAAACCACATGCAACGCATTGACATGCGGCGCCATGCGGCGCTAATGCATGTCAATGCGAAAAAAGCCGCATGCGGCGCATCAGATTTTCAGATGCTGCGCTGCGGGAAAATGCCGGGGGCGCCGCAAGGCGCCCGCCGGATGTGTGAAAGAGGCCTTAGAGATGAGAGAACTTGTTGAGAAAACATTTGCCAAACTCAAATTCGGCATGAACATAGCTCATTCGGATTTGTGTTCGGATTCCCAAGCATTTTCCCTCAGAGCTGGCAAAATTGAAGCACAGTTAAATTATGGCGTTTCCACTAATGCTTTTGTTAGTACTTTGGCTAGGATAGTAGTGCTGAATGATGAGCAGGGGGGACGTGTTTTATGAGGGGAGGGGTTCTGTATAGGTCGAAAGCGCGCCGGAGTGTAATTTAAAAAAAATAAATAAATAAATAACTTAATGTGTGCACATTGTGGCAGAAAATTGGGGCTCAGAAACCATCCACAATGTCTAGACACAAGTGTTCTATCATTGGCTGCCGAAGTCACATGTCCCTCTCCACATAAAAAGCGGACATGTTGCTTTACTGACGCCATTTTTGCAGTGTAACAGCACAGAGGGGCTGCTCTTGCTGCTGCTGCAAGTTGCATTTAGTTAGATAGGATCCTGTGCATTGGGAAATCGACCTTCCAGCATCTAACCAGTTTCTGCTAATAATGTTGTGCAGGCAGGAGTCCACATTTCCTACTCAAAATCGTTTGCACTAATACTGTGTTGCAGTCAGGACTGAGTAGGTCATATTTGCTTATCAAAATTGTTAGGGCTAATATTGGTTGCAGGCACGAGGTCCCATTTCCTGATCCAAATCGTTTGAGCTAATACTGTGTTGCAGTCAGGACTCAGGAGTAGAGATGAGTGAATCTTTCAAGGTTCGGTTCAGTTCGGATTCGCCGAACGGTTCGACGAACGTACCCGAACCCCATTAGATTCAATGGGATGCAAAACCAAATGCATAGACAACAACTTTAATGGGTGAAAAAAAGCTACTCAAATAGCTAAAATTAGGGGCAGACACCATGATAAGTGGCATCAATTGACCCACAGTAAAAATTTACAAATTACACAGCAGCAGTCAACCATGGGCCATGCCTGAGATATCATGCCTGAGCCAGCATTTACAGCTTGGAATTGAAGTTTCAATGAGGACCTTGTGGTTAAGGAAGCGGTGTAAGCCTTCTTAGCTGGGAGACCTCACACCACATGCAACACCTCCAATTTCTTTTCTTCCTGCCACACTCAGACAACACAAACATCAGCTTCATAGACTACTATTGATAGAAAATTTTAAGAATAGTAACACAGGTAGTTGACTGAAAATAAGTTCAGGCCTGTCTGTCTGAGAGTCATAGGCAATCCACCAGATACGATACGATACGATACACTTTATTGATCCCGAGGGATCAATAACTTTGAGTCAACACATTTAAAAAAATAATTGAACACGGGCATCGTGTTGAAGATAGTGGAGCAAGAAGACGCTCATGTTTAGGGTGCTTCCATGAGGTCCAAGTCCATGCTGTGTGCTGTGTTGGTGGCGGGGTAACACTCAAGATTAGAGAAGAGCGACTTTGCCTTTTTTAGGGTCGAGTCGGGTTTCATGAAACCCGACTTTCTCAAAAGTCGAGTGGAACGGAATCGGCCGACTATCGGGAAAAGTCGAAGGTCCGACTGAAGCACGAAACCCAATGCAAGTCAATGAGGAAGCAAATTCGGCAGGGAGTGGAGGATAGTAAACATACCTATAGTGCTCATTTCAATGCCAACGACATCAATTTGTATTACTTAAGCTTGGCAACCTTAATTTACTTTATAATAATAGTTACGCATTGAAAACTGGGGGTTATTTGGCTAAAGTTGTGGGGGGGTAGGGATGGCTCAAGGTTTTCGTGTGCCCCAGGCGAAAGAGTGTCAGTGGGCCCCTTTAACACATACCACAATTCATGATGCTCCGATACAGCATAGAAATATAGTATAGTACAATGCCAAATACTTCACTTCTTACATTACATGACTGATATCTATTTTAAATTCTTCAATAGCTCAAAAACCGGACAGTATATTCCTCCATACAGTATTACGGCCACCACATAGTGCGCCATACAGAATAAGGAGCCCCATATATTGCTCCTTAAATAATTGGTCCCATATAATGTTCCATACAGTATATGATGAGCTCAACATAATACTACAGTATATGATGGTCCCCATATAATTTGCCATACAGTATAGTATGGTCCCATAGAGTAGAATGAGCCCCACATGTTGCTCCATACAGTATAATGAGTCGCATATAAAGCTCCATACAGTATATGATGGGCTCGATTTATTGCTCCATACAGAATGGGCTCCATATAATGTTCCATACAGAATAGGCCCCATATGTGCTCCATATGATGCTCCATACCCTATATGATGCCCCATAAATAATGAACCCCATATGATGCTCCAGAACTTGATGGACCCCATGGATGATGCTCCAGTGTATGATGGGCCCCGTAGATGCTGCTCCAGTGTCTGATGTCCCCCATTTAGAATGCTCAAGTATATGATGGGCCCCATGGATGATGCTCCAGCGTATGATGGGCCAATATAATGCTCCATATATAATGTGCCCCATTTATAATGCTACAGTGTATAATGGACCCCGTAGAGGCTGCTCCAGTGTCTGATGTTCCCCATTTTGAATGCTCCAGTGTATGATAACATAGTAACATAGTAACAAAGTTATTAAGGTTGAAGGAAGACTTTAAGTCCATCTAGTTCAACCCATATCCTATCCTAACCTGCCCTAACATGTTGATCCAGAGGAAGGCAAAAAAAAAACCCAAACAGTAAGCTTCACATTGGGGAAAAAAAAATTTTCCCGACTCCACATACGGCAATCAGACTAGCTCCATGGATCAACGCAATATCTAGGAAACTAGTGAATATAGCCTGTAATATTATACTTTTCAAGAAAGGCATCCTGTCCCTTCTTAAATTTTAGTAGGGAATCACTCATTACAACATTAGACGGCAGAGAGGTCCATAGTCTCACTGCTCTTACAGTAAAGAATCTGTGTCTGTGATTATGGCTAATCCTTCTTTCCTCCAGATGTAGAGGATGCCCCCTTGCCCTCGACACAGGTCTAAGAGTAAAAAGATCATTAGAAAGGTCTTAGTACTGTCCCCTCATATATTTATACATTGTAATAAGATCACCCCTAAGCCTTCGTTTTTCCAAACTAAATAACCCCAAGTGTAATAACCTGTCTTGGTATTGCAGACCCCCCAGTTCTCTAATAACCTTGGTCGCTCTTCTCTGCACCCGGTCCAGTTCAGCTATATCTTTCTTATACACCGGAGACCAGAACTGTACACAGTATTCTAAGTGTGGTCGCACCAGTGACTTGTGTTATGATTTGGTAGCTGAGGAGAGCAGGCAAAAACGGCAATACACCAGAGAGGTTGGAATTCACTGGATTGCAGTACCCTGACTAACCACCACAACTAAAGGCAGCCGTGGAGCGTACCTACGTTGGTCCTAGATGCCTCGTCACAGCCTGAGAGGTTAACTACACCTAAAGATAGAAAGAGGAAAGCTATCTGCCCCGGAGCAGATCCCCAAAGAACATAGGAAGCCCCCAAACATGTAATGGCGGTTAGACAAGAGGAAATACAGACACAGACAGAAAATAGTATGAGCAAACGTTGGGGCCCAATCTTCCTAGAAAGAAAAGGATAGGAAGGACACTTACTGCAATCCAAAAAAAACCTAAAAAATACCAACTCTGCTAATTGCAAAAACACCTGAGATCACACGACCTCTACCACCTAAATTAGTTCTCTGGTGTAACAAAACAAAGCCGCAGCCACTGAAAAAACTGGAAAAGGCAAATGAACAAATAACAGTGGCTCAGATAACCTGAGAGGAGCACAAGCCCCCGGAAGGGATCTGGCTGACCTCCACAGAAGTGCAGGAAAAAATGCAAAAAGCAAGCACAAAAATAAAAGCAGAAAATATCTTATCTGTTAGCAGAAGATTCAGGCAAGACTCAGCAAGCTTCCAAGTGAACCAGGAACCAAAGTTGAGACAAGAACAATTGATTACCGGCAACCCTGATGGGAGGGAACCTCCCCTATATAAGACGAGTCTGTAACTACTGATTGCCAATCTTCACAATCTTCATTGAATGGTTCAGTACTGTTTGTAACCACCAGAGGGAGCTTCTGCTCAGAATTAATTTCTAACACATTCACAACAGTACCCCCCCCTTGAGGAGGGGTCACCGAACCCTCATTTGGGCAACCAGGTCGGTCAGGATGAGCTCTGTGATACGCACGGATCAGTCTCCTAGCATGGATGTCCGAAGCAAACACCCAAGAATTGTCCTCCTGACCATAACCTCTCCACTTAACCAAATACTGGAGTTTCCGTCTAGAAAAACGAGAATCCAATATTTTCTCAACCACATACTCCAGATTGCCCTCAACCAAAACAGGGTCAGGAGGCGCAGCCATAGGAACCACTGGCTCGACAAACCTCTTCAATAAGGACTTGTGGAACACATTATGGATCTTAAATGTCCCTGGAAGAAGTAAACGAAGGAAACAGGATTAAGAATCTCCATGATCTTATAAGGTCCAATGAACCTAGGCTTAAACTTAGGAGATGCAACTCTCATAGGGATATTTCTTGAGGACAACCAGACCAAGTCCCCCACTTCAAACCGAGGACCATCAGTCCTATGACGGTTGGCAAACCGCTGGGCCCTCTCCTGAGAGAGGGACAACCTCTCCACTACCTGGTCCCAAATCTGCTGCATACGCTCCACAACAGAGTCAAAACCTGGACAGACAGAAGCCTCCGTCTGTCCCGAAGAAAATCGAGGGTGAAACCCAAAATTGCAGAAAAATGGAGACATCAAAATGGCAGAGCTAGCCCTATTATTGAGAGCAAACTCAGCCAAAGGCAAAAAAGAGACCCAGTCATCTTGATCAGCAGACACAAAGCATCTCAGATAAGTCTCCATTGTCTGGTTTGTTCTCTCAGTTTGTCCATTGGTCTGAGGATGAAAAGCAGAGGAGAAAGACAATTGAACACCAAGTTTAGAACAAAAAGTCCTCCAAAATCTGGAAACAAACTGGATTCCTCTGTCAGACACAATGTTCTCAGGAATGCCATGTAACCGAACCACGTGCTGAAGGAACAAAGGCACCAATTCGGAGGAGGAAGGCAACTTAGGTAATGGCACAAGATTAGTGTTGAGCAATACTGCTCGATATCTAAAAATATCGGATCGGAATGGTATCGCCGATATCACTAAATATCGTCGATATACGATTCCGATACCGGAAGTCCCATGTAAGTCTATGGGAACAAAATATTGCAACTAAAAAAACACTTTCTTTCGTTGTAAACACAAAATATACACACATAGAATACATATATATATATATACATGTCATTGTGACATATATATATACATATATTTATAGTTTATACACTTCTACATAGTAAAATAGACTCTGATTCAATTGCCGGGTAAAGCCGTGACATACCCCATAGAAGTCGACGGGTTCGGTGCCGAGTACCCCAAAACCTCTGGCTCTGTGCGACTCAACTTGGGCGTCACAAACAGGATTCTGTAGCTCGCTATAAGCGAGTCCTGTGTGCCTGAATTGAACTGGTTTTGTGCTTGAGAATTGCTAAAATCATCAGAGAATGTATTTGCCATTTTTCCGCCATATCTGCGTCACGACGAGGCACTGGTGAAGAAGAAGGGGGTGCTCTTCGTGGGTGTACACTCACTCAGTGGCGCGAAAACGATGGCCGACCACTCTAAATGGTACTGCAATGTAAGATCGTGCCCCACAGCTCTTGAGTTCCGCCTCCTCATCCTCCTCAGTGTGCGGAAACTAACACGAAGGTCCCGCCTCACTACAAAAGAGGGGCCCTTTCCAGATGCTAATGACACATGTGACTTGGCAGAGATGGCTAATGGACACGAGCAGAAGTGTGAAGGGATGGAGCAGTCAGAGCTCTCCCCCCACGGAAGCGACCCGATCGCCACGGAACCACCGTTGGGCACCCGGCCTGGAAACCCTCCTACGCTGCAAGAAGCGGAGGATACCCTAAGAGGCCTGGCCCGGCACCGGGAGGAGGTCGCCAGGATGGAAGCCAGCTGGCGTACCCTAAAACTAAACTTGGAGCGGCGCCAATCCCTCTTACCTGAAGTGTCTGTACCGGAAGGTGAGGCACCCGTTCTATTAGAGGAGTCCGTGCGGGCATCCCAGCCCTTGCAATGTGATCCGGTTGACGTTGTCGCAGTGGAGGCACCCGTTCCTGCAAAAAACGCTGCACCGACAGCACCCCAGATCCCGCTGTCTGCCCCCGTCGCTGAGACAGAAGAAGCGACACCCGTCCTCATGGAGGAGGCCGCGCAGGCACCAGAGGTCTACCTGTCTGTACCGGAGCCCCGACTGTCATCTGTTCCAGAGCCGGCTGCTTCCTCCGCAGGTGAGCGCCGCCAGGACTGTCGGGCGCCAGGAGAGCTGCCGCAAACCGGACATCGTAAGCTGCAGTTTGATGGTGGAGACATGGAGATGCTGGTGGAGGAGAATTACAACCGGCGTCAGGAGGAAGAGTGGAGACGTCGGGAGAGAGAAGCCGAGCGACAAAGGGAGGAGCGCGAATCCCAGAAGCTTCGCCAACGTCACATCGAGAAGGACCGGGCAGATAAGGACCGGATGAGAAAAGATAAAGGAACCCTGAGGGAGCCGCGGTGTAAGGGTGCAGTACGGAGCTTTAAATTGAAAGGTGGTTGGGGCTTCATCCAGGAGCCTGGACTTTATTTAGAAGTGTTTGTGACCCGGCGGGACGTGGAGACTCACCTCCCAGAAGGACAACCCGGGGAGGGACCTGTTGCCAGGAGACTTGGTAACTTACACCCGACACTGGGGTTACAATGGATGGTATGCCCTAAATGTCACCAGGTGCGACCCCTGGTCCCCAGAGTGTCAGGAACCTGTGAGACCCTCGGAGCCTTCAGCCTCCCACATCCAGGCCTCTGCACAAGTGCCCACCCCACACCGTAAATCTCCCCAGCCTCCCTCAGTGGTCTCCTCAGCAGCCCCAGCTATGGACATGATAACTATAGCTGGCCCGTACCCGGCGCCTGTTAGGCCCCCTGGGGTTCGTTCAGTCCGGGACATAGGGGTCCAGACCCGGAGGGAGATGAAAGAGGTGGCCACACAGACCCAGATAGCGGGTCACGACTTGACTGTACAGGCTACACGACGTCATCAGGTCCTGGTGGTCCTTGGTGTCTCGGATGTTTGGCAAGCATCAGAACAGTACCAGGTGGTACCTGGAACACCCCTGCCAAAGAATTATAAATAACCCGGACAGGGTCCCTGTATGTAAATAGTTAAATTGTTGATGTACCCGGACGGGTGAATGTTCATAAAAAAGTTTTTTACTTTAATTAAAAAAACAACACAGTTTTCATTACTTTTATTACAGTCTCATCCTGCGACGCCATCGATCTCCTGTAAAAAAATGAAAAAAAAAAAACAGCAGTATACCACCTGTCCGACGCAGTCCATAGTAACGCGTGTCCCACGACGATCCAGCTCTGCTACATCAGAATGACATCAGAGGCAGGCAGGCAGGCAGAGCATGTCATCCCGGCGCAGCACAGCTGATTACCTGCTTCCCCGGCGGTGACGTCATTGGACTGACTGCTTTACGGCCGGGATTACCCAGCAGTCACTGCAGTTATCGCGAAAAACTGCATGTGACCGCCAGGGAGAAGATAATGGCGGCCATCAAGCAGTCCAGGACGTGACCGCCGGAGATCTTCTGCCAGGTAAGTGCCGCTGACTCCTGACAGACCCGACCGACGGACACTCACAGTGACAGTGACAAATCCGATTCCGGTATCCGATATGACGAAAATATCGGTACTCGGAATCGAAAGCCCGATACAGCTAATATCGGCCGATACCCGATATTTGCAGTATCGTATCGCTCAACACTACACAAGATGTATCATTTTGGAAAACCTATCACAAATCACCCAGATAACGGTCATTCTCTGAGAAACAGGAAGGTCGGAAATGAAATCCATAGAGATATGGGTCCATGGTCTCTTGGGCACAGGCAATAGCATCAACAAACCACTAGAGCGAGAGCAAGGCTTGGAGCGAGAGCTAGTCCCGCAGGACTGCACAAATTCCCTGACGTCACGAGACAAAGTAGGCCACCAAAAGGACCGACTAACCAAGTCTCTGGTACCAAAAATTCTGGGATGACCGGCCAACGCGGAACAATGAATCTCAGACATCACACTCTTTTTCCACCGGTCTTGGACAAACAATTCTCCCAATAGGGCAGCGCTCGGGTTTATCCTCCTGACACCCTTCCAGAGCCAGTCTCAAATTGGGCGAGATGGCGGAAAGAACTACACCCTCTTTCAAAATAACAGCAGGATCAGATAACTCAGGAGAGTCCGCAAGGAAACTCCTCGAGAGGGCATCCGCCTTAACATTCTTAGTGCCAGGAGGAAAGGAAACCACAAAATTAAAACGTGTGAAAAACAAGGCCCACCTGGCCTGTCTAGGATTAAGTCGCTTGGCTGATTCCAGATAAACCAGATTCTTATGGTCCTTGAGGACCACCACCTGATGTTTGGCTCCCTCCAGCCAATTTCATGGCCAATAACTCCCGATTATCCACGTCATAATTACGTTCAGTTGGAGAAAATTTTCGAGAGAAAATGGCACAAGGGTTACTTTTAGAGGTCTCTGGATCTCTTTGGGACAAAACGGCACCTGCCCCAATTTCAGAGGCATCAACCTCCACCTGAAATGGCAGAGAAATATCAGGCTGCCGTAGAACAGGAGCAGAAGTGAATCTCTGCTTAAGTTCCTGAAATGCAGAGACTGCCTCAGGAGGCCAATTCACCACATCAGAACCCTTCTTGGTCAAATCAGTCAATGGTTTAACAATAACAGAGAAATTACCAATAATTTTACGATAAAAATTGGCAAAACCCAAGAATCTCTGAAGAGCCTTTAATGAAGTAGGTTGGACCCAATCACAGATGGCCTGAACCTTGACCGGGTCCATTTCAATAACAGTTGGGGACAAAATGAATCCCAGAAATGAGATCCTCTGTACGCCAAAAAGACACTTTGATCCCTTCACATACAGAGCATTCTCTCTCAAAATCTGGAACACAGTCCGAACATGTTTCACATGAGAGTCCCAGTCATTGGAAAAAATCAAGATATCATCCAAATAAACAATCAGAAATTTATCCACAAAATCCCTGAAAATGTCATTCATGAAGGACTGGAAGACGGAAGGAGCATTAGTGAGCCCAAAGGGCATCACTAGGTACTCAAAATGCCCCTCTGGGGTATTAAATGCCGTCTTCCATTCATCCCCGTGCTTAATGCGAATAAGGTTATATGCACCCTGAGGTCAAGCTTGGTAAACCAAGTAGCACTTTTCACCCTGGAAAACAGGTCAGAAATCAAGGGTAATGGATTTTGATATTTCACAGTGATATTGTTCAAGAGTAGAGTTGAGCGATACTTTCCGATATCAATAAGTATCGGATCGGAATGGGTATCGCCGATAGCCAAAAAGTATCGGCGATACCCGATACCGATACCGGAAATCCAATGTAAGTCTATGGGAACAAAATATCGGAATTAAAATAAACCCATTCTTGCCTTGTAGGTTAATTGTACATGAAGGAAAACAATAAAGAGTAATGTAGAATGTATTGGGGGGAGGTTGAGGAGACATTAAAGGCATAGATGTTTAACCCAATCAAATGAAATAGCAGTAATCCTTTTTTTTTAAAGACGTTTGGATTGACGAAGAAATTGACAATGTAAGTCTATGGGAACAAAATATCGGAATTAAAATAAACCCATTCTTGCCTTGTAGGTTAATTGTACATGAAGGAAAACAACAAAGAGTAATGTAGAATGTATTGGGGGGAGGTTGAGGAGACATTAAAGGCATAGATGTTTAACCCAATCAAATGAAATAGCAGTAATCCTTTTTTTTTAAAGACGTTTGGATTGACGAAGAAATTGACAATGTTGTTAACCTTTTTTCTATTTTGGCAAATATGTATGTTTCACAACTTGCATGCTCTTCACCTTTTTAACTTCTGCCACACTTTCTCCTTCATAATCTTCAGCAGCATCATCTTTTTCATCAAATTATTCTTCATCTTCATCTTATTTATCTTCTTCTTAAACTTCTTGCTATTGATCTTTTTGTTAACATTACTCATATTCTTCTTATTAAACTATTATTCTTCTTCATATTCTACTTCTTCATCTTCTTCCTATTCATCTTCTTCATAATATTCTTATTTGTGACAGAGATTCCTGTACTTGTAATCTGTAAAAGTATGAATTTTTCATCCTTCCGTTTTTGCTGTCACCAAAGATTTAAATTACAACAGTGTTTGTCCGAGTTCAGTTTAGCCTGCAGCAGCAGCAGCAGGCCTTTTCCAGGGGCACCACGAGGAGGAACGGACTCACCCCCATACACTGCTTAGTCTTCTTCTGCTTATAATTTACAGCATATATTTAGCTCTTAATTTTGGTCTTATACTTCATGTTCTTCTGCTTTTTGATCTTCTGCTTATTGTTCTTCTGTCTCTTGTTCTGTATCTTGTAGTTTGTCTTAACCTTCTTTTGTCCTGTTGGTGATCTTCTTCTGGGTAATCTTTTATTTGTTCTTTGTGATGGTGTTCAGGCTGGTTGGCTTGATGCTCGTTGTCCTTGTGGTCGTCGTCTTCTTCGGGTGGTCATCAGGGTCGTCGTCTTCATAGTTGGATATCCATAGTGATTACCCAAAAAAAATAAAAAAAATCTTCAATTTGGAAATGTAGCTGAAGGTACAAGAAGGCTGACTAACTTCCGAGAACCAGCTGACGTTACTGGAACCCGGACGGGTATCAGATGGTACAAGAGACAATGGAAGTAACGAGGACCAGCTGACTGTGCTGGAACCCGGAGGGGCAGCAGAAGGAAAAGAGCCAATGGCACAACCGAGGACCAGCTGGCGTTACTGGTACACGGTTACTAAGCAGGAGGTACCTGTGCTCCAAAGCACTACCAAGGACTAGCAGACGTTGCTGGAACTCGGATACCGAGATGGAGGCACCTAGGCCAAAGGCACTGCGGAGAACCAGCTGACGGTACTGGAACCCGGACGGGTAGCAGAAGGTACAAGAGCCAATGGAAGTAACGAGGACCAGCTGACTGTACTGGAACCCGGAGGGGCAGTAGAAGGAAAAGAGCCAATGGCACAACCGAGGACCAGCTGACGTTACTGGGACACGGTTACTAAGCAGGAGGTACCTGTGCTCCAAAGCACTACCAAGAACCAGCAGACGTTGCTGGAACTCGGATACCGAGATGGAGGCACCTAGGCCAAAGGCACTGCGGAGAACCAGCTGACGTTACTGGAACCCGGACGGGTAGCAGAAGGTACCCATGGAAATTTAAGTTGACAGGCCGCGAGCCGGCCGCAGTTACGGAATCACACAGTCCTACAGTGAGTAATTGTCCTATTGTCACAACGGAAACAGCCTTTATTTACATATCCCGCAGCACACATAGGAAGCACCTAAACTGCAGGCACCATAGAGTCGGCTAACCCGACCGCAACACGACAGGACAACTTATTGGAGGCTAAGTGACGTTTACACTGACAGGAAACAGCTGGCGTGCTGTAACCAGTCTGGGCAGGAGTGAGTACCCGTGCCAATTACACTTCCGAGCAACAACTGGCGGTGTTGGAGCCCAGGGATGAGAGGAGAACAGGGTGGAGGCAGCAGGACTTTTTGCCGTTCACACAGCAGGGGAACAGCTGACATTACTGAACCCCAGTAACACAGGAGCAAGTGTTGACTGTGCTAACAGCACTTCCGAGCAACAACTGGCGGTGTTGGAGCCCAGGGATGAGAGGAGAACAGGGTGGAGGCAGCAGGACTTTTTGCCATTCACACAGCAGGGGAACAGCTGACATTACTGAAGCCCAGTAACACAGGAGCAAGTGTTGACTATGCTAACAGCACTTCCAGGCAACAACTGGCGGTGTTGGAGCCCAGGGATGAGAGGAGAACAGAGTGGAGGCAGCAGGACTTTTTGCCGTTCACACAGCAGGGGAACAGCTGACATTACTGAACCCCAGTAACACAGGAGCAAGTGTTCACTGTGCTAACAGCACTTCCGAGCAAGAACTGGCGGTGTTGGAGCCCAGGGATGAGAGGAGAACAGGGTGGAGGCAGCAGGACTTTTTGCCATTCACACAGCAGGGGAACAGCTGACATTACTGAACCCCAGTAACACAGGAGCAAGTGTTGACTGTGCTAACAACACTTCCGAGCAACAACTGGCGGTGTTGGAGCCCAGGGTCAAGGAGGATGTTTAAATACTAGATCAAGTATTTTCCTTGTTACGTGTCAATTAAAAATGTCTATACTACAAACAAGAGAAATATAACCTTTAGTACCATAAGATGATGATTTTACTTTAAAAAATCTATATAAATTAAGAATTGACAAACATAAACGCATACATTAACATGTTGAAAAGCAATGCAAACCACAAAAAAAATTGGTTAAGTAATCTGCTATACGGTTTTAAATAAAAGCATACAAGTACATATCAGAATCCATTAATGATGGATAAGTAACAGTATGTACACCATTTTTATTGTATAGACAATGAATGTCTGACTTCAAAACATAATCAGCATTACAATTTATCTGTGACATTCATAAAACTTTACATTTGCAGAATAATATCACTAAACAGTTTATAAAAATATATAAAATTTCCATCATGTAATACTGATAATATGTGCCAATCATTTATATTAACAAACATAACCTTTAAAAAGTGCATAGTGCATAGTGAAAATAGCTATTTATGCCTGACTGTGGACTTGCAAGCATGACAACGGATAGATAAGGTATATATAGATGAGACTGCATAGCCACAGATGGTCAATGGCGATGTAATACTGTACCTCAATAAACTGTGCGTCACTACTACATCCTTTTTTTTATATAGCTTTATAAACAGGGTACGTGCATGTATGCTTGCGCCTTTGTTTGGACGCACAGACTGGCTTCCTGCTGTGACGCGTTGGGTATTGGAGCGTCTGTGCGTCTTATGATGCAGACTAACATTCACGTTGCGCATCGTTCATCATCGCAAGCGTACCGACAACACAAAGGCGTTGTCATGACTGCTTTACTCAGTAAACATGCACCTATGATTAAACATACACGCATGTGCCCTATTACATAAGAAGCTACAAGAAAAATGTGTGTGAGGTGTGACACAGCTGTTTTATTAAGGTACAGTATTATATCGACATTGTACAGGTGTCGCTATTCAGTATGATAACTAGATATCATTCACCTTTTCTATCAGTTGTCGTTGTTTCAGCACCACTTGCAGGTATATATTTTGCTATTGTGACTATGCACTATTGACTTTAACAAGGTAATGCATGATTTTTGTTACGATTATCATGTTTACATGATGGACCTTTATGATATGGGCTGTTAACTTTCTAATTCACGGTGGACCCCGGTAGCACAGTACTGGAGTGGGCAAGACGCTTGGACTGACGTCTCTGCAGAGCAGGCTCCACTACGGCCGGAGATGAATGGGAGACCGCAGCGGGGCTGGTTCGAGACTCCCCTTGTGCAGCAGCGGGAACTCAAACCCTAACACAGAGATTTACAATTACCCCTAGACTGTATACAGCTGTATGCTTCTGATAAATTACCCTTTTTCTACTTTTTATATTCTGGTGTGATCCATACTGAGCCTAAGAGCGTCTATGTGTTACTCCTGAAATATATACGGAGATTTACAATTATACCTAGACTGTATACAGCTGTACGCTTCACATTTCACTTTTTCTACTTTTTATATTCTGGTGTGATCCATACTGAGCCTGTGAGAGTCTGTGTCTGACTCTGGAAATCATAGAATCATAGAATGGTAGAGTTGGAAGGGACCTCCTGGGCCTTCTGGTCCAACCCCCTGCTCAAAGCAGAATTCTCTAAATCATCCCAGACAGATGTCTATCCAGCCTCTGTTTGAAGACTTCCATTGAAGGAGAACTCACCACCTCTTGTGGCAGCCTGTTCCACTCATTGATCACCCTAACTGTCAAAAAGACAGTTATATACGGAGATTTAAAATTGCCCCAACACTGTATACAGCTATATGCTTCTAATACATTACCCTTTTTCTACTTTTTATATTCTGGTGTGATCCCTACTGAGCCTGTGAGAGTCGGGCCCTGACTCTGGAAATATGTACGAATATCTAAAATTGCCCCAACACTGTATACAGCTGTACGCTTCTAATACATTACCCTTTTTCTACTTTTTATCTTCTGGTGTAATCCATACTGAGCCTGTGAGTGTCTGTGTATGACTCCTGAATTATATACGGAGATTTACAATTACCCTAGACTGTATACAGCTGTACGCTTCTGATACATTACCCTTTTTCTACTTTTTATATTCTGGTGTGATCCATACTGAGCCTGTGAGAGTCTGTGTCTGACACTGGAATTATATACGGAGATGTAAAATTACTCCAACACTGTATACAACTGAACGCTTCTAATACATTACCCTTTTTCTACTTTTTTATATTCTGGTATAATCCATACTGAGCCTGTGAGCGTCTGTGTGTGACTCCTGAAATATATACAGAGATTTACAATTACCCCTAGACTGTATACAGCTGTCATGTATAGTGTACAGTTCCTATAGCGTCTTGTGCTTGGGTGCGAGGAAAACACAGGAGACATAGGTTGAAATGAAATGACTTGTATGACTTCATACAAGCATGCTGAAAAGTTCACACAGTTTGCAGGAACAGCGACAGGAGACACAGCAGGCCAGAGTAACTTCAAGCACTACAATAAATCTCCAAAGCAGGTTCAGGATCTCTTCTCTGTACCGTAATTCCTCTGCAAACATGGATTCACCAAACAGCAGGTTTCCAGAGTCCAAAAGTGTTCCAAGGTTCCTCAGTAGGGAATAGCTGGAGTACAAGTCCAAGGTTTCCAGGAGTCAGGTCACAGACTGACTGAGGCTTGATTCAGGAGCACTGATTGTTCAGCTGAGGCTGCTTAAGAAGCAAGAGGGAAGAATCAGGGCGGGAACATGAAAACTGGAAACTCCATATTAACTGAGGGCAAGAGCTGCAGAAAGACAGAAAGCAAAATGGCCGACGGAAAACTGAGTTTCAAGGAACATGTCAACAGAGACAAAGAACCTTACAACAGCTGTACGCTTGTGATTCAGTACCCTTTTTGGCAGAAAGTCCTCCTCCACCCATCACTCTAAGTGCATCATTGACACCTGGAACATTTGCCCACATGTGTGATTATGTCTTTTGGATCTGATTTTTATATTCTGGTCTAATCCATACTGAGCCTGAGAGCGTCTGTGTCTGACTCCTGAAATATATACGGAGATTTACAATTACCCCTAAACTGTATACAGCTGTACGCTTGTGATACATTACCCTTTTTCAGCTTTTTATATTCTTGTCTAATCCATACTGAGCCTGTGTTTGACTCCTGAAATATACACGGAGATTTACAATATTTTCACTATACTATTTATACCTGGTATCTGGTGATATCTTACATTGCCGAAACAGCCTCCAGCTCTATCGCCTCCTCTTCTGAAGTTTCAAAAAAATGCAAGCACTGAGTCGTCAGTGCAGGCTCCTGGTCAGGAACAACACCTTTCCTTGTGTCCTTCACCCCCATCAAAAGTGAAGGATGCGGCAGCCCACACTTCAGATTACTCCATGGAGTTCTTTTCACATACCAAGCCTGAGTTATCAAGTCAAATCCTGAATTCCCCAGTCCAAGATGAATCTGACATGGAGTGCACTGATGCACAGCCAATGCTAGATGATTATGCTGGTCCATTGACCCACAGCACTACATTGCCCTTGCGGTCAGCTGAGCCAGAATCTGACCCTGATGAAACTCAGGTGCCCCTCCCCGATTACTATATCACCTTACACGGTGACAGAGAGGAAGGTGCAGATGAAATTGAAGAGGAGGTGATGGATGACCCAGTTGTTGACCCAGGTTGGCATCCATTGGGGGAAGAGGGTGCCGCTGGCAATAGCTCCGAAGAGGAGAAGGATCCGCAGCAGGCATCGACATCGTAGCAGCGGTTATCTGGCAGGCCCATAGCTGTCCAAAAATGTGTTAAAAAAACAAAAAGAGTTGCAGGACAGCTTGGCCAGATGGTTCAATTAGCACAGCGTGGAAGCCCTGAAAATTTATACCATAGTAGGAAGAGTGCAGTGTGGCACTTTTTTGACCAAAATCCTATTGATGAGGCAAAGGTTATGTGTAAGAAGTGCGGAAGGACCTTTAGCCGAGGGAAAAATCTCCGAAATTTGAATACCAGTTGCATGCTTAGACATTTAATGACCATGCACTTGCAAGCGTGGATGGACTACAAAAAACTCAGGTAGAACATGTGCACCTGCTCCGACTGAAGGTAGCCAGCAACGCTCCATCGCTTCCACCACTGTAAGCCCACTGGTTAGCACACCACCAGCAAGAAATGTTGAGGTGTCGTCGCAAGACCAAAGCAGTAGAGAATCACAATGTTTTTGCAACGAAAGACTGAATCTAGGCCATCACCACCACCACAATCACCAATCCCCTCTCAGTCCGTCATGTCCACCACTAGTTCCCCCATATGCAGCTCTCAAGTCCAGCTCACCCTAGCAGACACTCTGAGTAGGACAAGAAAGTACTCATCCTCTCATCCGCGAACACTGGCTTTGAACGCCAAAATTGCCAAACTGATCTCATTAGAGATGATGCCCTTCCGCTTGGTTGAAAGCGCAGTGTTCTGAGACCTCATGGCCTACTCTGTCCAACGCTATGACCTACCCAGTCGGCACTTCTTTTCTAGAAAAGCCATCCCTGCCTTCCACCTGCATGTGAAAGACCGCATTGTCCATGCACTCAAACAATCAGTGAGTGGAAAGTTGCACCTCACAACAGATGCATGGGCCAGTAGGCATGGCCAGGGCCATTACGTGTCCATCATTGCGCACTGGGTTAATGTGGTGGATGCAGGCTCCACAGGGGACAGCGGCGGTGGGACAGTGCTGCCTAGCCCAAGGTATAGGAAACAGTCGGCTGTAGGTGTTTGACCCTCCTCCTCCTCCTCCTCCATAAGCGAAAGCTCGTTGACAGAGCGCAGTCGCACGAGCACTTCATCCGCAGCTGCCAGTGTTGCACAGGAGGTGTCCCACTATCGAAAAGCTACTGGTAAGCGTCAGCAGGCTGTTTTAAAGATGATGTCTTTGGGTGACAACAGACACACTGCGGAGGTACTGGCCAACTACTTGCAGCGAGAAACTGAGTCATGGCTGGGAAGTCTACATCTTGAGCCAGGCAAGGTAGTGAGTGATAACGGCTGTAATTTTGTGGCGGCCATAGCCCTGACAAAACTCAGACACATACCTTGCCTGACTCACACCTTGAACATGGTGGTGCAGTGCTTCCTAAGAAATTATCCAGAGTTAACAGCCCTGCTCCATAAGGTGTGAAGACTGTGCTCGCACATTTGTCGCTCGCCGGTAGACTCCAGTCGTATGCAGAGGCTGCAGCGATCGCTCCACCTCTCCAAGCACCACCTAATCATAGACGCTGCAACAAGGTGGAACTCCACCATGTACATGGTTGAGAGGCTGTGCGAACAGAGGCAGGCTGTAATGCATTTGTGGGAGGATACATGGGCAGGCAGTTTGAGGGGAGACATGGAGTTGTCGGGTGTGCAGTGGTCAAAGCTGAAAGACTTCTGTAAAGTCCTTCAGTGTTTTGAGGAATGCACACGGCTGGTAAGCGCAGACGACGCCATCATAAGCATGAGCATTCCACTTATGCGTCTTCTCATGCAAACTTTGACGCACATTACGGATCAGGCGTCTGCAGCGGAGGAGGAAGAGGAGGAGGAGGAGGGATGCCTTGATGACAGTCAGCCATTGTCTGCTCAGGGAACTGTCCTGGACGAGGTGGAGAAAGAAGAGGAAGAGGAGGAGGATGAGGGGAATGATTATTTTGGGGAGGAGGATGCTTCTCAGGGGGCAAGAGAAAATGTTGGCTTGCCAAGTTCAGGTACAGGGTTTGTGCGTGATTTGAGGGATGTGTATTTGGCAGAAAGTGTTCCTCCACCCACCACTGGCAGTGCATCATTGACACCTGGAACATTGGCCCACATGTGTGATTATGTCTTGCGGATCCTAAAAAGGGACCCCCACATTGCCAAAATGATGAAGGATGACGACTACTGGTTGGCCAGCATCCTCGATCCACGCTATAAAGGCAAATTACAGAACATCATGCCACATGAGAACCTAGAGCTAATATTGGCGAACAAACAAGCAACTCTGGTAAACCGTTTGTTGGAGGCATTCCCAGCACACAGCAGCGGTGCAGGTTCTACCACTAGCCGTAGTGGGCCAAATGGAAGAGTGTTCGTGTTGCACACAGCCGAAGTGGCATTGAAGACGGGGTATCATGACCATGTTGTGGACTGATTTCTCAAGTACCACTCACACGACTATTAATACTGAATCTATTAAAACAGACAGGAGACTGCAGTTGTCAACAATGGTACAAAATTACCTCTCCTCCTCTATTGATGTTCTCCCTCACAGTTCATTCCCCTTTGACTACTGGGCCTGTAAACTGGACACCTGGCCTGAATTGGCACAATATGCCTTACAGGAGCTCGCTTGCCCTGCTGGTAGTGTGCTATCAGAAAGAGTCTTCAGTGCAGCGGGATTAATCCTGACAGAAAGAAGGACCCGGCTGTTGACCCAAAATGTAGGTGATCTCACCTTCATAAAAATGAACCATGCCTGGGTTTCAAAGGATTTTGTACCACCTTCCCCTGATGACACATAGGTTGCCAGCAAAATGGCTTGCTTTGTCCTCCTCTTCCTCCGACTTCTCCAATTCCTCCATTTGCAGCTGCTGAACGTCCAGCCTACACCTCAACATATGCCAGTTTTTCCACCTCCATAACTGGGCTGCCCCCCCAGGGCCGGCGTCAGCACCTGGCGCACCAGCGCAAGTGCTGGTACCCTGAGTAGATGGCAGTGGCACAGGGACCCTCATAGAACTCAAAAGTGTCTCTGACGGTGGGGGGGGACACTTGCCGTCAGACACACCAGCGTACTATGAGGGGCCCTGTGCCAGTACTGTCATCAACTAGTGGGCCCCCCCTGCTTGCTCAGGGCCCCAGCACTTGCAAAACTTACCTCTCCCTGCTCCACCGCTGTGTCTTCCGCATTTCCTGACAGTGACATTCAGGTCAGAGAGCGCGATGACATCACGTCTGTACGCCCTCTGCATGAACAGTCCAAGTGCAGAGAGCTGGAAGATTGCAACGCTTAGGAGTCCAGAGTAGAGCAGTGCCCAGGGAGGAGAGGTATTTCATTTTTTTTAATGTTTGGAGCAATATATGGGGACCATTATACACTGGAGTATGATATATGGGGCCCATCATACACTGGAACATCATCCATGAGGCTCATCATAATCTGGAGCATTCAAAATGGGGGACATCAGACACTGGACAGCATCTACGGGACCCATTATACACTGGAGCATTATAAATGGGGCCCATTATATATGGAGCTGTCACGCTGTATAGCAGATATATATATATATATGTGATGTCAGTAATCTATATCAAAAGGGCAACATCCTATATAACATGCGCATAGATATATGATAACATAGAATTACCTGACAATGTCCAGTGGGTCAATACGGAATCCGTTATACACTGTCTCCGGCTAGAGGGTGACCGGGGTCTATGCTGACCCTAAACTGGGGTCCTAACTAATCCCTCTACCTGGAGGTACTGTTAAAGGTACAGAGGTCCAGGCCACCAGCGTAAACCCTGTCTCCTATCAATCCCTGCCAACTGTAATCTAGTCCTAAGAAGGACCCTGATTACCACCAAAGGGAATGAACAGGTAACGGTTAATGAACAGAAAGACATACAAGAAAGACAAGAAATAAAGTAAATAAAGTCTTACATACAACACTCACACACAGTAGGAACACCTAAGGTCTCAGAGATAAACTATAAGCTGTAAGAGTAAAAACAACTAAGGAGCTCTTAGCTTAAGTATTCTCAGAACCGATCCAGTCTGCTAGACTACATGAATGCTTTCACCGGCATCTAACAAGCAGACTGGCAGGTATATGAAGGAATCTAATTAGAACATAATCAAAAGCAGCCGGGCGAGGCTGGACCTAGTCTTAGCAAAGAGCTAGGTAAAATTAACTCCCTCATTACCAAACACAAAGAAACAGCAACTCAGCTGTGAGAAGTCAGAGTGTGTAATCGCGACGATCCTCGTGGCGATACACCCATGACAGTACCCCTCCCTCTACGAGGGGACTCCGGACCCTCAGGGCCAGGTCTGCCCGGGTGAGTTGTGTGAAAGGTCCGAACCAATCGATCTGCGTTAACATCAGACGCAGGGACCCACGTCCTCTCCTCAGGACCACACCCCCTCCAATGACTCAAGTACTGAAGGGATCGGCGACTGAGACATGAGTCAATGATTTTCGACCCATGAAATTCCACGTTATCATTGACCACCACTGAAGGAGGAGGTAGAGGTGACGGTATGACTGGTGCCACATACTTTTTAAGTAATGACTTGTGAAACACATTATGAATTTTAAACGTAGAAGGGAGGTCCAGACGAAATGCCACCGGATTAATTATGGAACTGATCCTGTACGGCCCGATGAATCTGGGACCCAACCTCCAGGAGGAAACTTTAAGTTTTATATTCCTGGTAGACAACCAAACCAGATCGTTCACCTTCAGATCTAGACCAAAAACTCTCCCCCTATCAGCCATCCGTTTGTAACGGTTCCCCGTAACCTTCAGTCTTAACCGATCTGGAACTATCAGTCTCCCTGGAAGTCCCACAGGGGCGTCCCCCTGAGCCCCCAATACCTCCCCCTCAAGCTCAGAGCATACAGCTGACACTACAACTCCCTCCTGAGGAATAGGAACCGGATCATCCGTCTTCCCGGCCCCTGGGAAAGTACGAGATAAGGCATCAGGAAGCAACTTTATTGAGCCGTCATATGCGCGATGAGGAGGTAACTCTTTACACCCCTCCTCTGAGAACATCTCCCCAAAGTCCTCCAGAAAAGGAGACAAAGTCCTAGGCACAACCGCACCGATGACCGTGCTCATGCAGTTATTCCTGCAAAATTCACCCCACTGGCTTATCTTTCTGGATTGCCAATCAATCACTGGGTTATGTTTAGCCAACCAAGGAAGTCCCAACACAATAGGAGTAGGTAGACCCTCCAACACATAACAAGACAATTGCTCTTTATGTATTGCCCCTACTCGAAGATCTATGTTATGAACAGCTTGTACCAAGCTACCTTGACCGAGAGGTCTAGAATCAATAGAGACTATAGGGACCGGTTTGGCCAATACACTCAGTTGCATACCATGCACCTGGGCAAACCGAGCATCCACCAGATTAGCCCCGGACCCACTATCAAGAAAAACAGAAATCCTCTCAGTTCTAGTACCAATCACCACCTCCGCAGGCACGAGAAACTGAGAGGGATTTAGGGACGAAATACACACTCCCAGGTTAACTCCTTTGCTCAAAGAGGCCCGGGATGGACACCCCCAACAAAATGTCCCTCTCTCCCGCAAAAGAAACACCTTCTAGTCATGCGGCGTACCGCCGATTCCCTCCTACAAAAAGATGTCCCTCCCAACTGCATGGGTTCCTCAGAACAGACCAGGGGAACCTCAGTATAAGGGACTTTAGTAGTAGGTGGAGTCATCACGGGAGGCGGAGTTACCTCGCGTCTTCCCCGAATTCGTCTATCAATGCGAATAGCGAGGGCCATAGCAGCCTCCAGTGATGGAGGAGAATCATACTGAGCCAACACATCTTTTAATTTGTCAGACAACCCTTGACAAAACTGGCTCCTAAGAGCTGGGTCATTCCACTGAGTATCTGTTGCCCATCTACGGAACTCAGAAGAATATTCTTCCGCTGGACTATTTCCTTGCCGTATTTTACGTAACTTTGTTTCAGCAAGGGAAACTCGATCTGGATCATCATATACCAGACCCAGGGCAGTAAAAAATCGATCCACTGACTGGAGATCTGGGGAGCCTGGAGGAATAGAGAACGCCCAAGATTGAGGGTCCCCTTGTAAGAGCGAGATAACAATTCCCACCCTCTGCTCTTCACTCCCAGATGACCGAGGCCGCAGCCGAAAGTACAATTTACATGCCTCCCGGAAAGTAAAAAATTTGTCCCGCCCACCAGTGAACCTGTCCGGGAGAGCAACCTTAGGTTCAGATCTGGTTTGCTCTGGGGGGGACAAAACCTTGGACTTAATGTCTGCAAACTCCATGGACAACCCCTGCAACTGCCGGGCCAGCTGGGCTACTGGATCCATGACAGCTGGGGAGAATCTTTAGTATGGGCCGGTGAAAATGTCACGCTGTATAGCAGATATATATATATGTGATGTCAGTAATCTATATCAAAAGGGCAACATCCTATATAACATGCGCATATATATATGATAACATAGAATTACCTGACAATGTCCAGTGGGTCAATACGGAATCCGTTATACACTGTCTCCGGCTAGAGGGTGACCGGGGTCTATGCTGACCCTAAACTGGGGTCCTAACTAATCCCTCTACCTGGAGGTACTGTTAAAGGTACAGAGGTCCAGGCCACCAGCGTAAACCCTGTCTCCTATCAATCCCTGCCAACTGTAATCTAGTCCTAAGAAGGACCCTGATTACCACCAAAGGGAATGAACAGGTAACGGTTAATGAACAGAAAGACATACAAGAAAGACAAGAAATAAAGTAAATAAAGTCTTACATACAACACTCACACACAGTAGGAACACCTAAGGTCTCAGAGATAAACTATAAGCTGTAAGAGTAAAAACAACTAAGGAGCTCTTAGCTTAAGTATTCTCAGAACCGATCCAGTCTGCTAGACTACATGAATGCTTTCACCGGCATCTAACAAGCAGACTGGCAGGTATATGAAGGAATCTAATTAGAACATAATCAAAAGCAGCCGGGCGAGGCTGGACCTAGTCTTAGCAAAGAGCTAGGTAAAATTAACTCCCTCATTACCAAACACAAAGAAACAGCAACTCAGCTGTGAGAAGTCAGAGTGTGTAATCGCGACGATCCTCGTGGCGATACACCCATGACAGGAGCATTATATTGGCCCATCATACAATGGAGCATCATCCATGGGCACCATCATATACTGGAGCATTCTAAATGGGGGACATCAGACACTGGATCTGCATCTATGAGGCCCATTATACACTGGAGCATTATAAATGGGGTCCATTATATATGGAGCATTATATTGGCCCATCATACGCTGGAGCATCATCCATGGGGCCGATCATAAACTGGAGCATTCTAAATGGGGGACATCAGACACTGGAGCAGCATCTACGCTGCCCATTATACACTGTAGCATTATAAATGGGGCCCATTATATATGGAGCATTATATTGGCCCATCATACGCTGGAGCATCCTCCATGGGGCCCATCATATACTGGATCATTCTAAATGGGGGACATCAGACACTGGAGCAGCATCTACGGGGGCCCATTATACACTGAAGCATTATAAATGGGGCCCAATTATATTGGCCCATCATACACTGGAGCATCATCCAGTGGAAGTGCATTTGAGCAGCAGGGTGGTTTGCTGTTAAAGGAGAAAAAAAAATCTCTCTTTAAATCTGCTTCAGCGAGTGTGAGCGAGCTGAGTATGACCGGTGCGCAAGTGCGAACGGTGGTAAGTGTGACTTGAGATTCAGTGAAGAAGTATTTGGAAAACCTTTAATCAAATACCTGTGTAAATTGGTGTGAGTGGCTGAATTGTGGATTCCTGACTGCCTTTCTACATGTTCTATTTTTTGGGGGCTTTTTTAACCTATATTTTCTCTCTAAAGATTAATCTCTTATTTTACTATCTGTGTGTTTAAAGATTAACTATATTGCATGTAAATCTTGGTGTAGGTATATTCACAAGGGGTTAATTAAGGATGGGGGTTCATAATTAAGGGTTTATAAGGGCCAGCTGGTTGGGGCTCAAGTCTTTTTGGAAGTGCATTTGAGCAGCAGGGTGGTTTGCTGTTAAAGGAGAAAAAAAAAATCTCTCATTATTATTATTATTACACATTTATATAGGGCCATTTATTCCATGGCGCTTTACATATGAAAAGGGAAAATATAGACAGGTACAATAAACGTGTGCTAGACAAGGGACACACAAGTACAGAAGGAGAGAGGACCCTGCCCGCGAGGGCTCACAGTCTACATTAAATCTTCTGCTTCAGCGAGTGTGAGCGAACTGAGTGTGACCGGTGCGCAAGTGCGAACGGTGGTAAGTGTGACTTGAGATTCAGTGACTTTGGATTCAGGGAGTTTCCAAGGGAAGAATTACTGAATTGCTGTTATATTTTATTAATACTTTTTTTATTTTTAATTATCCTTGCTGTCTGGTGAAATCCCCTTAGAAATGTGCTCCACTATTGCCAATGCCATCCAGTGTACATCTTGCCACATGTATGCAGTCCTTGAACAGCCGGTCGAGGGTGCATACTGCTGTGCGAGATGTGAGCACGTTGTGCATTTGGAAGCCCAAATTCTGGATCTAAATGTGCAGCTGGCAACACTGAGATCCATAGACAATATGGAAAGGAGTCTTCTGCTCACTGAGCAGACGCTCAATGGGATAGATGAGGGGGGATGCAAGGATGGAGCTGCAGGACACTGAAGTAGGAAGCTGGGTGACAGTTAGAAGGCGGGGTAGAGGGAAGAGCACCAGGGAGGCTAGTCCTGATCTGGCACACCCCAATAAGTTTGCAAAGTTGGCAGATGAGGGGGGTGTCAGTACAGGGGTAACACTGCTGCAGCCAGGCACGTCCTCTGAAAGCCAGAGGAGTGTCTGCTCCAGTAAGGGGGGAAATAGGAGAGCAGGGCAGGCCAGACAGGTGCTGGTAGTGGGGGACTCAATTATTAGGGGAACAGATAGGGAAATCTGTCACAAAGACAGGGATCGTCGAACAGGGTGCTGCCTACCTGGCACTCGAGTCCGACACATCGCTGATCGGGTTGACAGATTACTGGGAGGGGCTGGTGAGGACCCAGTGGTCATGGTGCACATTGGCACAAATTACAAAGTTAGAGGTAGGTGGAAGGTCCTTAAAGACGATTTCAGGGAATTAGGCTGCAAGCTTAAAGCAAGGACCTCCAACGTGGTATTTTCTGAAATACTGCCTGTAACACGTGCCACACCAGAGAGGCAACGGGAGATTAGGGAGGTTAATAAGTGGCTCAAGAATTGGTGTAGGAAGGAGGGGTTTGGGTTCCTGGAGAACTGGGCCGACTTCTCAGTTGGCTACAGGTTCTATGCTAGGGACGGGCTGCACCTCAATGGGGAGGGTGCAGCTATGCTAGGGGAGAAAATGGCTAGAAGGTTGGAGGAGTCTTTAAACTAGGGACTAGGGGGGAAGGCAGTGCAGATAGAGACCTGGGCACAAATAATGAAATTGGGGATGGGGGTGGCATGGGGGGTGAGGTTAGAACAGTTAATAATTTAAGAAAGAATAGAGGTTGAGAGAGATACATAAAGTGCATGTATACTAATGCCAGAAGCCTCACCAACAAAATGGAGGAATTAGAATTAATTTTGTTGGAACATAATTATGAAATGGTAGGGATATCTGAGACTTAGCTGGATGAGAGCCACGACTGGGCGGTTAATTTACAGGGCTATAGTCTGTTTAGAAATGACCGTAAAAATATGCGAGGTGGGGGTGTGTGTTTATATGTAAAATTATCCTTAAAACCTATCCTGCGTGATATCTGTGAATCTAATGAAGATGTAGAGTCTCTGAGGGTGGAGATAAGGGGAGGGGGAAAAATAGTAAATTACTGATAGGGGTTTGTTATAAGTCTCCTAAAATAATGGAAGCAACAGAGAATATCCTCGTAAAGCAAAAAAGATGAAGCAGCGACTCAAGGAGAAGTCATTATTATGGGGGACTTCAACTACCCTGAAATACATTGGGGAACAGAAACCTGTAGTTCCAGCAAAGGTAATAGGTTTTTGGCAACTATGAGACAATTACCTTTCACAACTAGTTCAGGACCCAACAAGAGGGGGGGCACTGCTAGACCTAATATTAACCAACAGGCCAGACCGCATATCAAATATAAGGGCTGGGGGTCACTTGGGTAATAGTGATCACAAAATAATAAGCTTTCATGTATCCTTTAATAAGATGTGTAGTAGAGGGGTTACAAGGACACTAAACTTCAGGAAGGCAAATTTCCAATGGATGAGAGATGATCTTAGTGCAATAAACTGGGACGATATCCTGTTTTTTCTGCCTCTCCCCAGGCTCAGGATGTTCCTGACTTTTTGACTGATTTTTCTGATGTGTTTAGCGAAAGTAAATCTGCATCCTTGCCCCCCATAGGAGCTATGACTGCGCTATTGAATTAGTGCCTGGTAGTAAATTCCCTAAAGGTAGCCTTTTTAACTTGTCTGTACCTGAACATGACGCTATGCGGTCTTATATCAAGGAGTCATTGGAGAAGGGTCATATCAGACCATCCTCTTCACCCTTGGGTGCCAGTTTTTTCTTTGTGGCCAAAAAGGATGGTTCATTATGGCCGTGTATTGATTATCGTCTCTTGAATAGAGTTGAGCATTCCGATACCGCAAGTATCGGGTATCGGCCGATATTCGCTGTATCGAATTCCGATACTTAGTTCCGATATTTTTCCTATATCGTATACCGGAATCGGAAGTTCCATAATTCTTTGAGAGGCAATGTGATTTTAGACAGCCAATGAAGAATCCTACGAAGTGTGGGCACATCCTGTAATGCTGCGGTCATGTTAACTAATGGCATGGCTGTGATTGGATGCTGAAATTATGTCAGAATGCACTATAAAAGGCGCCGCCGCCATTTTAGCGTCACTGTGCTGTGAATTCAGTTAGGGACAGGACGCTGCTCTGCTGACTCTGAGGGACAGTTAGAGATAGCGTTTTTGTGAATTGTTCTGTAGGCAGGCTATTTGAGAAACCGCTTTGTAAATCATCCTTTTTCCTTGCAGTGTTGTTTTCACAGCTCTGTGCAAGGTGTGTGTGTGAGTGCAGGTGACGCTGCAGTTTGCTCTGCATCCAACGCTGTTTGTAGTCATCTGCATGTGTCACTCACTGACTCTTTTTTTTTTTTATTTTGTGGAATTGGTGCTGCTCCATTCAATTGAATTTAACAGTGATCTATTAGTGTGACGCGCTTCCATCTGTATACAATACATTGGTTGCAAACACTATAGAAGTACACAAAGGAGCCTTTCACAGCTAGTGAACAGTTGTGTGCAGTGTTCACTGTAGTCTGTGAGGTTTTCATTTTTTGAGTGCAGATCACGCTACAGTTAGTTCTTCAACCACTGCTGGTTGTAGTCTGCTGAGCGTGTGTCACTGCCTCATCCTTCACATTTTTCTCTAATTGGTGCTGCTCCATTCTATTTCAAAAAACTCAAATCTATTAGTGTGACGCGCTTCCATCCGTATACAATACATTGGTTGCAAACACTATAGAAGTACACAAAGGGGCCTTTCACAGCTAGTGAACAGTTGTGTGCAGTGTTCACTGTAGTCTGTGAGGTTTTCATTTTTTGAGTGCAGATCACGCTACAGTTAGTTCTTCAACCACTGCTGGTTGTAGTCTGCTGAGCGTGTGTCACTGCCTCATCCTTGACATTTTTCTCTAATTGGTGCTGCTCCATTCTATTTAAAAATACTCTAATCTATTAGTGTGACGCGCTTCCATCCGTATACAATACATTGGTTGCAAACACTATAGAAGTACACAAAGGGGCCTTTCACAGCTAGTGAACAGTTGTGTGCAGTGCTCACTGTAGTCTGTGAGGTTTTAATTTTTTGAGTGCAGATCACGCTACAGTTAGTTCTTCAACCACTGCTGGTTGTAGTCTGCTGAGCGTGTGTCACTTCCTCATCCTTGACATTTTTCTCTAATTGGTGCTGCTCCATTCTATTTAAAAAAAACTCTAATCTATTAGTGTGACGCACTTCCATCCGTATACAATACATTGGTTGCAAACACTTTAGAAGTACACAAAGGGGCCTTTCACAACTAGTGAACAGTTGTATGCAGTGTTCACTGTAGTCTGTGAGGTTTTCATTTTTTGAGTGCAGATCACGCTACAGTTAGTTCTTCAACCACTGCTGGTTGTAGTCTGCTGAGCGTGTGTCACTGCCTCATCCTTGACATTTTTCTCTAATTGGTGCTGCTCCATTCTATTTAAAAAAAACTCTAATCTATTATTGTGACGTGCTTCCATCCGTATACAATACATTGGTTGCAAACACTATAGAAGTACACAAAGGGGCCTTTCACAGCTAGTGAACAGTTGTGTGCAGTGTTCACTGTAGTCTGTGAGGTTTTCATTTTTTGAGTGCAGATCACGCTACAGTTAGTTCTTCAACCACTGCTGGTTGTAGTCTGCTGAGCGTGTGTCACTGCCTCATCCTTGACATTTTTCTCTAATTGGTGCTGCTCCATTTTATTTAAAAAAACTCTAATCTATTAGTGTGACGCGCTTCCATCCGTATACAATACATTGGTTGCAAACACTATAGAAGTACACAAAGGGGCCTTTCACAGCTAGTGAACAGTTGTCTGCATTATGGATATGGAATTACTTGTATTAAAATCTAACTTCAAATATGAGAAAGATAGAAAGGTTTGGGAATATAAGCTCATGATGACCTTTGAAACTCTTAGTGCTGGAATGAATATATCACACGGATTCATGTCATTCTTTATCAATTAAGGAATCTGCGTCTCTGACCTTCTAGGGGCATAAAAACACAACACTAGACCCCAATCAGAGGGCAATAAAACTTTCTCTCCTTATCTATGAACTGTTCCAATATTTATGTTCATCCCTCTGCCATAATGAAAGTTCTGCTTCACGTCACTTGTCTTACCTATTGCACTATTCCAGTGTCCTGTTGTGTAAATAAATATGTGATTCTTCAGTTTTTGTTTTAGTCTTTGCCTGATGAAGAGACCTGAGTAGTCTCGAAAGCTTGCAATTTGTTACCATCTTTTCAGTTAGCCATTAAAAAGTATCAACCACTGAGGACTCTCAAGTCTAAATATTTTTCTATTCTTGGAATTGAAATTCATCATTTTATTGTCCTAGTAAAACTTCATTTATTCTTGTTTGAAGTACATACATTTGCAATGGCCACGTAACAAGGCAATAACTCAATATTTTATTTCAAAACCCTCCTTGACCCTGGGCTTCAACACCACCAGTTGCTGCTCAGAAGTGTTGGATGCACAGATGAAAACAATCGCTGATGTGTTTGTGGGGTTCAGTAACGCCTGCTGTTCCCCTGCTGTGTGTCTGGCAAAAATTACTGCTAGCTACCTACACATGGTGAAAAAAACATGACATGTCAAAGTGGCTAGTGCTACACATAGATATGAGGCTACACCCTGATTTATAAGCTGTAAACAAGTGAAACGTCAGCTTTAATACCATAAAATGATTAGTCTTTGTCACAAATCTGTAACAAAATAATTGTGACATCTTATTGCAGATATGCACATGTCGAACACAAATGCTAACACAAAAGCCTACTTATCCTATACGATACTGATGGTCAACCTTGTCACTCCATAGCTTAGACAAATCCAACTCACATCATGACTCAAATGCTGCAATGTTGGAAGTGCATAATGTGGGTTGAACTTTGACAACAGCTGCAGTGAGAAGGTTAGACTTCAGTGTTCTTGGCTTTTAAATAAAGCATACAAGTAAATATAATAATCCAATGTTGATTAAGGGACGTGATGTACACCTGTAATATTGTGCAAACAATGCATGTAGGAATAGTCCTCTTCAACATTACTTATATTTCTTTCATTTTAAAAAATACATATTGAATTCACGGTGGACCCCGGGCTGCGAACGCACCTCTCCACATCTTATATTTGGTGCGTTCCGCAGACCCTAACATAATATTAGCGCCAGGGTCTGGCTAGTAAAATGGCGGATGAACAGCATTTACAGCTGTACATCCAGCAGCTGGAGGGTAGGTTGGCGGCTCTTGAGCGCACAACCTCAGCTGTGGATGTTACCGCAGTCGCTGTTCAGGCTGCTAGCGTAGCTGCAGCCAGTTTGTCCTCTGCCACCTCTGTCCCTACATTGTCCCACCTCCCGCTTCCAGACAAGTTTGCTGGTGACAGCAAGCAATGTCGGGGATTTGTGAGTCAGTGCTCCATACACCTCGAGCTTCTGGCTTGACGTTTCCCCACGGATCGGGCATAAGTGGGCTTTGTGATAGCTCTTCTGTCGGGCAGAGCGTTGGAGTGGGCAACGCCGCTGTGGGAGCGAGACGACCATGTGGTGCGGAGTGCTTCTCGTTTTCTGGAGGCTCTGAAAAAGGTTTTTCTAGGACCTCAGATCACCCACGATACGGCGCTCAAACTGCTGGCAAGTACCCAGGGTTCAGCTTTGGTCAGCCAGTTTACTGTCCAATTTCGGACTCTGGCCTCGGAATTAGAGTGGCCAGATAAAGCCCTCATTCCCGTGTTCTGGAGAGGACTGGCGGGTCATGTGAAAGACGCCTTGGCTACCAGAGAGATTCCTGCCACACTGGAGAAGCTTATCGCTATTTCCACCCGCGTCGACCTCCGTTTCCACGAGCGGAGGCTGGAATGTGCCCAGTGTAGGCAGAGGGTTCGGTTGGCTCCAACCTTCACCACCCCTCTGGAGTCGCCCGTTCAGGCGCCCGACCTTCAGGAGGTTGCTCCTGCAGGATCTAAATCTCGGGTCACTCGTCCATCCCCGATTTGTTATATTTGCCAGCAGCAGGGACATTTTGCCAACCGATGTCCACAACGGCTGAATAAACGGTCGCGCCCAGTAACCGTAGGAACAGGGTCACTGGACGCCATGAGTTTTGCCCCTAAAGTGCTCCTCAAGGGGATAATTACCCACGGTTCTACCACCCTACCCGTCAAGCTGTGTGTGGATTCTGGGGCAGAGGGGAATTTTATGTCATCCTCCTTTGCTTCTCGCCACACCATGCCTTTGGTGTTGCTGGCTGAACCAGTATCGGTACGGGTGTTGAACGGAGCAATTCTGCCCTCACAAATCACCCATCAGTCTGTCCCACTCACCTTGTCTATGTCTCCTTCCCATCAGGAGAATATATCATTTTTTATCCTCCCTGAGGGTATAGATGAGGTTTTGTTGGGATTACCCTGGCTCCGCCACCACTCTCCCCATATTGAGTGGTCTTCAGGGAGAATTCTGGGTTGGGGTAATTTATGTAAAGGCACTTGCATTAGGGACAGCGTGCAGGTCAACACCACTGAGATACCCATAGACCTCTCTCCTCTTCCCAAGGTCTATTGGTCTCATGCCGACGTTTTCTCGAAGAAGGCTGCGGAGACTCTTCCGCCTCATCGCCCCTATGACTGTCCTATCGACCTCTTGCCTGGAGCTGAGCCCCCTAGAGGAAGGGTTTATCCCCTCTCTCTTCCTGAGACAGAGGCCATGTCCCAATATATTCAGGAGAACTTGGCAAGGGGATTCATTAGGAAGTCGGTGTCACCAGCGGGAGCGGGGTTCTTCTTTGTGCAGAAGAAGAACGGAGAATTACGTCTGTGCATTGATTATAGGGGTCTCAACGCTATCACCGTGAAAAATAAATATCCTTTGCCGCTAATCTCTGAGCTCTTTGACAGGCTTCGGGGAGCAAGGGTATTTACTAAGTTAGACCTGCGGGGTGCGTATAACCTGATTCGCATCCGTGAGGGGGACGAATGGAAGACGGCATTTAACACCAGGGATGGGCATTATGAATATCTGGTAATGCCCTTTGGGCTCTGTAATGCCCGAGCTGTCTTCCAAGACTTTGTGAATGACATCTTCCGGGATATGTTGACCACCTCGGTGGTAGTCTATCTGGATGACAATCTCATCTTTTCTCCAGATATGGCCTCCCACCGGAGAGATGTCTGCAAGGTCTTCGACCTCTTGCGAGCAAATTCCCTATATGCGAAGTTGGAGAAGTGCATGTTTGAGCAGGAGTCTCTACCTTTCCTGGGCTATATCATCTCCACCCAGGGATTGGCTATGGATCCTACCAAACTACAGGCTGTGATGGATTGGCAAGAACCCCACTCCCTTAAGGCGGTGCTGCGCTTTATGGGGTTCATTAACTACTATCGCCAATTCATTCCCCACTTCTCTACTTTGGTAGCTCCCTTGGTAGCCCTCACCAAGAAGGGAGCTAATCCCAAGTTGTGGTCAGAGGAGGTCACAAAGGCGTTCTCCTCCATCAAGTCGCATTTCGCCAGTGCTCCCATCTTACATCGCCCCGATGTCGATAAACCGTTTATCTTAGAGGTGGATGCCTCTTCTGTTGGTGCTGGAGCAGTCCTCTTTCAAAAGGATGCCCAGGGTCGGAAGCATCCCTGCTTCTTCTTTTCCAAGACCTTTACACCAGCAGAGAGGAATTATTCCATCGGGGACAGGGAGTTACTGGCTATGAAGTTGGCCTTCTCCGAGTGGAGACATCTTCTGGAGGGGGCTCGCTTCCCCTTCCAAGTATTCACGGACCACAAGAACTTGGTGTATTTGCAGACAGCCCAGCGGCTAAATTCCCGTCAGGCCAGATGGTCCTTGTTTTTCTCCCGGTTCCATTTCACCCTCCATTTCCTCTCCGGTGAGAAGAACATTCGCGCAGACGCTCTATCCCGCTCCGTGGTGTCCTCTGAGGAGGTGGAGGAGGAGCCTCGGCTTATTGTCCCCACAGAAAGCCTAAGAACGGTGGCTCCGGTTTCGCTTGAGTCTGTGCCTCCGGGCAAGACTTTTGTGCCCATCAATTTGCAACCGGAAGTACTCTCTTGGGCACATTCGTCCAGGGTGGGTGGACATTTTGGGACAAAAATGACTTCTGAGTTGCTGGCGAGAACATACTGGTGGCTGCTGATGGCCCGTGACGTCAGGGAATACGTTCAGGCGTGCGTCTCCTGCGCCAAGAATAAGTCCCCTCGACAACGGCCAGCTGGGTTACTTTTCCCTTTACCGGTGGCAGACAGGCCTTGGGAGATGGTCGGGATGGATTTTGTGGTGGGCTTACCCAAGTCTCGGGGCTGCACCATCATCTGGGTGATAACCGACCACTTCTCCAAAATGGTGCACTTAGTGCCGTTACCACGGTTACCGTCTGCACGGGCCTTGGCAGCATTATTCATTAGGCATATTTTCCGCCTTCACGGTATGCCAGACAAAATTGTCAGTGATCGAGGTCCCCAGTTTGCGTCTCGGTTCTGGAGAGAGCTGTGTCGTTTACTCAGCATTGAGTTGAATCTCTCCTCTGCATACCATCCCGAGACGAATGGGTTGGTAGAGAGGGCCAACCAGACCTTGGTCACATACTTGCGACATTTTGTCTCTGCCAGGCAGGATGACTGGGCATCCTTGCTACCGTGGGCTGAGTTCGCTCCAAATAATGCTGTGGCTGACTCCACCGGACAGACCCCATTCCTCCTGAACTACGGTCAGCATCCGCGGGTACCAGTGCCCATGCCCGTGTCTTCCGCCGATTCCAGGGTGGCAGACTGGGCTGTGGAGGCACGGGACATTTGGGACCGCACACAGGATGCCATTCAGGCCTCCAAAGAGAGGATGAGGTCTTCGGCCGATGCCCATCGGCGCCCCGCTCCTACATTTGCTCCGGGTGACCTAGTGTGGCTTTCTGCCGAAACATCAGGCTACGTGTTGAGACCACCAAGTTGGCACCTCGCTTTTTGGGCCCCTTTAAAGTTCTTGAGCAGGTGAACCCGGTGGTTTACCGCCTAGCCCTTCCGCCTCGCCTTGGTATCACTGACACCTTTCACGTGTCCCTCCTGAAACCCGTGGCCATTTCCCGGTTTTCCGAGTCATCTGCCGGGACGTCGGGTTCATCTACCGACGATCATGAGGTGAACGCCATTGTTGGGTACAAGGTGGTACGAGGCAAAAAATTTTATTTGGTGGATTGGAGGGGTTATGGGCCTGAGGATAGGTCCTGGGAGCCTGCCGAGCATGTTCACGCTCCGCAGCTCATCGCTGCCTTTGAGCGCAGCGAGGCCCAAAGAAGGGGGGCCCTAGGAGGGGGGTAATGTTAGGGTTCGAGTTCCCGCTGCTGCACAAGGGGAGTCTCGAACCAGCCCCGCTGCGGTCTCCCATTCATCTCCGGCCGCAGTGGAGCCTGCTCTGCAGAGACGTCGGTCCAAGCGTCTTGTCCACTCCAGTACTGTGCAGTGACTTGCTGCTGCCTTTCCTGGATCTGCTATTATAGCCAGTGCTGGAGCAGACGTCTTTGGGACAAAGTCCTGCGTTTTCCCTTCTGAGCATGCCCAGAGTGAGATCTCTCATTGGAGATCAGGGGTCACATGCTCAGGTACTGCAGCAGCTCCTATTGGTCTGCTAGGAAGGTCCTGTGACTACTGTTGTTCTGGAACAAGCTTCATTGGTCCTTGTTTCTGGCAGGTCCTGTAGCTGTTACTATAAAAGGGTAGCATGGCTGGGCCGCCATGCGCTAATATCAACCATTGTATGCTATGCGCCAGTGTGGTCATGTGTGTGTGTGGTTAGGGACCCGGTTGAAATAAGCCACTAGAATACCGACTTAATCGGTGAGGAGTTTGATGTGCTAGCTGGTCAGGGTCGGCGTCCTAGATGCCCTAGATTACCGGCATAACCGGTGAGGAGTTTTGATTGCCGTATTCAGGGTCTGGCGTTCAGACGCCATAGATTGCGGGTGACTCCCGCGAGGACATTAGCACATGATCACGCTTTATGTATGCTTAGCACTTAAATGTGTACCTGAGAGCCTGACAGGACACAGCACTTTTTCTCAGCGGCCCTGTGACGTAACAGGGTTCGCTTTCAACGCTAGACAGCGCCCTAGCGTGTTTTCTTTGCGACTCAGTTGTGTTTAGTGAGTTCGCACACATCGCCATATAGCGCTGCGGCTCTCCTTCTAGCGGCTCTGTGGAGTAACAGAGTTCGCACTTATTGCCACAGCGCGTTACGGCGTTTATGTTGGCGACTCTGCGGGATAACAGAGTTTGCTTCTTACGCCATTTTACTAGCAGCAGGCTCCAACTGCACGGTGGACCCCGGGCTGCGAACGCACCTCTCCACATCTTATATTTGGTGCGTTCCGCAGACCCTAACACTCCGTATATATTTCAGGAGTCACACACAGACGCTCACAGGCTCAGTATGGATTACACCAGAAAATTAAAAGTAGAAAAAGGGTAATTTATTAGAAGCTTACAGCTGTATACAGTGTTGGGTAATTTTAAATCTCCGTATGTATTTCCGGAGTAACAGACAGACACTCACAGACTCAGTATGGATCACACCAGAATATAAAAATCAGATCCGCAAGACATAATCACACATGTGGGCCAATGTTCCAGGTGTCAATGATGCACTTACAGTGGTGGGTGGAGGAGGACTTTCTGCCAAAAAGGGTGCTGAATTACAAGCGTACAGCTGTATACAGTCTAGGGGTGATTGTAAATCTCCGTATATATTTCAGGAGTCACACACAGACGCTCATTGGCTCAGTATGAATTACACCAGAATATAAAATTAGAAAAAGGGTAATGTATTAGAAGCGTACAGCTGTATACAGTGTTAGGGTAATTTTAAATCTCCGTATATTTTTCCAGAGTCAGACACAGACTCTCACAGGCTCAGTATGGATCACACCAGAATATAAAATTAGAAAAAGGGTAATGTATTAGAAGCGTACAGCTGTATACAGTGTTGGGGTAATTTTAAATCTCCGTATATTTTTCCAGAGTCAGACACAGACTCTCACAGGCTCAGTATGGATTGCACCAGAATATAAAAAGTAGAAAAAGGGTAATGTATCAGAAGCGTACAGCTGTATACAGTCTAGGGGTAATTGTAAATCTCTGTATATATTTCAGGAGTCAGACACAGACGCTCACAGGCTCATTATGGATTACACCAGAATATAAAAATTTGAAAAAGGGTAATGTATCAGAAGCGTACAGCTGTATACAATGTTGGGGTAATTGTAAATCTCCGTGTATATTTCCAGAGTAACACACAGACGCTCACAGGCTCAGTATGCATCACACCAGAATATAAAAATTAGAAAAAGGGTAATGTATTAGAAGCGTACAGCTGTATACAGTGTTAGAGGTAATTTTAAATCTCCGTGTATATTTCCGGAGTAACACACAGACGCTCTCTCAGTATGGATTTGACCGTAATACAGAAGGCAGAAAATCTGTACTGTATCAGAAGATACAAGCTGTATACAGTTTTTGGGAAAATTTAAATCTCCGTATATATTTCCGGAGTCAAACACAGACACTCTCTCAGTATGGATTTGACCATAATACAGAAGGCAGAAAAACGGTACTGTATCAGAAGATACAAGCTGTATACGGTTTTGGGAAAATTGAAATCTCTGTATATATTTCCGGAGTCACACACAAATAGTTAGCATGTATTTGTCCGTGATACCAGCCGGTACAAGGTAGTGTGTGAGGAGTGTACAGTTCTATACGGTGTGGGAAAAAATGAACGCTCAGTAACTGTGCAGAAAAAAAAATTAAAGTATTAGTGCTGTGTAGGTGCTGTGTGAAAAGCAGTCTGCACAGCAGTGTACACACAGCAATACAGCTAGCAGGCAGCCAAATAATCAGCTCTGCTGCTGCACACAAGAAATTCCTCCCCTGTTACTGGCAGGCAACCTAATAACCAGCGCTGCTGCACACAACAAAATCCTCCCCTGTCACTGCACACTAACTGTATAGCACAATCGTTATCAGCACAAGCACAGAATAACTTTTTTTTTCCTACCTAACTCTCTCCCTACTGAGAAACAGCGACAGCAACCTCTCCCTACACTAAGATCGGCAGAAGTAAATTGGCGGTCGGCGGTCAGGGCTTTTATAGCCACTGTGACGCCACACAAAGCAAGCCAATCACTGCAATGCCCTTCTCTAAGATGGTGGTGGCCGCTACCCATGTCATCTCGTTGCCCACAGTCTGCGTCCTTGCTTTTTGGCTGAGAAAAGGTGCCTGCAATCATTGTGGCAAAACTGACTTTGGCGCTCGGGTCGACGACCGCATGGCCGACCTCACGCTATGGTCGGGTTTCGCTTGGCGAAACCCGACTTTGGCGAAAGTCGGTGATTTTGAAACTGACCGACCTGTTTCGCTCAACTCTACTCAAGATTGCTTCTTCCATCCCTTCCAGCTAACGACAGACAAAAGAAAGGGTATCATTATCCTCTTCATCTCCTGACTGTTGCACATTCATCACTTCACCCTTTTCAATTTTTGCCTTGGCTCCTGCATCTTCACTAACTGTCTGTCATCATAAGCCCCCTAGATTGTTGTAAGCCACCCCCCCATGGCACTTACCTGTGTGACGATAGTCCAGAAATTTGTGACATTTTTAGCTCTTCTGTATTCTCCTCTGCTTGCAACTCTTCCTCTGGGACCATCACCTCCTCAAGCAGACTATTCAAAGTGTGCTCCAGCAGGTAGATGACCGAAATAGTGATGCTGATGATGGCATCGTCAGTGATAACCATCTTAGTAGCCATTTCATAACTGTGCAGAAGGGTGCAGAGTGCCTTCACCTGTGCCCAGTCCGCAAGCATGATTTGCACCACATCCAGAGTGAGTTTGCCCAGGCAAAAAGGACGTACTGCAGAAGGGCTTGCCATTGCTGCCACAGGTAAAGAGTGTTGCTTGTCCATGAAATGTATCCAGGCAGACATAGATTTTTTCGTGGAACAGGTGATTTTGTCGGTGACACGCTGGTGTAGTGCAGGCACAGCTCTCTTAGAGAAGTAATGGCGACTGGTCAATTGGTACTGGGGAACTGCAATTGCCATCAACTTTTGGAACCGTCTGTATACACCAGGTGGAAAGGCAGCATTTCCATGGCCAACAAATTTTAGATGGTGAAGTTCAAGTTCTTAGCTTTCTGTGATTTTCTAGGATTCTGTGATTCTTCGGAGCAGACCTCTGATGCCCATGGAATACAATATGTAAACAGCTCATAAAGTCCCATGGCTTCCAGTACCACCTCTATACGGACGACACTCAGATCTACCTCTCTGGCCCAGATGTCACCTCTCTGCTGTCCAGAATACCGGAGTGTCTATGAGACATATCCTCCTTCTTCATCTCTCGCTTCCTAAAACTCAATGTAGACAAAACCGAACTCATCATCTTTCCCCCATCTCACGTATCTTCCCTACCCGATCTATCTATTATGGTAAATGGCATCACGCTCTCTCCCACACCTGAAATCTGCTGCCTTGGAGTAACTCTCGACTCTGCCCTGTCCTTCAAACCACACGTCCAAACTCTTGCCACCTCCTGTCGCCTTCAACTCAAAAACATTTCCAGAATCCGTCCCTTCCTCAGCCCTCAATCTACTAAAACTCTTGAACATGCCCTCATCATCTCCCACCTTGATTACTGCAACACCCTCCTCTGTGGCCTCCCCATCAACTCTCTTGCACCACTCCAGTCTGTCCTCAACTCTGCTGCCCGACTAATCCACCTCTCTCATTGCTACTCCTCTGTTTCTCCCCTGTGCAAATCCCTTCACTGACTCCCTACCTACAAAGCTATCCACAACCTGTTCCCTCCCTATATCTCTGAAATAATCTCCCAATATTTTCCTTCACGTAATCTTTGATCCTCCCAAGACCTCCTACTATCCTCCACACTTATTCGTTCCTCACACATGTCCGATTATCCAACACCCTCGGATTCTCAGACGGAACCTGAAAACCCATCTCTTCAGGAAAGCCTACAGCCTGCAATAACCATTCTGTCACCTTGCCACCACCCGAGCTTCCACCTCGCCAACACCCGAGCTTCCGCCTCGCCACCTCCCGAGCTGCCTCCTCGCCGACCACCACCAGAGCAGCCGCCTCACCTCCACCACCAGAGCTGCCGCCTCTCCGCCACCACCAGAGCTGCCGCCTCACCACCACCACCAGAGCTGCCGCCTCACCACCACCACCAGAGCTGCCGCACCCCTCACCTTCTGTTTCTTCCCCATTATCCCACAGAATGTAAGTCCGCAAGGACAGGGTCCTCTCCCCTCTGTACCAATCTGTTATTGTAAATTTGCTTACTGTTAACGATATCTATAACTTTGTATGTAACCCCTTCCCATGTACAGCACCATGGAATTAATGGTGCTATATAAATAAAGAATAATAATAATAAACAGCTCTGCAGAATGGCCCTTCTGAGGTTCCCCACAGTGAGTTGGGTGTTTGAAAATTTTTGATGCCGGGGAAACAATGGTGATTGGGGTGCTAACTCTGAGTATTGTACTGTGTGTGATGTTCAGGTGGAGGAAGAGGAGGAGAGGCAACTTGATGCAGCGCTTGCCATCCACTGGAGCACATGCTCTTTCTGAGCTTCATCTATAAAGCATACCAAAGTGCAGCTGCCAAAGAAAAAGAGTCGAGCAGGCCAGCCAGTAAAAGATGTTGTCAGTGTATTTTGGATAGGACAAGACAATGTTTATTCAGTTGAGCTTTGATTCACATTAATACCTAACCCATGTACACATCGAACACTAAGCCTAGTCCCTCTTCCCCTTTTTCACCCTGCTGTTTCACAACCTTAGGCCCACAACTGTCACTAAATGAACAATCACTATTTATTTTCTTAGTGTGCCTGAATAACACTGTCATGCCTAACGATTGTTAAGTGGAAATCTGTCGTTCTGATTTGCCACTGAAACACAGTTTTAGCACAAACAATTTTGCGTAACTAATTGGGCCTCGTGGCTGCAATACTATATTAAGTCAAACAATTTTTACTTGGAAATCTGGCCTTCTGATTTTCCACTGAAACACAGTTTTAGCACAAACAATTTGGAGTAGCTAATTGGGCCTGATGGCTGCACCACTATAGTAGGCCTTACAATTTTTAAGTGGAAATCTGACCTTCTGATTTTCCACTGAAACACAGTTTTATAAAAAAATGTTTGGAGTAGATAATTGGGTCTTGTGGCTGCCATACTATATTAAGCCTAAGAATTTTTACATGTAAATTGTTATGGATCTGCAACTAGGGGGCGACTTATTCCTTGTGAATAGACCCACCGATGTTTCCTAGATTAAACTCAAATGAAGACCTAAAGATAGGGTGAAGGGTATCCCTGAACGATCTAGGGACTGGGAACAAAAAACAGGTAACCACCTAGTAGGTAAATAGAGGAAGCTGCAGAAACAAAAGGAAAGCCAAAAATCAAAGCAGGCAGAACTTGAGATCCCAGAACTGCACAATATCAAACACAGAAAGCTATCAAAGCACCAAGCCAGAACTCTAGCGGATTAACACTGTTGTCCAGCAAGGATTGGGAGGCAGGTGCTGGGTAATAAAGGTTGATACAATGACCTGACCTTAGACAAACCCAGAACCAGGGGAAAAAGACCAGCAGCCAGAAATTCACACGAAGATGGCAGATGGTCAAAACGAAAAAGATTCTAACAGAAATCTGTCCTTCTGATTTGCCACTGAAACAGTTTTAGCACAAATGATTTTGATTAGCTAATTGGGCCTCGTGGATCTGTAAGGGGTTACTGTTATGTTACGGTAGCTGAGGAGTGCAGGTAAAAAAGGAAATACACCAGAGCAGTTGGAATCTATGAGATTGCAGTACCCTGACTAACCACCACAACTAGAGGCAGCCGTGGAGCGTTCCTACGTTGGTCCTAGACGCCTCGTCACAGCCTGAGAAACTAACTACACCTAAAGATAGATATAGGAAAGCTATCTGCCCCGGAGCAGAACCCCCAAAGATAATAGAAAGCCCCCAAACATGTAATGGCGGTTAGACAAGAGGAAATACTGACACAGAAAGAAAATAGTAAGAGCAAAAGCTGGGGCCCAAACTATCTAAATAGAAAAGGACAGGAAGGGTACTTACTGCAATCCCAGAAAACCCTGAAAAACACCAACTCTACTAATTTCAAAATCACCTGAGATCACACGACCTCTACCACCTAAATTAGTTCTCTGGTGTAACAAAAACAGCAGCCACTGAAAAAACTGCAAAAAGCAAAAGTACAAAACACAGTGGCTGGACTAAACTGAGAGGGCAAAAGCCCCCGGAGGGGACCCAGAAGGCCCCCACAGAAGTGCAGGACAAAATGCAAAAATATAGCAAAAACACAAAATAAGAAATTGTCTTATCTGATAGCAGGAGATGCAGACACGACACAGCAGGCTACAAGGGAAACTGGAAAGAAGGATTCAGACCAGAACAATTGATCACCGGCAACCCTGATGGGAAAATGATTCCCTTAAATAAGACCAATCAGTAACACCTGATTCCCAATCCTCACTAGTACCGCTTGTAACCACCAGAGGGAGCCTCTGCTCAGAACTCATCTCAAACCCATTCACAACAGGTTACAGAGACTGGTACCTGCCCTTACTCCCTAAGCACGTCCCGGTTAAAAGCTTGTATTAAATGTTTAATGACTTGCTGTGTATGTCCAATACATATATATTGTTATGTCCTGTAATGCTGTCATCTTATATACTGAATGTACATATGTTGATGTGTAGGGAAAGTGTAATCATAGATTCAGCCAACTAGAGGGGGGCACAATAGTGTAAATATAGGAATTAGTTAATTTAGGAGGGGCCAACTGTGGGTAAGCCAGGGAATTTCCTGATTTTAGTTAGTAGGGCCTGAGAGCCCGGACAGGGCAGTTGGCAACGTAAAGTTCAAGCAACTAGCTCAGTGGTCCAGGGCCTATGGGCTGAAGGTTACAGCAGTAAAGGAATCAAGGCAGCTTCAAGATGTAGCAGCTAACTATGTGGGCAGATGCCCTCATGTCTGGTGAGAAACAGACAAGGGAACTGCTGAAGTTAGTTGGGCTGGCCAGAAGGAATGCTGCGGTGCCGGACGAGTCGGCACAACCCTGGGACATTCCAGAAGAAGTGAGGGAAAGCACAGGGAAACAAAAGGATGTACTCTGTGATGATTGCTATGTTGTGTCAGTGACTGAGCTGAACATACTGAGAATGGAACCAAGTAAAATAGTTTATTTTAAGTTGGAACTGGACTCTGTCTCTCTTTGTGTGAAGCCGCACGAAGGAAATCCTCAGCAGATACGAGAGGATCTTGATGGAACAGAAAGTGGAAAGAAAGGTACACTACAAAGGGGACATTGTGTATAAGTGACATAGGGACAGGGTGTGCATAAACAGCCATCATTGCGGGCCATGACTACGGCCCTGGACCCTCTTACAGCTGCAACACTATATTAGGCCTAACAACTTTTACTTGGAAATCTGGCCTTCTGATTTTCCACTGAAGCACAGTTTTAGCAGAAACGATTTGGAATAGCTAATTGGGCCTCATGGCTGCACCACTATAGTAGGCCTAACAATTTTTAAGTGGAAATCTGACCTTCTGATTTGCCACTGAAACACAGTTTTATAATAAACGATTTGGAGTAGCTAATTGGGCCTCGTGGCTGCCACACTATATTAGGCTTAGCAATTTTTACATGGAAATCTGGCCTTCTGATTTGCCACTGAAACACAGTTTTAGCACAAACAATTTGGAGTAGCTATATTGCCCTCCAGGCTGTAATCCAATATTAGTCCTAACAATTTTTAAGTGGAAATCTGGCCCTCTGATTTGCCACTGAATCACAGTTTTAGAAGAAACAATTTGGAGTAGCAAATGAGGTTCCTGGAGATTGCCACATAGTTTTTGCACAACCTACTTCAATGCTGAAAAATCGATTTCACATAGGACAGGATCCTATCTATTTCTCTAACAAGTTCACTGTCACGGGTGTGTCAGGTGTGACAGAAAGTCATCCTGATTCCGGCTGTAGAAGGTCTTTCCATTTATTTAGCTTAAGCACGCTCTTGATTTTGGTATCTCTGTTATGGAGCGATATCCTTCTCCCTCTTGTACCCAATAGTTACCTCCACCTTCTGCTGCAAATCATACTCCTGTGCTGAAGGTTTAAACACATTCATGTGCTGCATCATGTTGCTGGAATTAGCTCATACTTACCTCAGTCTTGTTGGAAGCTCTAGCAGTCTGTTAGTGTCTTCCCTGATGACCCTTGGAGGATTGCTGGAGTGATAGCTTGGCAGTATTCTCTAAGTTAAGTTTCCCCCCCTCATCTATGTACCCTCTCTGTCTTTTATTTTAGTGGGTACTGACTAGTGCGCATCCCATCCCCTCCCTAAGTAGGTCCTATCGCTAGAGTTAGGTAGGCGTTAGGTTCCTGCTCGGCGATAGGTGCAGAACCTATATAGGGATGTTTAGGGCAGACAGGATGATTTTAGATCTGCCTAAAGGTCTGCACTCCCTCTTTCCTAGTGTTTGGGCTCCCCATTTCCTCTTCCCTTTGTTGTGCACTTACCTATCCTTTACACAGCGTAACATTAACACCCGCCGTACACTTTTTTAAAAGAAAAAAAACTGACACTTGTTTTTTGTCTGTGTTTTTTAAGTGAGGGATTTTTTTTTTCCGGGTTCATGGATCATGTTTCTGTGCTGGCAGAGCAGCTGCAGAGGTTGTCACTGGAGGTGACTGACCTTCGATCTAAGGTTCAGCAGCAACAGCATCGGCTGCAGACTCCTACTGTGGGGGACTCTGTGGGTAGTTCAGTCCAGCATGAACCCAAAATTGTCCTCCCGAACAGGTTTTCAGGAGGTAAGGACAGGGTTTTGTATTTAAAAGAGCATCCAAATTGTATTTCAAACTTCATCCTTACTTCTCTGGGGATGAGTAGCAATGAGTGGGAATTGTGATTTCACTGTTGCAGGGGGATCCTCAATCCTGGGATTTTTCTCTGACACAGGATTCTATGTGTCTCTAGTCAGTAGAAGGGGTTTTCAGGATTTTAGCCTTTATCTATGATGATCCCGACCGTATTTCCTTGGCTGAATCAAGGCTCTGTCGCCTTCAACAAGGTAGACATTCAGTGGAGACCTATAGCTCTGAAATCTGCAGGTGGGCAACCGATACCAAATGGAATGACCCGGCTCTTAGAAGCCAATTTTGTCAAAGTCTTACTGAAAGGTTTAAAGATGTTTTGGCAGTATATGAAACTCCTGAGTTATTGGAGGCTGCCATGTCATTGGCTATACTGGTGGATTAACGCCTGCGGGAAGTGAACCTATACTTCTTGAGTTAGAGAACCCATGCAGTTAGGAGGTGCTTCTGCGTCGTATGTCTCCTCTGACATTAGCAAGAAAAATGGATTGTGTTTTTTTTGTGGGACAAAGGGACATTTTTTGGTGGCCAGTCCTTTAATTCCTAAACAAAAAGAGACTTGATTAGCCTTGGGAGTCTGGAGTTTGATAATGAAGGGGTTATTCTCGGTTTGTCCTGACAGCAGGGGTGATGCTGGAGAGCAGGACTGAGAGAATTTCTGTGTTTGTAAACAGTGGAGTTGGAGTCAGCATGGATTATGCTGAGTTTGCTGTAACTCATGGGCTTGCTTGCTCTATCTCAGTTAAGCCCATTCCTATTTATTCCATAGACTCATCACCATTTGCACAGAGAGCGTTGATGTAGATTGTATATAACATAATAATGAAGATGGGGGTCTTTTCATTATGACTAGTGTTGAGCGATACTGCTCGATATCTTAAAATATCGGATCGGAATGGTATCGCCGATATCACTAAATATCGGCGATATCCGATTCCGATACTGGAAGTCCCATGTAAGTCTATGGGAAAAAAATATCGCAACTAAAAAAACCCTTTATTTCCTTGTAAACACTAAATATACACACATAGAATACATATATATATATATATATATATATATATAAAACATGTCATTGTGACATATATATATACATATATGTATAGTTTATACACTTCTACATAGTAAAATATCCTCTGATTCAATTGCCGGGTAAAGCCGGCTTCTGTGAAAAGACAGAAGCACCCGACATGAAATGACACTTGGTGTACATAGGGTTAACCATGTCTTTTCATGTCGTTTGCTATCTGATTTGCACAAACAATTACATCAGTCTATGTGTGCAAAATTTCACACCTGTAGGGGTTAATTAAAGGTGTAAATTCGTTGTAAAAAAACCGGACTTTTTTGCTACGAATTTACACCTTTAACCCCTCTCTGACATTAGACGTACTATCCCGTCCATAAAATCTGTGCCATTCTGACCATGGACGGGATAGTACGTCATAGGCGATTAGCTGCGCTCCCGGAGGGAGCGCAGCTAATCGCCACCGGGTGTCAGCTGATTATCACAGCTGACACCCGTGACTGTGTGTCAGGAGCGGTCACGGACCGCTCCCGGCACATTAACCCCTTGCACACCGCGATCAAACATGATCGCGGTGTACTGGGGGCACAGGGGAGGATCGCGCAGGGTGGGGGCTCCCTGCGCGCCCCCCTGAGACCCTCAGAGCAGCGCGATGTGATCGCGCTGCTCTGAGGGCTTCCTCCCTCCCAGGACCCGGATCCAAGATGGCGCTGGGGTCCTGGAGGGAGGCGGCTTCCTCAGTGCCTGCCGAGAGCAGGCATGAGGAAGCGTCCTGCACTGCCTGTCACATCGCTGGTGTGACAGAGTGCTGTGCACACTGTCACACCAGCGATCTGATGAAATACAGTGATGTCCCACCCTGGGACAAAGTAAAAAAGTAAAAAAAAGTAAAAATAAACATGTGTAAAAAAATCCAAAATAAAAAAAAAAAAAAAAAAAAATATTCCCCAATAAATTCATTACTTATTGTAAATAAAAAAAATAAAACAATAAAAGTACACATATATGGTATCGCCGCGTCCGTAACGACCCCCCTATAAAACTGTCCCATTAGTTAACCCCTTTTGTGAACCCCTTAAAAAATAAAAAATAAAAACGAAGCAAAAAATCAGTGCTTTATCATCATACCGCTGAACAAAAAGTGGAATAACACGCGATCAAAAAGACGGATATAAATAAACATGGTACCGCTGAAAACGTCATCTTGTCCCTCAAAAAACGAGCCATCACACAGCATCATCAGCAAAAAAATTAAAAAGTTATAGCTCGCAGAATAAAGCGATGCAAAAATAATTATTTTTTATATAAAATTGTTTTTATTCTATAAAAGCACCAAAACATAAAAAAATTATATAAATGAGGTATCGCCATAATCGTACTGACCCGAAGAATAAAACTGCTTTATCGATTTTACCACACGCGGAACAATAAAAACGCCTCACCCAAAAGAAATTCATGAATTGCTGATTTTTGTTCATTCTAACCTCCCAAAAATCAAAATAAAAAGCGATCAAAAAATGTCACGTGCTCAAAAATGGTACCAATAAAAGCGTCACCTCGTCCCGCAAAAATTAAGACCTCACATGACATTGTGGGCCAAAATATGCAAAAATTATAGCTCTCAAAATGTGGCGATGCAAAAAACTACTTTTTGCAATAAAAAGCGTCTTTTAGCGTGACAGCTGCCAATCATAAAAAACGCTATAAATAGTAAATCAAACCCCCCTTTATCACCCCCTTAGTTAGGGAAAAATAATAAAATAAAAAAAATGTATTTATTTCCATTTTCCCATTAGGGTTAGGGTTAGGGTTTCGGCTAAAGTTAGGGTTAGGGTTGGCGCTAAAGTTAGGATTAGGGTTAGAGTTAGGATTAGGGTTAGGGTTGGGATTAGGGTTGGGACTAGGGTTAGGGGTGTGTTGGGGTTAGGGTTGGAGTTAGAATTGGGGGGTTTCCGCTGTTCAGGCACATCAGGGGCTCTCCAAATGTGACATGGCGTCTGATCTCCATTCCAGCCAATTCTGCGTTGAAAAAGTCAAACGGTGTTCCTTCACTTCTGAGCTCTGCCATGCGTCCAAACAGTAGTTTATCCCCACATATGGGGTATCAGCGTACTCTGGACCCCAAGAGTTATTGTGAAATTTGTCCTATTTCTTCTGTTACCCTTGGGAAAATAAAAAACTGGGGCGAAAATATTATTTTTGTAAAAAAATAAGATTTTTTTGTTTTTACGGCTGTACATTATAAACTTCTGTGAAGCACTTGGGGCTTCATAGCGCTCACCACACATCTAAATAAGTTCCTTGTGGGGTCTATTTTCCAAAATGGGGTCACTTGTTGGGGATTTCCACTGTTTAGGCGCAACAGGGGCTCTCCAAATGCGACATGACGCCCCCAGACCATTCCATCAAAGTCTGCAATCCAAAACGTCACTACTTCCCTTTCCGAGCCCTGACATGCGCCCATACAGTAGTTTTCTCCCACATATTGGGTATCAGCGTACTCAGGACAAATTGGACAACAACTTTTGGGGTCCAATTTCTCCTGTTACCCTTGTGAAAATAAAATATTGGGGGCGAAAAAATCATTTTTGTAAAAAAAAAAAGGATTTTTTATTTTTACGGCTGTGCGTTATAAACTTCTGTGAAGCACTTCGGGGTTCAAAGTGCTCACCACACATCTAGGTAAGTTCCTTGTGGGGTCTATTTTCCAAAATGGGGTCACTTGTGGGGGGTTTCCACTGTTTAGGCGCATCAGGGGCTCTCCAAATGCGACATGACGCCCCCAGACCATTCCATCAAAGTCTGCAATCCAAAACGTCACTACTTCCCTTTCCGAGCCCTGACATGCGTCCATACAGTAGTTTTCTCCCACATATTGGGTATCAGCGTACTCAGGACAAATTGGACAACAACTTTTGGGGTCCAATTTCTTCTGTTACCCTTGTAAAAATAAAATATTGGGGGCGAAAAAATCATTTTTGTAAAAAAAAAAAAAGGATTTTTTATTTTAAGGCTGTACGTTATAAACTTTAGTGAAACACCTGGGGGTTCAAAGTTCTCACCACACATCTAGATAAGTTCCTTGAGGGGTCTAGTTTCCAAAATGGTGTCATTTGTGGGGGGTTTCCACTGTTTAGGCAGATCAGGAGCTCTCCAAACACGACATGGCGTCCAGCCAATTCTGCGTTGAAAAAGTGAGACGGCGCTCGTTCCCTTCCAAACTCTGCCATGCACCCAAACAGTGGTATACCCCCACATATGGGGTATCAGTGTACTCAGGACAAATTGCACAATAACTTTTGGAGTCTTGTTTCCCTTGGAAAAATAAAAATTCGGGTGAAAAGATCATTTTTGTGGAAAAAATATGATTTTTAAATTTTACGGCTCTACGTTATAAACTTGTGTGAAGCACTTGAGGGTTCAAATTGCTCACCAAAGATCTAGATAAGTTCCTTATGGGGTCTAGTTTCCCAAATGGGGTCATTTGTGGGGGGTTTCCACTGTTTAGGCACATCAGGGGCTCTCCAAATGCAACATGGCATCCAATCTCAATTCCAGCCAATTTTGGTTGGAAAAAGTCAAATGGTGCTCCTTCCCTTCCGAGCTCTGCCGTGAGCCCAAACAGTGGTTCCCCCCCATATATGGGGCATCAGCGTACTCAGGACAAATTGGACAACAACTTATGTGGTCCAATTTCTCCTGATACCCTTGGGAAAATAAAAAATTAGTGACTAAAAGATCATTTTTGTGGGAAAAAAATAGGATTTTTTATTTTCATGCCCGGGCATTATAAACTTGTGTGAAGCACTTGGGGGTTCAAAGTGCTCACCAAAGATCTAGATAAGTTCCTTAGGGGGTCTAGTTTCCAAAATGGGGTCACTTGTGGTGGATTTCCACTGTTTAGGCTCATCTGGGGCACTGCAAACGGAACATGACCCCCATCAACGTCTGCATTCCAAAACGTTACTACTTCCTTTCCAAGCCCTGCCGTGCGCCCAAACAGTTTTCCACCCCCACATATGGGGTATCAGCGTACTCAGGACAAATTGGACAACAACTTTTGGGGTCCAATTTCCTTGGGAAAATTCAAAAATTTAGGACTAAAAAATCATTTTTGTGGAATTTTTTTTTTTTTTTTTCACACCCAGGCATTATAAACTTTTGTGAAACACTTGGGGGTTCAAAGTGCTCACAACAGATCTAGATAAGTACCTTAGGGGGTCTAGTTTCCAAAATGGTGTCACTTGTGGGGGGTTTCCACTGTTTAGGCGCATAAGAGGTTCTCCAAGCGCGACATGGCGTCCAATCTAAACTCCAGCCAATTTTAGTTTGAAAAAGTCAAACGGCGCTCCTTCCCTTACGAGCTCTGCCGTGTGCCCAAACAGTGGTTTTCCCCCACATATGGGGTATTGGCGTACTCAGGAGAAATTGCATAACAACCTTATCTGTCCATTTTCTCCTTTTACCCTTGTGAAAATAAAAAAAAAGTTTGTAAAAGATCATTTTTGTGGCTAAAAAGTTAAATATTCATTTTTTCCTTCCACGTTGCTTTAGTTCCTGTGAAGCACCTGAAGGGTTAATAAACTTCTTGAATGTGGTTTTGAGTACCTTGAGGGGTGCAGTTTTTAGAATGGTGTCACTTTTGGGTATTTTCTGTCATGTAGACCCCTCAAAGTGACTTCAAATGTGAGGTGGTCCCTAAAAAAAATGGCTTTGTAAATTTTGTTGTAAAAATGAGAAATCGCTGGTCAACTTTTAACCCTTATAACTTCCTAACAAAAAAAAATTTTGATTCCAAAATTGTGCTGATGTAAAGTAGACATGTGGGAAATGTTATTTCTTAACTATTTTGTGTTACATATTTCTCTGTTTTAAGGGAATAAAAATTCAAAGTTTGAAAATTGCTAAATTTTCAAAATTTTCGCCATATTTGCGCTTTTTTCAAAAATAAACGCAAGTTATATGGAAGAAATTTTACCACTAACATGAAGTAAAATATGTCACGAGAAAACAATCTCAGAATCGCGAAGATACGTTGAAGCGTTCCGGAGTTATAACCTCATAAAGAGACAGTGGTCAGAATTGTAAAAATTGTCCCGGTCATTAACGTGCAAACCACCCTTGGGGGTGAAGGGGTTAATTAACCCCTACAGGTGTGAAATTTTGCACACATAGACTGATGTAATTGTTTGTGCAAATCAGATAGCAAAGGACATGAAAAGACATGGTTAACCCTATGTACATCAAGTGTCATTTCATGTCGGGTTCTGCATTTTCACAAAAGCCGGCAATTGAATTAGCGGCTATTATACTATGTAGAAGTGTATGAACTATAAATATAAATATATATATATATGTGTCACAAATTCAATGACATGTATATATTATATATATATATGAGGTGTAAAATTGTTTAAAAAAAATGCGTGGGCTCCCGCCCTATTTTCGCAACCAGACAGACAAAGCCAGCGAATGGGGGCAGATAATAATAGCCCAGAGAGGGACCATTATTTTTGGCCCCCCCCTGGCTACTAACATCTGCCCCCAGACACCCCAGAAAAGACAAATCTATAATTAGATTCGCCCTTTCTGGCACTTTGCCCGTCTATTCCCATTGCCCTGTAGCGGTGGCGAATGGGTTAATATGGGGTTAAAGCCACCTTGCAATTGAAAGTTGACCTTAAGCCAGGTTAATAATTGAGAGCTGTCAATTAGACAACTATCAATTATTAATCCTATTGCATGAAATAAAAATAAAACACACACACTTTAATTAAAAATCATTTTAATGAAATAAAGACACATGTTTTTGACCATCTTTTATTTGACTGCAAAAACCATTTCCTGTAATAAAAATAAAATAAAAAAGCAAAATTATTCTTACCTATCCCATGCACAGTCAGGTCCCACGGTGTAATCCTTCAGAAAGGGTTAATGTTTACTGCAGGGACCGCAGCTAATGCTGCAGCCTCACAGTAAACCCCCAAATGAATGAGTTCCTCTCCTGGCTGACAGGAGAGGAAGTGGAAAGCTTAATTGATTGCTTTCCACTTTCACTTCAGGTCAGCCAGGGACACAATCAGTGACATCAGAGGGAACTGATTAACAAAAATAGGGGTTCCCTTCGAATAAAAAATGGCGTCGGGTCCCCCCTATTTTTGTTAACCAGCCTGATGAAGCAGACTGCTGAGCAGTGGCGTACCGTGAATGAAGCAGACCAAGCAGCTGCTATGGGGCCCGGACAGGTGAGGGGGCCCTCGACGGTCGGGTAGCTGTGCTGACACAGTACTACCAGGGGGTCGGCGGGGGAGGGGGAGCGCAGCTCTTCCATATACTCACCCCTCCTGGTGCGGTCTCTGCAGCCCCTGCTCTTCTCCCACGGTCTCCGACGCCTGTGTTCAGCGGTCAGGTGGTACCGCTCATTACAGTCATGAATACGCACATATTCATGACTTTAATGAGCTGTCCCGCGTGACCGCTGAACACTGGCGGCGGAGACCGTGGGAGAGCAGGGGCTGCACAGACCACGCCGGCGGAAGGGTGAGTATAAGGGATATTTACCTGTCCCGTTCCACCATTGCTCGCGTCCTCTTGCTGCAATATTCAGGTCAGAGGGCGCGATGACGTCGTTAGTGCGCGCCGCGCCCTCTGCCTGATCATTCACTGCTGGAGGACCCCGAAGACAGCGGCACTCAGCAGTGGAGAGAGGACAGGTAAATATCTCAGGTGCCGGGGCCCTGAGCGAGCGGTGACATCGGCACCTGGTGTCACCCCCTGCTCAGGACACCGGCGCCTGGCCCCCAGCGACGAAAGGTGAGTATGTCTTTTTTTTTCTTTTGGTTGCAGCAGCTGCGGCAGCATAAGGGCCTATACTATGGAGCATCTATGGGGGCACAATCTATGGGGGCATAATACATTTTTTTGTTTAATGTGTCCCCTCACTGTGCTGGCACTTTACATTTACAATGGCTCTGGGTTTTTTTTTTGGGGGGGGCCCATTCAGACTTTTGCTATGGGCCCCATGATTTCTATGTACGCCCCTGCTGCTGAGGCATGGTATTTAAGGCTGGTAAGGATCCAATATCCATGGACCTTGCAAGCCTGATAATACCAGGCCACAGCAGTCTGCTTAGCTTGGCTGGTTAACAAAAATAGGGGATCCCCTCGAAAAAAATTGGCGTGGGGTCCCCCCTATTTTTGTTAACCAGCCAGATGAAGCAGACCGCTGAGGCCTGGATTTTCAGGCTGTTAAGGAGCCAAGATCCATGGACCTTGCCAGCCTGATAATACCAGGCCACAGCAGTCTGCATATCTTGGCTGATTAACAAAAATAGGGATCCCCTCGAAAAAAATTGGCGTGGGGTCCCCCCTATTTTTGTTAACCAGCCAGATGAAGCAGACTGCTGAGGCCTGGTTTTTCAGGCTGGTAAGGATCCAATATCCATGGACCTTGCAAGCCTGATAATACCAGGCCACAGCAGTCTGCTTAGCTTGGCTGGTTAACAAAAATAGGGGATCCCCTCGAAAAAAAAACGGCATAGGGGTCCCCCTATTTTTGTTAACCAGCCAAGTAAAATGCAGACTGCTGCGGCCTGGTATTAAAAGACTGTCAAGGCCCATGGATTTTGGCCCTCAACAGCCTGATAATACCAGGCTACAGCAGCCCCACATTTGGCGCATCAAAAGATGTGCCAATTGTGGCACTTTACCCGGCTCTTCCCACTGCCCTGTAGCGGTGGCAAGTGGGGTAATAAGGGGTTAATGTCACCGTTGATTGCACGGTGACAATAAGCCCGGTTAATAATGGAGAGGTGTCAATAAGACACCGATCCATTATTAATCCCAAAGTTTTTAAATGTATAAAAAAAAGACAAAGCAAGAAAAAAGTCTTTTAATGAAATAAAAGAGACAACACAGTTTTCATTTCTTTTATTATACACTCATTCCTGCGACGCCATTGATCTCCTGTAAAAAAAGAAAAAAAACAAACCAACAGTATACCACCTGTCCGACGCAGTCCATAGTAACGACTGTCCCACGACGATCCAGCTCTGCTACATCGCAATGACAGACAGAGCCTGTCATCGCGACGCAGCACAGCTGATTACCTGCTTCCCCGGCGGTGACGTCATCGGACTGACTGCTTTACGGCCGGGATTACCCAGCAGTCACTGCAGTTATCGCGAGAAACTGCATGTGACCGCTGGGGAAAGATGATGGCGGCCATCAAGCAGTCCAGCCCGTGACCGCCGGAGATCTTCTGCCAGGTAAGTGCCGCTGACTCCTGACAGACCCGACCGACGGACACTGACAGTGACAGTGACAATCCTGATTCCGGTATCCGATAAGACGAAAATATCGGAACTAAGTATCGAAAGGCCGAAACAGCTAATATCGGCCGATAACCGATACTTGCGGTATCGTATCGCTCAACACTAATTATGACATAATTCCTTGATGTATACTGGAGGGTCTCCCCACTCCAATTGTACTGGGTTTACCCTGCTTAGTGACACATAATCCGGTTGGGGATTGGCAATCCAGAGAAATTGTGGATTGGGGAGATTACTGCCTTGATAACTGCCTAACTATTTTCCTTTCTGCAGTATCTACAGAGACCTTAACTGCACTCTTGTCTGGTTTTGAGGATATATTTCCAGAGAAATGATGTCAGGATTTGCTCCCCCCACCATGCATATGACTGTCCTATTAACCTGACTCCCGGAGCTAAAGTACCCAAATCCAGACTGTACGATCTGCACAGTCCTGTGAAACAAGCCATGAAAATTTTTATTACTGAGAGTCTTGAGAAGGGATAGATCAGACCTTCATCTTTCCCCATAGTGCAGGGTTCTTTTTCATGGAAAAGAAAGATGGCGGTCTCCGTCCCTGTTTAGATTTCTGGGAATTTTATTGTCTACCAGGAATATCAAGTTGAAGATCCCTTTCCTGGAAACTGGGCCTTGGTTTATTGGCTCCCATAAAATGACCGCCTTCATTAACTCTGCAGCTTTTTGTCTTGAGTTACCCCTGGCTCTTAATATTCACAATGTGCTCCACAGGTCTCTACTCAAGAATTATGTTGAACCTGCTGAATCATCTCCCCTGCCGCCGTGCCCAATCATTTTTTATGGTATCTTTGAGTTTCAGATTTCGGGGATTATTGATTTTCATCTTCAGCATCATTTCCTGCAGTATTTGGTGCACTGGAGGGGTTATGGTCAGAGGAGAGAATGTGGGTTTCAGCATCCGATGTGAATGCCCCTAGACTGGTTCGTTCTTTCCATGCCTCTCATCCTGAGATACCAGGTCCTGAGTGTCCGGAGGCCACTTGTAGAAGGGAAGTACTGTCATGGGTGTTTCAGGTATGACAGACGGTCATCGGGGATCTTCCTGATTTTTGCGTCTTTGTTATGGAGAGATATCCTTCTTCCTCTAGGACCCAACAGTTACCTCCACCTTCAACTGCAAATTAATGCTCAGTTGCTGAAGGTTTAAATAACTTCAGTCTCTTCAGCAAGGTGCTGGTGTTAGCTCAATTTACCTCTGTCTGGTTGGAAGTGCTAGGTGTCGGCTAGTGCTCTCTTGAGTACTCTTGAAAGATTGCTGGTGTGATATCTCGGTGGTCTTCTCAAGCTCAGTGTATTCCCTCATTTGTCCACACTCTCTGTCTTTAGTTGTAATGGGGACTGACTAGCGCTACCCCATCCCCTCCCTATCTGCGGCCAATCATTGGAGTCAAAATATAGAAAAAAACTAAGCACTCATCTTATGAAGAGGATATTTTAATGGTAGTATATCTGAAAACGTTTTGGTCGATGAGACCTTCGTCAGTAACTACAGAGAAAATAACATGTTATTCTCACAAAAAAATGGACTATGATATGATAGTCCAACATGCATAAAAGTAACACATGGTATAATCACAGAAACAAAGTATATACATAAGTTGAAATAAAGGGTCAATAGTAGAATAGCTAAATGCAGTGAGTCCCTGCTAGGGTAACCCTCGGCAATCCCAGGAAAATCCAGGTGAGTTATAAAGAGGTATAGGGGGAAGTAAAAAATAAAAATAAGATGTCGTACCTTCACAATATAATATAAGACAGACTCCTTAATGTATATGCCCATAAATAGTATATCTTAACCTAGAAAGATAGTGTCAGGTGAGAAAGAGAATCCCACAATAGCTAAAGGGTCTATAGTGTGTGACCACATAGGAATATACTCACATCAGAAGCGTGATAAGAAAGTATCAGGCTGTGGAAATTAGAGTAGGTAATCATTACCGAAAAAGGGTAACTACATACACGTGTGGTGCTTAGAGTAGTGAGAAGATGTTTGTATACCTTATAATAGCCAGTAGGGGCCAGTGTGCCTCCTGAATGCGGTATCCACCGCTAATGTGGCTGATGCTATTGAGGGAAAAAAATAGGCAGACAAGGGAAGGAGATACCTGTAACAAGACCGAAACGTTTTCAGATATACTACCATTAAAATATCCTCTTCATAAGATGAGTGCTTAGTCTTTTCTATATTATACTCTTGGTGTGGGAACCTAGACTTCAAGCACCACCATATCATAAGTTGTGCTCACGACTTTATCTTCAATCATTGGGGTCAGGCAGTGATTAGGTTTCTGCTCAGCAATAGGTGCGGAACCTATTTAAGGGCGTCAGGTGAGTATTGTTAGATCTGCCTAGGGGTCTCCACTCCCCCTTCCCTAGTATTTGAGTGTGGAGAAACGGGGTCAGTGGTGCTCTTGTCTGCTGGCCTGGCTACTTTAGAAAGACTGCATGGACCAGGGCTCATACCACTGAATGCACGCTCTATCTCCCAGTGGGCAACATACTACACAGACAACGCAGGGTTAGGGTAAAACAGTGTGGCAATGCTTTATTGAACCACAACCCCAATAGAAAACAGAATTTAGTATTTTAGTAGAACAAACGTGATTTCTTTTAATTCACTGCTCAATGTAATAAATTTATGTAAAGCACCTGTGGCTTCAAGGTGCTCACCACACATCTAGATGAATTCCTTGGTCTAGTTTACAATATTGTGGGGTTCCCACTGTTTAGGCATATCAGGGGCTTTCCAAATGCAACATTACATCTGCATATCATTCCTTCAAAATCTGTGTTCTAATCGTCACTCCTTCCTTTCCGATCCCTGCCGTGCACCCAAATATTAGTTTTCCCCCACATATGGGATATCTACGTACTCAGGATAATTTACACAACAATTTTTTGGTCAATTTTTTCCTTTTACTCTTGTGAAAATAAAAAAACATTTGGGGCTAAAAGAATATTTTTGTGGAAAAAATAGATATTTTTTATTTTTGGGGGTCAGTGTTATAAATTTCTGTGAAGCATCTGGGGGCTCAAGGTGCTCACCACACATCTATATAATATCCACAGGAACTCTAGCTTTTAAAATGGGTTCATTGTGGGGGGTTTCCACTGTTTAGGTACATTACGGGCTCTGTTATGTTTCGGTAGCTGAGGAGTGCAGGCAAAAAAGGCAATACACCAGAGCAGTTGGAATCTATGAGATTGCAGTACCCTGACTAACCACAACAACTAGAGGCAGCCGTGGAGCGTTCCTACGTTGGTCCTAGACGCCTCGTCACAGCCTGAGAAACTAACTACACCTAAAGATAGATATAGGAAAGCTATCTGCCCCGGAGCAGAACCCCAAAGATAATAGAAAGCCCCCAAACATGTAATGGCGGTTAGACAAGAAGAAATACTGACACAGACAGAAAATAGTATGAGCAAACGTTGGGGCCCAAACTAACTAAATAGAAAAGGATAGGAAGGGTACTTACTGCAATCCCAGAAAACCCTGAAAATCACCAACTCTACTAATTTCAAAAACACCTGAGATCACACGACCTCTACCACCTAAATTAGTTCTCTGGTGTTACAAAATCAAAACAGCAGCCACTGAAAAAACTGGAAAAAGCAAAAGTACAAACATCAGTGGCTGAACTAAACTGAGAGGGCAAAAGCCCCCGGAGGGGACCCTGAAGGCCCCCACAGAAGTGCAGGACAAAATGCAAAAATCAAGCACAAAAACAAAAAGAAGAAAATGTTATCTGTTAGCAGGGGATGCAGACACGACACAGCAGGCTACAAGGGAAACAGGAATCAAGGATAGAGACCAGAACAATTGATCACCGGCAACCCTGATGGGAAGGTGACTCCCTTTTATAAGACCAGTCAGTAACACCTGATTCCCAATCCTCACAATCTTCACAATCTTCACTGGACAGACCAGCACCGCTTGTAACCACCAGAGGGAGCCTCTGCTCAGAACTCATCCCAAGCCCACTCACAACAGTACCCCCCCCTTGAGGAGGGGTCACCGAACCCTCATTTGAGCAACCAGGTCGGTCAGGATGAGTTCTATGGTACGCACGGATGAGTCTCCTAGCATGGATGTCCGAAGCAAACACCCAAGAATTGTCTTCCTGACCATAACCTCTCCACTTAACCAAATACTGGAGTTTCCGTCTAGAAAAACGAGAATCTGATATTTTCTCAACCACATACTCCAGATTGCCCTCAACCAAAACAGGGTCAGGAGGCACAGCAGCAGGAACCACTGGCTCAACAAACCTCTTCAACAAGGACTTGTGGAACACGTTATGGATCTTAAATGTCCCTGGAAGAAGCAAACAAAAGAAACAGGATTAAGAATCTCCATGATCTTATAAGGTCCAATGAACCTAGGCTTAAATTTAGGAGATGCTACTCTCATAGGAATATTTTTTGAGGACAACCAGACCAAGTCCCCTACTTTAAACCGAGGACCATCAGTCCTATGCCGGTTAGCAAACCGCTGGGCCCTCTCCTGAGAGAGGGACAACCTCTCCACTACCTGGTCCCAAATCTGTTGCATATGCTCCACAACAGAGTCAACACCTGGACAGACAGAAGCCTCCATCTGTCCTGAAGAAAATCGAGGGTGAAACCCAGAATTACAGAAAAACGGAGACATCAAAGTGGCAGAGCTAGCCCTATTATTAAGAGCAAACTCAGCCAAAGGCAAAAAAGAGACCCAGTCATCCTGATCAGCAGACACAAAGCATCTTAGATAAGTCTCCAATGTCTGGTTTGTTCTCTCAGTTTGACCATTGGTCTGAGGATGAAATGCCGAGGAGAAAGACAATTGAACACCCAGTTTAGAACAAAAAGTCCTCCAAAATCTGGAAACAAACTGGACTCCTCTGTCAGACACTATGTTCTCAGGAATGCCGTGTAAACGAACCACGTGCTGAAGGAACAACGGCACCAATTCAGAGGAGGAAGGCAACTTAGGTAATGGCACAAGATGTATCATCTTGGAAAACCTATCACAAATCACCCAGATGGCGGTCATTCTCTGAGAAACAGGAAGGTCGGAAATGAAATCCATAGAGATATGGGTCCATGGTCTCTTGGGCACAGGCAATGGCATCAACAAACCACTAGAGCGAGAGCAAGGCTTGGAGCGAGAGCAAGTCCCGCAGGACTGCACAAATTCCCTGACATCACGAGACAAGGTAGGCCACCAAAAGGACCGACTAACCAAGTCTCTGGTACCAAAAATTCCGGGATGCCCAGCCAACGCGGAACAATGAATCTCAGACATCACACTCTTTTTCCACTGGTCCGGGACAAACAATTTTCCAACAGGGCAGCGCTCGGGCCTATCCTCCTGACACCCCTCCAGAGCAAGTCTCAAATTAGGTGAGATGGCGGAAAGAACTACACCCTCTTTCAAAATAACAGAAGGATCAGATAACTCAGGAGAGTCCGCAAGGAAGCTCCTCGAGAGGGCATCCACCTTAACATTCTTAGTGCCAGGAAGAAAGGAAACCACAAAATTAAAACGTGTGAAAAACAAGGCCCACCTGGCCTGTCTAGGATTGAGTCGCTTGGCAGATTCCAGATAAACCAGATTCTTATGGTCAGTAAGGACCACCACCTGATGTTTGGCTCCCTCCAGCCAATGTCTCCACTCTTCAAAAGCCCACTTCATGGCCAATAACTCCCGATTACCCACGTCATAATTACGTTCAGTAGGAGAAAATTTTCGAGAGAAAAAGGCACAAGGTTACTTTTAAGGTCTCTGGATCTTTTTGGGACAAAACGGCACCTGCCCCAATTTCAGAGGCATCAACCTCCACCTGAAATGGCAGAGAAACATCAGGCTGCCGTAGAACAGGAGCAGAAGTGAATCTCTGCTTAAGTTCCTGAAATGCAGAGACTGCCTCAGGAGGCCAATTCACCACATCAGAACCCTTTTTGGTCAAATCAGTCAATGGTTTAACAATAACCGAGAAATTACCAATAAATTTACGATAAAAATTGGCAAAACCCAAAAATCTTTGAAGAGCCTTTAATGAAGTAGGTTGGACCCAATCACAGATGGCCTGAACCTTGACCGGGTCCATTTCAATAACAGATGGGGACAAAATGAATCCCAGAAATGAGATCCTCTGTACGCCAAAAAGACACTTTGATCCCTTCACATACAGAGCATTCTCTCTCAAAATCTGGAATACAGTTCGAACATGTTTCACATGAGAGTCCCAGTCATTAGAAAAAATCAAGATATCATCCAAATAAACAATCAGAAATTTATCCACAAAATCCCTGAAAATGTCATTCATGAAGGACTGGAAGACAGAAGGAGCATTAGTGAGCCCAAAGGGCATCACAAGGTACTCAAAATGCCCCTCCGGGGTATTGAATGCCGTCTTCCATTCATCCCCGTGCTTAATGCGAATAAGGTTATATGCCCCCCTGAGGTCAAGCTTGGTAAACCAAGTAGCGTTTTTCACCCTGGAAAACAGGTCAGAAATCAAGGGTAACGGGTATTGATATTTCACAGTAATATTGTTCAAAAGACGATAATCAATACACGGCCTTAATGAACCATCCTTTTTGGCCACAAAGAAAAAACGGCACCTAAGGGTGAAGAGGATGGTCTGATATGACCCTTCTCCAATGACTCCTTGATATAAGACCGCATAGCGTCATGTTCAGGTACAGACAAGTTAAAAAGGCGACCTTTAGGGAATTTACTACCAGGCACTAATTCAATAGCGCAGTCATAGCTCCTATGGGGAGGCAAGGATGCAGATTTACTTTCGCTAAATACATCAGAAAAATCAATCAAAAAGTCAGGAACATCCTGAGCCTGGGGGGAGGCAGAAAAAACAGGAGTGTTGGTATTAACACATTGGCAGTCCCAACTGGTTACAGACACAGATTTCCAATCCAAAACAGGATTATGAGACTGTAACCAAGGGAAACCCAGTACGATAATATCATGCAGATTATACAGAACCAAAAATTTGCAGCACTCTTGATGATCAGGTTCAACCCTCATTATCACCTGAGTAGAGAACTGAGGTTTATTCTCAGCCAAAGGGGTAGAATCGATCCCCAGTAGGGGAATAGACTTCTGTAGGGGTATCAAGGGAAACCCACAACGTTTAGCAAAATCATAATCCATCAGGTTAATAGCTGCTCCAGAATCAACGAAAGCCTGAGCAGAAAATGAGGACAGAGAGCATATCAGAGTGACAGTTAATAAAAACTTAGTCTGAACACTACCCAAGACAACTGAGCGTGCAAAACGTCTTCCCCGCTTAGGGCAGACTGAAATAGCATGAGAGGCATCACCACAGTAGAAACATAACCCATTGCGCTTTCGAAACTCATGACGCTGTGCCCCAGACACCACTCTATCACACTGCATGGGTTCAGAAGCAGGTTCACAAGGCAACACTATTCCATGCATACTTCTCCGCTCACGCAAACGTCTGTCAATTTGAATCGCTAATGACATAGAATCATTGAGACCAGAGGGGACAGGGAATCCCACCGTAACATCCTTTACATTATCTGACAGACCCTTCCGAAAAAGGGCCGCCAAAGCGTCGTCATTCCACTTGGTCAGGACTGCCCACCTACGGAATCTCTGACAGTATAACTCAGCGTCATCAAGCCCCTGATTTAATGCCAACAAGGCTTTTTCAGCTTGATCAGTGACATTAGGCTCATCGTACAATAACCCCAAAGCCTGAAAAAATGCATCAACATCACTCAAAACAGGATCCCCAGGTGTCAGGGAAAAAGCCCAATCCTGAGGATCGCCGCGCAGGAGAGAGATGACAATTTGAACCTGCTGCGCTGCGTTCCCTGAGGACTTAGATTTTAAGGCAAAAAACAATTTACAATTATTTTTGAAATTCTGAAACTTAGCTCGATCCCCTAAAAACAAATCTGGCATGGGAATCCTAGGTTCCACAACAGGCAACCTAGCAAGATATGCAGCAATACTCTGAACCTCAGTGGCAAGCTGATCCACACGGCCAGACAACTGTGCAAACTCCATTGAGAGAAAAAATCCTCCCCAGCACCCAGAGATACAGAGGGAAAAAAAAAATGCAACAAACAGAAAAATATCTCTGACAACTCTGACAACCGTTTTTTCTTTCACAAATTTTTTCCCTTCTGTGAGTACCATACAATTTTAAATTTTGGGCCGGTGATACTGTTATGTTTCGGTAGCTGAGGAGTGCAGGCAAAAAAGGCAATACACCAGAGCAGTTGGAATCTATGAGATTGCAGTACCCTGACTAACCACAACAACTAGAGGCAGCCGTGGAGCGTTCCTACGTTGGTCCTAGACGCCTCGTCACAGCCTGAGAAACTAACTTCATCTAAAGATAGATATAGGAAAGCTATCTGCCCCGGAGCAGAACCCCAAAGATAATAGAAAGCCCCCAAACATGTAATGGCGGTTAGACAAGAAGAAATACTGACACAGACAGAAAATAGTATGAGCAAACGTTGGGGCCCAAACTAACTAAATAGAAAAGGATAGGAAGGGTACTTACTGCAATCCCAGAAAACCCTGAAAAGCACCAACTCTACTAATTTCAAAAACACCTGAGATCACACGACCTCTACCACCTAAATTAGTTCTCTGGTGTAACAAAATCAAAACAGCAGCCACTGAAAAAACTGGAAAAAGCAAAAGTACAAACATCAGTGGCTGAACTAAACTGAGAGGGCAAAAGCCCCCGGAGGGGACCCTGAAGGCCCCCACAGAAGTGCAGGACAAAATGCAAAAATCAAGCACAAAAACAAAAAGAAGAAAATGTCTTATCTGTTAGCAGGAGATGCAGACACGACACAGCAGGCTACAAGGGAAACAGGAATCAAGGATAGAGACCAGAACAATTGATCACCGGCAACCCTGATGGGAAGGTGACTCCCTTATATAAGACCAGTCAGTAACACCTGATTCCCAATCCTCACAATCTTCACAATCTTCACTGGACAGACCAGCACCACTTGTAACCACCAGAGGGAACCTCTGCTCAGAACTCATCCCAAGTCCACTCACAACAGGGCTCTCCAAGTGCGACATGGCTCTGCCATCAATTCCAGACAATTTTGCATTCAAAAAGTTAAACGGAACCCCTTTTTTTCCGAGCCCTGACGTTAGCCCAAAAAACAGTTTTTATTTAGAGGAAATGTCACAACAAGTTTTGCAGTCTATTTTTTCTTGTTATCCTTGTGAAAATAAAACATTTGGGACTAAAAAACATTTCTGTGGAAAAATTAATTTCTGTAAAGCATCTGGGGGTTCAAAGTGCTCACCCCGCATCTAAATAAGTTCCTTGATGAGTTTCGTTTCCAAAATGTGGACAATTGTGGGCAGTTTCCACTGCTTAGTCACATGAGGAACTTGCCAAGCGCAACATAGCATCGGCTCTCAATTCCAGCCAATTTTTATGAAAAAACTTAAATGTTCATTTTTTAATTCAACATTGTTTCAGTTCCTGTGAAGTACCTGACGGGTTAATAAACTTCTTCAATGTGGTTTTGAGTACCTTGAGATGTGCAGGTTTTAGAATGGTGTTACTTTAGGATATTTTATGTCATATAGACCCCTAAAATTTACTTCAAATGTGATGTGGTCTCTAAAAAATGGATTTGTAAATTTTTTCTAGTATAATGTGAAATCGCTGGTCAACTTTTAACTATTCTAACTTAATAACAAAAAGAGTTATGTTTCAAAAATTGTGCTGATGTAAAGCAGACATGTTGGAAATATGATTAACTATTTTTTGTGAAATAACTCTCTCATTTAGGGGCATAAAAATGAATCCCTTAACCCCCAAGGGTGGTTTGCATGTTAATGACTGGGCCAATTTTTACAATTCTGACCACTGTCTCTTTATGAGGTTATAACTCTGGAACACTTCAACAGATCTACACAATTCTGAGATTGTTTTCTCGTGACATATTGTACTTCAAGACAGTGGTAAAATTTGTTCGATATAACTCGCGCTTATTATGAAAAAAATGGAAATATGGTGAAAATTTTGAAAATTTTGCAATTTTCAAACTTTGAATATTTATTCCCTTAAAACAGAGAAATATGGCACACAAAATAGTTACTAAATAACATTTCCCATATGTCTACTTTACATCAGCACAATTTTGGAAAAAAAATTTTTTTTTTGTTAGAAAGTTATAAGGGTTAAAAGTTGACCAGCGATTTCTCATTTTTACAACAAAATTTACCAAACCATTTTTTTTAGGGACCACCTCACATTTGAAGTCACTTTGAGGGGTCTATATGGCAGAAAATACCCAAAAGTGACACCATTCTAAAAACTGCACCCCTCAAGGTACTCAAAACCACATTCAAGAAGTTTATTAACTCTTCAGGTGCTTCACAAGAGCTGAAGCAACATGGAAGGTGAGAATGAACATTTAACTTTTTAGTCACAAATATGATCTTTTACAAACTATTTTTTTATTTTAACAAGGGTAAAAGGAGAAAATGGACAGATAAAGTTGTTGTGCAATTTCTCCTGAGTACGCCGATACCCCATATGTGGGGAAAAAACACTGTCTGGGCGCACGACAGGGCTCGTAAGGGAAGGAGCGCCGTTTGACTTTTTCAAACCAAAATTAGCTGGAATTGATATTGGATGCCATGTCGCTTTTGGAGAGCCCCTGATGTTCCTAAACAGTGGAAACCCCCCCACAAGTGACTCCATTATGGAAACTAGACCCCCTAAGGAACTTATCTAGATCTGTGGTGAGCACTTTGAACCCCCAAATGCTTCACACAAGTTTATAATGCCTGGGCATGAAAATAAAAAATCCTATATTTTTCACACAAAAATTTTTTTTTAGTCACCAATTTTTTATTTTCTCCTGGGTAACAGGAGAAATTGGACCACAAAAGTTGTTGTCCAATTTGTCCTGAGTACGCTGATACCCCATATGTGGGAGCAACCACTGTTTGGGCGCACGGCAGAGCTCAGAAGGGAAGGAGTGCCATTTAATTGTTCAAACCAAAATTGGCTGGAATTGACATTGGACGCCATGTCACGTTTGAATAGCCCCTGATGTGCCTAAACAGTGGAAACCCAAACAAGTGACCCCATTTTGGAAACTAGACCCCCAAAAAGGAACTTATTTAGATGTGTGATGACAACTTTGAACCCCCAAGTGCTTCACAGAAGTTTATAACGTAGAGCCATAAAAATAAAAAATCATATTTTTTTCCACAAAAATTATATTTTGCCCCCAATTTTTTATTTTTCCAAGGGTAACAGAAAAAATTGGATGCCAAGCGTTATTGTGCAATTTGTCCTGAGTACGCTGATATCCCATGTGTGGGGGTAAACTACTGTTTCTGCGCATGGCAGAGCTCAGATGGGAAGGAGCGTCATTTGCATTTTTTAACCCAGAATTGGCTGGAATTGAGATCAGACGCCATGTCACGTTTGGAGAGCCCCTGATGTGCCTAACCAGTGGAAACTCCCCCAATTCTAACTCCAACCCTTACCCCAACACACCCCTAGCCCTAATCCCAACCCTAACCCTAATCCTAAATTTAGCCCCAACCTTAACCCTAACCCTAAACGTGAAAATATAAAAAAAATACATTTTTTTTATTTTATTATTTTTCCCTAATTAAGGGGGTGATAAAGGGTGGTTTGCTTTACTTTTTATAGTGGCATGTGGTAAAGTTGATAGAGTAGTTTTATTCTTCGGATTAGTAAGATTACAGTGGTACCTCATTTATATAATTTTTTAATGTTTTGGCGCTTTTATACAATAAAACAATTATATATAAAAAATAATTATTTTTGCATCGCTTTATTTTGAGAGCTATAACTATTTTAGTTTTTCGCTGATGATGCTGTATGATGGTTCGTTTTTTGCGGGACAAGATGACTTTTTCAGCGGTACCATGTTTATTTATATCCGTCTTTTTGATCGCGTGTTATTCCACTTTTTGTTCGGCAGTATGATAATAAAGCTTTGTTTTTTTGCCTTATTTTTTTTTTTAAGGGGTACACTAAAGGGGTTAACTAGTGGGACAGTTTTATAGGGCGAGTCGTTACGGACGTGACGATACTAAATATGTGTACTTTTATTGTTTTTTCTTTTTTTATTTACATAAACAAATTAATTAATTGGGGAACATATTTTTTTTCTTTATTTAGGAATTTTTTTTACACATGTTAATTTTTTTTTTTTTTTACTTTTTTACTTTGTCCCAGGGTGGGACATCACTGTATAGTGCCAGATCGCAGATCTGACACTGTGCTCAGCACTGTGTCAGATCTGCGATCTGACAGGCACTGCAGGAGGCTTTCTCAGCGCCTGCTCTCAGCAGGCACTGAGAAGCCACCCCCATGCAGGAGCTGGTAGGACCCCATGGCCATCTTGGATCCTGGGTCCTGCAGGGATGAGGCCCTCAGAACAGCATGATCACATCGCGCTGTTCTGAGGGTCTCAGGGAAGCACGCAGGGAGCCCCTTCCCTGCACGATGCTTCCCTATGCCGCGGGAACACTGCGATCATGTTTGATCGCTGTGTGTCGGGGGTTGAAGTGCTAGGAGTGGTCACGGACCGCTGTGATAATCAGCTGACACCTGGCCACGATCAGCTGCGCTCCCCCTTGAGCACGACTGATTGCGTATGATGTACTATTCCGTCCATGGGAATTAAGTCCCAGGTCACATGGACGGAATAGTACATCAGATGGAATAAAGGGGTTAAAAGTTTGAAAATTGCAACATTTTTTAAATTTCTGCCAAATTTTTATTTTTTTTCACAGATTATCGCAATTCATAAAATCAAATTTTACCATTATCTTGAAGTACAATATGTCAAGAAAACACAGTCTCGGACTCACTGGGATCCATTTAAGCATTCAAGAGTTATAACCAAGTAAATTGACACTGGTCAGAATTGAAAAATCTGGCCTGGTCATAAGGGTGAAAACAGACTTGGGAGTGAAGGGGTTAGAGCTGGCTTTCTCATCCAACTCATATCGGCATATAAAATGAGAAAAGGTAATAAAGAACACACCTGTAGGTAGGGTGTACTCTATTACAGAGTTTGTCCAAGGACTTCAAGTTACGCTTTTGCTCTCAACAGAAATAGTACATCTGGTGTCATTTTTCCAACACATAACCTGGATCTATAAATACCAAGAAATCTTACTATTTTATGCTTATTATTGGTTTCAGATACACACTGAAAGTCCTTTTGGAACAGAAGTCTTCTATAACTTTTAATCAAGTGTATGGACTTATATTTTCTATTAGCCCTTATCAAAACAGTATTAACCTGCTTGAACATATTAAATACTATCTCTTCCTGCCTACATTGCAAATTGATGCTATCAAATAGTACTACATAGTATGAACAGCAAGATCATCACATTGGTCAACATATTTACTATATGACCATGAAATTACAGTAAATTATGTTTTGTAGCAGTTTGATATCAAACATGTCTTTGACTCATTCTAATATAGATGCATTTGATATTTTTCTACTTTATCATTATATATTGTGGTTTTTAATACAAGAGCCATGATACACTGAAGGATTATTATTGAATCAATGGGAAATGTTTGCAGCATTTGTATAAATTACAAGCTATTTGCAATCTTTTATTCTGCAGTATATGTTACAAGTTTTGGGCAGAAAATAGATTTACTAAATGTAGCAATAGCTTTTATTTAAGATTAATTAACAGTAATCAATCATATATATGAATCATCCAATTAAAGAGATGACGGCATTTACCTTCCAAATAGAGAGACAAGATTATACTAGATTACTTCTCACACATGAACAATACAGATGTTTTAATAAACAGCCACAAAAGCTTTAGACAAAAGTATTTAATTTATTGTATCTCCAACATGACCCATTTTTTGAAGTATAGCATTCACTGAACTATACTTGAAAAAATAAATATTCCAGAACCTTGATTCCTTCACCTGATATATCTTTAGAAAACTCATAAAACATTATATTTATTGATTTCTAAAACGTCCCTTTTTCGGTAAACAAAAAAAAACCATACAGTTTTACGTGTTTTTAACATCTTGTACTTTTACCACTCCAAAAACTCTTTTTATCAAACTGAAGAAACATACAGGATGTTAGGGTCTGCGGAACGCACCTAATAGATATAATAGAGAGGTGCGTTCGCAGCCCGGGGTCCACCGTGCAGGCGAAGCCCGCTGCTAATAAGATGGCGAAAGTAGCGAACTCTGTTATCCCGCAGAGTTGCTAAAAATAAACGCCGTAGCGCGTTGTGGCAGTAAGTGCGAACTTGTTAATCCCAGAGCCGCTAACGGGATGCCGCAGCGCTATATCGCGATAGGTGCGAACTCACTTAGCTTTAGTGAGCCGCAAAGTAAACACGCTAGGGCGCTGTCTAGCGTCAAAAGCGAACCCTGTTACGTCACAGAGCCGCTGAGAAAAAGTACCGTGTCCTGTCAAGCTCTCAGGTACACGGTTAATTGCTAGCGAGCATAATACGTGGTCATGCGCTAATGTCCTCGCGGGAGTCACCCGCAATCTATGGCGTCTGAACTCCAGACCCTGAATACGGCAATTAAACTCCTCACGTATCCGGTAATCTAGGGCATCTAGGACACCGACCCTGACCAGCTAGCACACCAAACTCCTCACCGATTAAGTCGGTATTCTAGTGACTTATTTCAGCCGGGTCCCTAACCACACACACGCATGACCATACTGGCGCATAGCATACAATGGTTGATATTAGCGCATGGCGGCCCAGCCATGCTACCCTTTTATAGCAACAGCTACAGGACCTTCCAGGAACAAGGACCAATGAGAAATCTGTTCCAGAAGACTAGTATTAACAGGCCTTCCTGGCGGGCCAATAGGAGCTGCTGCAGTACCTGAGCATGTGACCCCTGATCTTCAATGAGAGATCTCACTCTGGGCATGCTCAGAAGGGAAAATGCAGTACTTTGTCCAAAGACGTCTGCTCCAGCATTGGCTATAATAGCAGATCCAGGAAAGGCAGCAGCAAGTCACTGCCCAGTAGTGGAGTGGGCAAGACACCTGGACCGACGTCTCTGCTGAGCAGGCTCCACTGCGGCCGGAGACGAATGGGAGACCGCAGCGGGACGGGTTCGAGACTCCCCTTGTGCAGCGGCGTGAAATCAAACCCTAACATTACCCCCCCTCCTAGGGCCCCCCCTTCTCTGAGCCTCGCTGCGCTCAAAGGTAGCGATGAGCTGCGGAGCGTGAACATGCTCGGCAGGCTCCCAGGATCTATCCTCAGGCCGATAACCCCTCCAATCCACCAAATAAAATTTTTTGCCTCGTACCACCTTGCACCCAACAATGGCGTTCACCTCATGATCGTCGGTAGATGAACCCGACGTCCCGGCAGATGACTCGGAATACCGGGAAATGGCCACGGGTTTCAAGAGGGACACGTGAAAGGTGTCAGTGATACCAAGGCGAGGCGGAAGTGCTAGGCGGTAAACTACCGGGTTCACCTGCTCAAGAACTTTAAAGGGGCCCAAAAAGCGAGGTGCCAACTTGGTGGACTCTACCCGTAGCCTGATGTTTCGGGCAGAAAGCCACACTAGGTCACCCGGAGCAAACGTAGGAGCGGGGCGCCGATGGGCATCGGCCGAAGTCCTCATCCTCTCTTTGGAGGCCTGAATGGCATCCTGAGTGCGGTCCCAAATGTCCTGTGCCTCCACAGCCCAGTCTGCCACCCTGGAATCGGCGGAAGACACGGGCATAGGCACTGGTACCCGCGGATGCTGACCGTAGTTCAGGAGGAATGGGGTCTGTCCGGTGGAATCAGCCACAGCATTGTTTAATGCAAACTCAGCCCATGGTAGCGAGGATGCCCAGTCATCCTGCCTGGCTGAGACAAAATGTCGTAGATAGGTGACCAAGGTCTGGTTGTCCCTCTCTACCAACCCATTTGTCTCAGGATGGTACGCTGAAGAGAGATTTAACTCAATGCTGAGTAGACGACAAAGCTCTCTCCAGAACCGAGACGCAAACTGGGGACCTCGGTCACTGACAATTTTGTCCGGCATGCCGTGTAGACGGAAGACATGCCTAACGAACAACGCTGCCAGAGCCCGTGCAGAAGGTAACCGTGGTAGCGGCACCAGATGCACCATTTTGGAGAAATGGTCGGTGCTTACCCAAATGATGGTGCAACCCCGAGACTTGGGTAAGCCCACCACAAAGTCCATCCCAACCATCTCCCAGGGCCTGTCTGCCACCGGCAAAGGGTAAAGTAACCCAGCTGGCCATTGTCGTGGAGATTTATTCTTGGCGCAGGAGACACACGCCCGAACATAGTCCCCAACATCACGGACCATATGCGGCCACCAATAAGTCCTCGCCAGCAATTCAGATGTCCTCTTTGCCCCAAAGTGTCCACCAACCCTGGACGAATGTGCCCAAGAGAGTACCTCCGGTCGTAAATTGGTAGGTACAAAAGTCTTGCCCGGGGGCACAGACTCTAGTGAAACCGGGGCCACTGTTCTCAGGCTCTCTGTGGGGACAATAAGCCGAGGCTCCTCCACCTCCTCCTCAGAGGACACCACAGAACGAGAGAGAGCGTCGGCACGAATGTTCTTCTCTCCCGAGAGGAAATGGAGGGTGAAATTAAACCGGGAGAAGAACAAGGACCATCTGGCCTGGCGAGAATTAAGCCGCTGGGCTGTCTGTAGATACACCAAATTCTTGTGGTCGGTGAAAACTTGGAAGGGAAAGCGGGCCCCCTCCAACAGATGTCTCCACTCAGAGAAGGCCAACTTCATGGCTAGCAACTCCCTATCCCCGATGGAATAATTCCTCTCCGCTGATGTGAAGGTCTTAGAGAAGAAGAAGCAAGGATGCTTCCGACCTTGAGCATCCTTTTGGTAGAGGACTGCTCCAGCACCAACGGATGAGGCATCCACCTCCAATAAAAATGGCTTATCAACATCGGGGCGATGTAGGATAGGAGCGCTAGCAAAATGAGACTTAACAGAAGAGAAAGCCGTGGAAACCTCTTCCGACCACAATTTGGGATTTGCTCCCTTCTTGGTGAGGGCTACCAAGGGAGCTACCAAGATAGAGAAATGCGGGATGAACTGGCGATAGTAATTAATGAACCCCATAAAGCGCTGCACCGCTTTAAGAGAGTGAGGTTCCTGCCAGTCCATCACAGCCTGTAGTTTGACCGGATCCATAGCCAATCCCTGGGTTGAGATGATATAACCAAGGAAAGGTAAAGACTCCAGCTCAAACATACATTTCTCCAACTTAGCATAAAGGGAATTAGCCCGTAAGAGGTTGAAGACTCTGCAGACATCTCTCCGGTGGGAGTCAATATCTGGAGAGAAGATGAGTATATCATCCAGATAGACTACGACCAAGGTGGAGAGCATATCCCGGAAGATGTCATTGACAAAGTCTTGGAAAACGGCTGGAGCATTACAGAGCCCAAAGGGCATCACCAGATATTCGTAATGCCCGTCCCTGGTATTGAAAGCCGTCTTCCATTCGTCCCCTGTCATGTGTGCATCGCCACGAAGATCGTCGCGGTTGCACATTCTGACTTCTCACAGCTGAGTTGCTGTTTCTTTGTGTTTGGCAGTTAGGGAGTTAATTCTGTCTGTGCTCAGTTCTGGGACTGGGTGCAGTTTTCTCCCGGCTGCAATTAATTATTTGTTGATTGGTTTCCTTTAAATCTCTGGTTGTCTGTGTTGGGAGTTGCCAGTGAAATTCTTCATGCAGACCACAGATAGGATTGTATCTGTATAGACTTAAGTTAAAGAGCTCCTTAGTTGTTTTAAGCTCACCTTGCTTAGAGTTTAATATCCCAGATCATTTATGTTCCTTCTGTGTTTGAGTGTGTATGCAAGTCTGTGTTTTCTCCAGTCTGTCTTATATGTCTAATCTGTGTATTTAGCAGAGATCAGCCCATATCCCTTTGGTGGTAATCAGAATCCTTCTTAGGACTGATTACAGGGTTCAGGGACTGATAGGAGACAGGGTTAGGCTGGAGACTTGGACCTCTGAACCATTATCAGTACCTCCAAGGTGAGGGATTAGTTAGGACCCCAGTTTAGGGTCAGGTTAGACCCCCGGTCCTCCTCTTTCCTGTGACAGTGTATCAAGTCCTCAAGATTAACCCTGAGTTCAACGGATATCTGTCAGGTAAATCTATTCTATATTTACATGCTGATGTTGCTAATCTATATGTTGTATAGAGTGTTGTTCTTTTAAGAATAGTTTACTGACATCGTACACATATCATAAGACCGCGTGACATCCCCCTCACGGATGCGAATCAGGTTATACGCACCGCGCAGATCTAACTTAGTGAATACCCTTGCTCCCCGAAGCCTATCAAATAGCTCCGAAATCAAGGGCAACGGGTACTTGTTTTTAACGGTGATGGCGTTAAGACCCCGGTAATCAATACACGGACGCAATTCTCCATTTTTCTTCTGTACGAAGAAAAATCCCGCCCCAGCCGGTGACACCGACTTCCTAATAAACCCTCTTGCCAGGTTCTCCTGAATATATTGCGACATGGCCTCTGTCTCAGGAAGAGAGAGGGGATAGACCCTTCCCCGAGGGGGTTCTGCGCCAGGCAAGAGGTCGATAGGACAGTCATAGGGGCGATGAGGTGGAAGAGTCTCAGCAGCCTTCTTGGAGAACACATCTGCATATGACCAGTAGCACTTGGGGAGTGGAGTAAGATCTGCGGGTAACTCAGTAGTGGTAACCTGAACGCAACTCCTGACACATCTGCCTCTACATGCATCACTCCAACCCAGTATCCTACCCGAAGTCCACTCTATACGTGGGGAGTGGAAACGGAGCCAAGGTATATCTAGTAGGATCTCGTCTAATCCCTCGGGAAGGACGAGTAGGGAAATAAGTTCCTGATGGGAAGGAGATACCAACAATGCAAGTGGAACAGTCTGGTGTGTAATTTGTGAGGGCAATGTCGACCCATTCACTGCCCGGACAGTCACTGATTTGTCAAGAGCCACCAGAGGAATTGCATGACGGCGAGCAAAGTCAGAGGACATGAAGTTCCCCTCTGCTCCTGAGTCCACGCAAAGGTCGGCGGCGATAGTGGAAGTGCCTACAGTGATTGTCCCTTTAAGTGTCAACTTGGAGGAAAATGCCGCTGTCTCTAGTGAACCTCCTCCCAGGACCACTAGACGCGATCGCTTCCCCGATCGCTGTGGACATTTGTTGGCATAATGTCCTGTCTGCTGGCACACTCTACAGACCACGGATACTCGAGTGGTCCGAGACTTAGATCTCACTCGAGAAATCTCCATGGCCTCAGGGGAATCGGACGCCTGAATGGAAGATTCCAGAGGTCTGGCGAAGGTGGGCGCCAGCCGGAACCTCTGCCTACACTGGGCCCGCTCCAACCTCCGCTCGTTAAAATGAAGGTCGATGCGGGTAGATATGGTAATGAGCTCCTCCAGTGTGGCAGGAATCTCCCTGGTGGACAAGGCGTCCTTCACATGGTCTGCCAGTCCCCTCCAGTACATGGGTATAAGGACTTTATCTGGCCAATCCAGCTCAGAGACCAGAGTCCGAAATTGGACGGCAAACTGGCTGACCATGGATGAACCCTGGGCGATAGTCAACAGTTGAAGAGCCGTATCGTGGGTGACACGAGGTCCTAAAAAGACCTGTTTAAGAGTGTCCAAGAAGAGAGGAGCACTCTGCACCACACGATCATCGCGCTCCCATAACGGCGTTGCCCACTCCAACGCCCTGCTCGACAAAAGGGATATGATAAAACCCACTTTCGCCCTCTCCGTGGGATAACGTGCAGCCAGAAGCTCTAGATGTTGGAGCACTGACTGACGAAACCCCGACATTGTTTACTGTCACCGGTAAACTTGTCTGGAAGTGGGAGGCGGGAAATAGTCGGAGCAGGGATGGCAGAGGACAACCTGGCTGCAGCCACGCTAGCAGCCTGAACAGCGACTGCGGTAACATCCACAGCTGAGGTTGTGCGCTCAAGAGCCGCCAACCTACCCTCCAGCTGCTGGATGTACTGCCTTAGACGCTGGTCATCCGCCATTTTACTAGCCAGACCCTGGCGCTAATATTATGTTAGGGTCTGCGGAACGCACCTAATAGATATAATAGAGAGGTGCGTTCGCAGCCCGGGGTCCACCGTGCAGGCGAAGCCCGCTGCTAATAAGATGGCGAAAGTAGCGAACTCTGTTATCCCGCAGAGTCGCTAAAAATAAACGCCGTAGCGCGTTGTGGCAGTAAGTGCAAACTCTGTTAATCACAGAGCCGCTAACGGGATGCCACAGCGCTATATGGCGATAGGTGCGAACTCACTTAGCTTTAGTGAGCCGCAAAGTAAACACGCTAGGGCGCTGTCTAGCGTCAAAAGCGAACCCTGTTACGTCACAGAGCCGCTGAGAAAAAGTACCGTGTCCTGTCAAGCTCTCAGGTACACGGTTAATTGCTAGCAAGCATAATACGTGGTCATGCGCTAATGTCCTCGCGGGAGTCACCCGCAATCTATGGCGTCTGAACGCCAGACATTGAATACGGCAATCAAACTCCTCACCGGTTATGCCGGTAATCTAGGGCATCTAGGACACCGACCCTGACCAGCTAGCACACCAAACTCCTCACCGATTAAGTCGGTATTCTAGTGGCTTATTTCAGCCGGGTCCCTAACCACACACACGCATGACCATACTGGCGCATAGCATACAATGGTTGATATTAGCGCATGGCGGCCCAGCCATGCTACCCTTTTATAGCAACAGCTACAGGACCTTCCAGGAACAAGGACCAATGAGTAACCTGTTCCAGAAGACTAGTTGTAACAGGGCCTTCCTGGCGGGCCAATAGGAGCTGCTGCAGTACCTGAGCATGTGACCCCTGATCTCCAATGAGAGATCTCACTCTGGGCATGCTCAGAAGGGAAAATGCAGTACTTTGTCCCAAAGACGTCTGCTCCAGCATTGGCTATAATAGCAGATCCAGGAAATGCAGCAGCAAGTCACTGCCCAGTAGTGGAGTGGGCAAGACACCTGGACCGATGTCTCTGCTGAGCAGGCTCCACTGCGGCCGGAGACGAATGGGAGACCGCAGAGGGACGGGTTCGAGACTCCCCTTGTGCAGCAGCGGGAAATCGAACCCTAACACAGGACCATCTCACAAAATTAGAATATCATTAAAAAGTTAATTTATTTCTGTTCTTCAATACAAAATGTGAAACTCATATACTATATAGAGTCATTACAAGCAGAGTAAATTTCAAGTGTTTATTTCTGTTAATTTTGATGATTACAGTTTACAGCCAACAAAACCCCAAAAGTCATTAGCTCAGTAAATTAGAATGATTTATAACACCAGCTTGAAAAAATTATTTTAAAATCCGAAATGTTGGTCTACTGAAATATATATTTAGTAAATCCACTCAATACTTGGTTGGGGCTCCTTTGGCATCAATTACTGCATCAATGCTGCATGGCATGGAGGTGATCAGCCTGTGGCACTGTTGTGTTATGAAAGCCCAGGTTGCTTTGATAGCAGCATTCAGCTCATCTGCATTGTTGGGTCTGGTCAGGCGAGTTTGTTGGCCAATCAAGCACAGTGATGCTGTTGTTTTTAAACTAGGTATTGGTACTTTTGGCAATTTGGACAGGTGCTAAGTCCTGCTGGAGAATTACATTTCCATCTCCAAAAAGTTTGTCGGCAGAGGGAAGCATGAAGTGCTCTAAAATTTCCTGGTAGACGGCAGTGCTGACTTTGGTCTTGATAAAACGCAGTGGACCTTCACCAGCAGATAACATGGCTCCCGAAACCATCACTGATTGGAAATCAAGATCCCAGAGTCTGGAGGAAGAGTGGAGACAGACAATCCTAGCTGTTTGAGGTCTAGTGTGAAGTTTCCACAGTCAGTGATGATTTGGTGAGCTCTATCATCTGCTGGTATAGGTCCACTGTGTTTTATCAAGACCAAAGTCAGCGCAGCCATCTACCAGTAAATTTTAGAGCACATCATGCTTCCCTCTGCCGACAAGTGTTATGAATGTGCTAGAGATGGTTTCTGAGCAGAGGCTCCCTCTGGTGGTTACAGACAGTACTGAACCTTCCAGCGAGGAATGGCAATCTGGGATCACTGACTGGACTGATATAAGGGAGGTTCCCTCCATGATGGTCGCCGGTGATCAACTGTTCTTGTCTGATTTGTGGTTCCTGGTTCATTTGGAAGTTTGCTGGAGTCTTGCATGCATCTGCTGCTTTCAGATAAGATATTTTCTGCTTTTCTTTTTGTGCTTGCTTTTTACATAGTTTTCTGCACTTTTGTGGAGGTCAGACGAGTCCCCTCCTGGGGCCTGTGCTCCTCTCAGTTTATCTGTAGCCACCGTTATTTGTTCATTTGCTTTTTCCTGTTTTTTCAGTGGCTTAGTTTTGTTACACCAGAGATCTGATTTAGGTGGTGGAGATTGTGTGATCTCAGGTGTTTTTGCAATCAGAAGAGTTGGTACTTTTTAGTGTTTTTTGTTGGATTGCAGTCAGAATTCTTTCCTGTACTTTTCTGTCTAGACAGATTGGGTCCCAGCGTTTGCTCATTCTATTTTCTGTCTGTGTCCGTGCTTTCTTCTTGTCTAACCGCCATTACATGTTTGGGGGCTTCCTATTTTCTTTGAGGATCTGCTCTGGGGCAGATAGCTTTCATCTTTCTGCCTTTAGGTGTAGTTATCTCTCAGGCTGTGACGAGGCATCTAGGATCAACGTAGGAACGCTCCACGACTACCTCTAGTTGTGTGGTTAGTTCAGGTTACTGCAATCCAATAAGTTCCAGCCTCTGTGGTGTATTGCCGTTTTTGCTTTTTCTCCTCAGCTACCTAATCATAACAGACAAGCTTTCTGGAGATGGAATTTTAATTCTCCAGTAGGACTTGGCACCTGTCCACACTGCCAACAGTACCAATTCCTTGTTTAAAAATAACAGTATCACTGTGCTTGATTGTTCAGAGGAAGATGAGAGAACACAGACCCAACCATGCAGACAAGCTGATGGCTGCTTTCAAAGCAACCTGGGCTTCCATAGCACCTCAGCAGTGCCACACGCTGATCACCACCATGTCATGCAGCATTGATGCAATAATTGATGCCAAAGGCACCCCAACCAAGTATTGAGTGCATTTCCTGAATATACATTTCAGTAGGCCAACATTTCGGATTTTAAAATCATTTTTTCAAGATGGTGTTATAAAGTATTCTAATTTACTGAGATAATGACTTTTGGGTTATTACTGGCTGCAAGCCATAATCATCAAAATTAACAGAAATAAACACTTGAAATAGATCACTCTGTTTGTAATGACTCTATATAACATATAAGTTTCACTTTTTGCATTGAAGAACTGAAATAAATTAACTTTTTGATGATATTCTAACTTTGTGAGATGCACCTGTAGTCCTGCAGGTATACTGTACTACGGCTCTATTAATTGTCTATGTCACTGACGTACTGTAGATAGTTGAGTAAAGCGGTAAGCTACAGTCATGGCCAAAAGTTTTGAGAATGAACAAATATTATATTTTCACATGATCTGCTGCCCTCTGGTTTTTATGTGTGTTTGAACAGATGTTTTTATCACAGACAGAAATATAATAATTGCAAACATATGAGTAACAAAAGCTTATATTGACAGTTAGAATGAGTTAATGCAGCAAGTCATATTTGCAGTGTTGACTCTTCTTCTTCAGGACCTCTGCAATTCTCCCTGGCATGCTCTCAATCAACTTCTGGACCAAATCCTGACTGATAGCAGTCCATTCTTGCACAATCAATGCTTCATTTTGTCAGAATTTTTAGGTTTTTGTTTGTCCATTCGTCTCTGATGATTGACCACAAGTTCTCAATGGATTAAGATCTGGGGAGTTTCCAGGCCCTGGACCCAAAATCTCTATGTTTTGTTCCTGAGCATTTAGTTATCACCTTTGCTTTATGGCAAGGTGCTCCATCATGCTGGAAAAGGCATTGTTGATCGCCAAACTGCTCTTAGCGGGTTGGGAGAAGTTGCTCTTGGAGGACATTCTGGTACCATTCTTTATTCATGGCTGTGTTTTTAGGCAAGACTGTGAAAGAGCCGATTCCCTTGGCTGGAAGCTACCCACACATGAATGGTTTCAGGATGCTTAACAGTTGGCATGAGACAAGACTGGAGGTAGCGCTCACCTTGTCTTCTCCGAATGAGGCGGTTTCCTGATGTCCCAAACAATCGAAAAGGTGATTCATCAGAGAAAATAACTTTACCCCAGTCCTCAGCAGTCCACTGACTGTACCTTTTGCAGAATATCAGTCTGTCCATGATGCTTTTTCTGGAGAGAAGTGGCTTCTTTGCTGCCCTCCTTGAGACCAGGCTTTGCTCCAAGAGTCTCCGCCTCACAGTGCGTGCAGATGCACTCACACCTGCCTGCTGCCATTCCTGAGCAAGCTCTGCACTGCTGGTAGCCCAATCCCGCAGCTGAAACACTTTTAAGAGATGGTCCTGGCGCTTGCTTGTCTTTCTTGGGCGCCCTGGAGCCTTTTTGGCAACAATGGAACCTCTCTCCTTGAAGTTCTTGATGATGCGATAGATTGTTGACTGAGGTGCAATCTTTCTAGCTGCGATACTCTTCCCTGTTAGGCCATTTTTGTGCATTGCAATGATGACTGCACGTGTTTCTTTAGAGATAACCATGGTTAACAGAAGAGAAACAATGATGCCAAGCACCAGCCTCCTTTTAAACTGTCCAGTGGTGTCATTCTTACTTAATCATGACAGATTGATCTCCAGCCATGTCCTCATCAACACCCACACCTGTGTAATGAGCAATCATGAAAAAGGTTAGCTGTCCTTTTAAGGCATGGTGCAATGATGAAAGTGTTTGGGATAAAGTTACATTTTCTAGCCAATATTGACTTTGCAAGTAATTGCTGTAGCTGATCACTCTTTATAACATTCTGGAGTATATGCAAATGCCATTAAAAATAGTTAAGCAGTAACTTTGTAAAATTATATTTGTGTCATTCTCAAACTTTTAGGCATGACTGTACTTTAAAAGTAGTTTGTCCTGTTATGCATGATTACTTTCAAAATACAATCTTCTTATCTTCTTCCAATAAAACTAGTTTCTTTTGGAGAAGAAAATTTTACTACATTTTAAGTTACTAGTGGAGTCAGCTGTCCACTTGCCTTTTGGTAAACCTTGTTTTATTTTTAATGCAAGAACAGAATTCAAGGAATACTTCAACATGTTAATATGCCTGGGTCTTTTAATCAATACTTCTGAGTTTAAAAATAAATTATTTGATTTCAATGAAGAAAAAGCAGATGTTTGACTGAACGATACATATTTCACACTTAGTTCTATTTGACTTTTCTCTATTGTTAGCACAAACAAAGCTAAATTCAACAGCATGAATTCCATTCAGTTATATTGGACAGCAAATGTAGATGGAAACTAATGTCTGAAAGACTGAAATAATGCTGCTGTCAATATAGAATTGTCATTTTGTATTGGTCTTTTTATTGCAAAGAACAACATATTGAGCTTACATCTATTTGTATTCTATTATTAAAGGAATAAAGATAAAATCAGGGAATAGACATTTTACAATGCATCTTTATCTTTATTTCAAAAGATAAGAAGCATAACTAGAAAGGTCAATATGTTCTGTTCACATTAGTGAAAAAAATGAGTTAATTGGCAATAAAATTTAGCTTGAAAGTACTCTGTTAAATTTGAAAATACTGTAGATATGAGTTGACTTTATTTGTGTCAAGTGAATGTTTATCCATTCAAATAACATTTTGTGTAGTCAAAAATTATTTATGAAAATTTATTAGTCATAACCGCCAGCTCTAAAAACAATGATTTTATTGCACGAAAATAACTAAATTCCCACCTACTCTACACAAACCTGAATATTGCATGATCCAGAGAAAGCTTACATAATCTCAAGTGTGACCACCTGAGTGTCTTGAATGACAAATCCTAGGCATTGTTAAACACCTGCCCTGGTATCCCGGGCTCCTTTTCCTTCCCCTGGATCCATTGCCGTATGCTGTGCTCCATTTTGCTTTTTGTAAGTTGTCTGCAATGGATCAATTACATCATCTCTCTAGAACTCTTTACTGACCATTTAGACACATACCTGTGTCTTGGTATTGAGTCTATAGACTTCTATGTTTGGTGTGCTCCACCTTCTGTGCATACTTTGCTTTAATTGGTTTCATACCTGCAGTCTTCCATTTCATCTGTCCTACTGCTCCCAAGATTCCTTTGCCAATCCTCACTGCTCATATGCCTTCCAGCTTGCAGCATCAATGCCCAGGGTCTGTGTGACCACCTGGACTTGGGGCTTAAATGATCCACCTCATCTTATGAGCCTAATAGGCAGGTCCCGAGAATTTTTTCTCAGATGTCCTTCCCAAGATTGATAGGTATCTACTTAAAAACACAAATAAATAGTTAGAGATCATGAAGAGCAGGGAGAGAAAAATCTGCAGGGGACCTATCTATTGGAACACTCATCCAAGACATATAGCCCGAAAGTTACTTTTCAAAGAATGTTGTCTCTAAAAAGTAAGAGCCAATTATAGATCCTTTATCTTTTTCATGCTGTTCATGGTTTGGATGGCATGAATCAACTAACATCTTTTAGAGATGAGCAAAGGCTATTTGATGTGAATCAAATTTGTGTCACATATTTGGAAAGTCTCTGTATTTGTTGAATTTAAAAAATGTGTTTATAGTTACATGATTTGCCAAAAAAGCTTGTCATCATTTCCACAATATTGAAGATTGCATCAGTCAGAGAAGGGTCACATGAGTGCTGTGGGGCAGGCTTCCCCATAATGCTTTGCAGAAATTACATTGCAAGATATAGCACAGCCAATCACAGAAGGAAATATCATAGCTAGTGTTGAGCGATACGATACTGCAAATATCGGGTATCGGCCGATATTAGCTGTATCGGGCTTTCGATTCCGAGTACCGATATTTTCGTCATATCGGATACCGGAATCGGATTTGTCACTGTCACTGTGAGTGTCCGTCGGTCGGGTCTGTCAGGAGTCAGCGGCACTTACCTGGCAGAAGATCTCCGGCGGTCACGTCCTGGACTGCTTGATGGCCGCCATTATCTTCTCCCTGGCGGTCACATGCAGTTTTTCGCGATAACTGCAGTGACTGCAGGGTAATCTCGGCCGTAAACCAGTCCGATGAAGTCACCGCCGGGGAAGCAGGTAATCAGCTGTGCTGCGCCGGGATGACAGGCTCTGCCTGTCATTCTGATGTAGCAGAGCTGGATCGTCGTGGGACACTCGTTACTATGGACTGCGTCGGACAGGTGGTATACTGCTGTTTTTTTTTTTCATTTTTTTACAGGAGATCGATGGCGTCGCAGGATGAGACTGTAATAAAAGTAATGAAAACTGTGTTGTGTTTTTTATTAAATTAAAAAAATTTTTATGAACATTCACCCGTCCGGGTACATCAGCAATTTAACTATTTACATACAGGGACCCTGTCCGGGTTATTTATAATTCTTTGGCAGGGTGTTCCAGGTACCACCTGGTACTCTTCTGATGCTTGCCAAACATCTGAGACACCAAGGACCACCAGGACCTGATGACGTCGTGTGTCCTGTACAGTCAAGTCGTGACCCGCTATCTGTGTCTGTGTGGCCACCTCTTTCATCTCCCTCCGGGTCTGGAGACCTATGTCCCGGACTGAACGAACCCCAGGGGGCCTAACAGGCGCCGGGTACGGGCCAGCTATAGTTATCATGTCCATAGCTGGGGCTGCTGAGGAGACCACTGAGGGAGGCTGGGGAGATTTACGGGGTGGGCACTTGTGCAGAGGCCTGGATGTGGGAGGCTGAAGGCTCCGAGGGTCTCACAGGTTCCTGACACTCTGGGGAGTAGGGGTCGCACCTGGTAACATTTAGGGCGTACCATCCATTGGAACCCCAGTGTCGGGTGTAAGTCACCAAGTCTCCTGGCAACAGGTCCCTCCCCGGGTGTCCTTCTGGGAGGTGAGTCTCCACGTCCCGCCGGGTCACAAACACTTCTAAATAAAGTCCAGGCTCCTGGATGAAGCCCCAACCACCTTTCAATTTAAAGCTCCGTACTGCACCCTTACGCCGCGGCTCCCTCAGGGTTCCATTATCTTTTCTCATCCGGTCCTTATCTGCCCGGTCCTTCTCCAGGTTACGTTGCCGAAGCTTTTGGGATTCTCGCTGCTCCCTTTGTCGCTCTGCTTCCCGCTCCCAACGTCTCCACTCTTCCTCCTGACGCCGGTTGTAATTCTCCTCCACCAGCATCTCCATGTCTCCACCATCAAACTGCAGCTTACGATGTCCGGTTTGCGGCAGCTCTCCTGGCGCCCGACAGTCCTGGCGGCGCTCACCTGCGGAGGAAGCAGCCGGCTCTGGAACAGATGACAGTCGGGGCTCTGGTACAGACAGGTAGACCTCTGGTGCCTGCGCGGCCTCCTCCATGAGGACGGGTGTCGCTTCTTCTGTCTCAGCGACGGGGGCAGACAGCGGGATCTGGGGTGCTGCCGGTGCAGAGTTTTTTGCAGGAACGGGTGCCTCCACTGCGACAACGTCAACCGGCTCACATTGCAAGGGCTGGGATGCCCGCACGGACTCCTCTACTAGAACGGGTGCCTCACCTTCCGGTACAGACACTTCAGGTAAGAGGGATTGGCGCCGCTCCAAGTTTAGTTTTAGGGCACGCCAGCTGGCTTCCATCCTGGCGACCTCCTCCCGGTGCCGGGCCAGGCCTCTTAGGGTATCCTCCGCTTCTTGCAGCGTAGGAGGTTTTCCAGGCCGGGTGCCCAACGGTGGTTCCGTGGCGATCGGGTCGCTTCCGTGGGGGGAGAGCTCTGACTGCTCCATCCCTTTACACTTCTGCTCGTGTCCATTAGCCATCTCTGCCAAGTCACATGTGTCATTAGCATCTGGAGAGGGCCCCTCTTTTGTAGTGAGGCGGGACCTTCGTGTTAGTTTCCGCACACTGAGGAGGATGAGGAGGCGGAACTCCAGAGCTGTGGGGCACGATCTTACATTGCAGTACCATTTAGAGTGGTCGGCCATCGTTTTCGCGCCACTGAGTGAGTGTACACCCACGAAGAGCACCCCCTTCTTCTTCACCAGTGCCTCGTCGTGACGCAGATATGGCGGAAAAATGGCAAATACATTCTCTGATGATTTTAGCAATTCTCAAGCACAAAACCAGTTCAATTCAGGCACACAGGACTCGCTTATAGCGAGCTACAGAATCCTGTTCGTGACGCCCAAGTTGAGTCGCACAGAGCCAGAGGTTTTGGGGGTACTCGGCACCGAGCCCGTCGACTTCTATGGGGTATGTCACGGCTTTACCCGGCAATTGAATCAGAGTCTATTTTACTATGTAGAAGTGTATAAACTATAAATATATGTATATATATATATGTCACAATGACGTATATAATATATATTATATATATATATATGTATTCTATGTGTGTATATTTTGTGTTTACAACGAAAGAAAGGGTTTTTTTTGTTGCGATATTTTGTTCCCATAGACTTACATGGGACTTCCGGTATCGGAATCGGATATCGAAGATATTTAGTGATATCGGCGATACCATTCCGATACGATATTTTTAGATATCGAGCAGTATCGCTCAACACTAATCATAGCATATAAGCAATGCAGGGGCCAACCTTTGGATGATTCTAGATAGTGAGAAGATATCTGAGCTCATAGCTCATCAATAGAGATAGGGAGAGAATGCTATAAAACATTTTTACAAATACCACAGACAGTGTGTGTTGTGCAACTGTCATAATAAAAAAGATTAGTGCAGAAGTCTGCAAAGGTGTAACGGGTCTGGTAGGTGAAACCACTGAGCTTTATTATACAAGACAGTATACTTGTAAGAGAGCAGGTGGCGCCCTGGGAATACGGACAGGAATTCACGGGAAGTGAACAGGGCAGTCTCTGGGTAGGCAGGTTGTCACGGCAAGTGACCAGGGCAGTCTCTGGGTAGGCAGGTTGTCACGGCAAGTGACCAGGGCAGTCTCTGGGTAGGCAGGTTGTCACAGCAAGTGACCAGGGCAGTCTCTGGGTAGGCAGGTTGTCACGGCAAGTGACCAGGGCAGTCTCTGGGTAGACAGGTTGTCACGGCAAGTGACCAGGGCAGTCTCTGGGTAGACAGGTTGTCACGGCAAGTGACCAGGGCAGTCTCTGGGTAGACAGGTTGTCACGGCAAGTGACCAGGGCAGTCTCTGGGTAGTCAGGTTGTCACGGCAAGTGACCAGGACAGTCTCAGAATATACAGGCTTATACGACCTGAGATGTTGGAGCCTCCTGGTAGGCTGCAGTCCGATGGCAGATGATCGCTCCCAAGCGAGCAGGCAGGAGTCTCTGGAGTAGCCGGTGATCACTGCTGGAGATGTCCGAACCTTCGGATAAAGCTGCAGTCGGATGGCAGATGATCGCTCCCAAGTGAGCAGGCAAGAGTCTCTAGAGTAGCCGGTGATCACTGCTGATGAAGTCCGAACCTTCGGATAGAGCTGCAGTCGGATGGCAGATGATCGCTCCCAAGTGAGCAGGCAAGAGTCTCTGTAATAGCCGGGGATCACTGCAGGTGATGTCCGAACCTCCGGGGAGGGCTGCAGTCAGATGGCAGACAGCAAACAGACAGGTAACAGGCAGGCAACTGGAAACAGGAGCTGAGGGCTGAAGCAGAGTTATACAGTGCAACAACAACATTGCTCGGGCACCTCCATTAAGGAGGAAGCCCTTAATATAGGGTGGAGTCCTCCGGCATTGGCCGGAGACTAATTTGGAAAATGCGCGCGGCTCCTTTAAGAGCGGGGGAGGGTGCGGGCGCGCGCCCTAAGTCCAGCAGCAGGGAAGGAGCGCGCGGGCCCAGCAGGGTGGAAGGAGGATGCCGAGGATGCTGGGGGCGCTGAGGACGCTGGGCGCTGGTAAGGGGAACGGCGTCCCTGCCTGGCAGAGGGCCGGGACGCCGACGCTACAGTACCCCCCCCCTCTAGGCCCCCCCCTCTTTAGGCCAGAAAGAAATTTAGCTAGGATGAGAGGGGCATGGATGTTCTCCCGAGGCTCCCAGGTTCTCTCCTCAGGACCAAACCCCCTCCAATCCACCAAAAAATAAGTCTTTCTTCCTACCCTTTTTTGTGGCCAGAATGTTCTCTACCTCAAATTCATCATCAGCAGACACTGGAGCAGGAGGTGTACCTGTAGACTTGAAAAAAGAGTTAAGTACCACAGGTTTGAGGAGAGACACATGAAAAGAGTTAGGAATTCGCAAATTGGCCGGGAGTTTCAATTTATAGGACACTGGGTTGATCTGCCTGATGACCTCAAAAGGACCGATAAACCGAGGACCTAACTTGTAGGAAGGAATTTTGAGCCGAACATATTTGGACGAAAGCCAGACTTTGTCCCCAGGACGGAATTGAGGAGGATCCAGACGTTTCTTGTCAGCATGTCTTTTCATGCGCTCGGATGACTGAATGAGTGCGGACCGGGTACTCTCCCAGATGGAGGAGAATTCTCTAACCAGAGATTCCGCAGCTGGATTGTCCACAGAGATGGAAACGGGGACAGGAATTCGAGGGTGCTGACCGAAGACTATAAAAAACGGAGACTTGGTGGACCATTCGCTCTCGTGATTATTGTAAGAGAATTCGGCCCAAGGTAGGAGCTCCACCCAATCAGAATGATGAGCATTAACGAAGTGTCGGAGATAGCTGGTCAGATTCTGATTTATTCGCTCAACTTGTCCATTGGACTGTGGATGGTAAGCGGAGGAGAAATCCAAGGTGACGTCTAGTAACTTACAAGTAGCTCTCCAGAAACGTGAGGTGAACTGTACCCCACGATCTGACACAATGTGACGAGGCAAACCATGGAGACGGAAGATGTGGCGGATAAAGTCTTTAGCCAACTCGGGTGCAGACGGAAGACCTGGCAGAGGAATGAAGTGAGCCATCTTGGAAAAGCGGTCAGCGACCACCCAAATGACCGTACAACCGGCAGAGACGGGCAGATCCGTAATGAAGTCCATGGCTATATGTTGCCAGGGAGCAGCGGGTACAGGAAGCGGAAGAAGACGGCCGGCAGGCAGGTGTCTCGGAACTTTGTTGCGGGCACAGGAGACACAGGCAGAAACAAAGTCTATTACGTCTTTGTGCAGGGTAGGCCACCAATAATGCCGGGTAATGAGTTGGAGGGTCTTTTTCTGACCAGCGTGGCCAGCGAGTTTAGACGAATGACCCCAATGTAGAATTCTCTTCCGATCAGTCTCTGATACGAACGTCTTACCAGGAGGGAGACGATTTAGACTCACGGGAGCCACCTGCATCACTCTGGCGGGATCGATGATATGTTTAGGCTCATCTTCGAGATCCGACACCAGGAAGGACCGGGACAAGGCATCCGCCTTGATGTTTTTGTCAGCCGGGCGAAAATGCAAAAGAAAATCAAAACGGGCAAAAAACAAGGACCACCGGGCTTGGCGAGGGTTAAGTCTCTGAGCATGCTGAAGGTAAGACAGATTTTTGTGGTCCGTGTAGATGATTACCGGATGAAGAGCCCCCTCGAGTAGGTAACGCCACTCCTCCAATGCCAACTTAATGGCCAATAACTCTCGATCTCCTATGGAGTAGTTGCGCTCGGAGGAGGAGAAGAGTTTGGAGAAGAAACCACAGGAAACCATCTTCCCGGATGAAGATTTTTGAGTAAGTACCGCTCCGGCTCCAGCAGAGGAAGCGTCCACCTCCAGGAACTGCTTGTTGCCGTCCGGGCGATGCAGCACTGGAGCGGAAGAGAAGGCTTGTTTCAAGGAAAGAAAGGCCTCCTCTGCTTCGGGCGTCCACTGTTTGGGGTTAGCATCCTTGCGGGTGAGCGCTGAGATTGGAGCAGTCCTGGAAGAGAAGTGCGGTATGAAGAGACGGTAATAGTTAGCGAATCCCAGGAACCGCTGAATGGCCTTCAACCCCTCTGGTCGGGGCCACTTCTCGATGGCAGACAGTTTCTCCGGATCCATTCGTAGACCTGTTTGAGAGATAATGTAGCCCAGAAACGGAAGCGAGGTCTGCTCAAAGAGGCACTTCTCATATTTGGCGAAGAGGTGATTCTGCCTGAGCCTGAGCAGAACCTGACGAACATCCCTCCGGTGAGACTGGAGATCCGGAGAGAAGACCAAGATGTCGTCAAGGTACACCACAACGCAGGAGTAGAGGAGGTCCTGGAAGATGTCATTGACCAACTCCTGAAAGACTGCTGGAGCATTACAGAGACCAAAGGGCATAACCAGATACTCGTAGTGACCATCCCGGGTGTTGAATGCCGTCTTCCATTCATCTCCTCCACGGATACGAACCAGGTTGTATGCTCCACGAAGATCCAGTTTAGTGAAGACTCTAGCCCCTCTAAGACGATCAAACAACTCCGGAATGAGCGGAAGAGGGTACTTATTCTTCACCGTGATCAAATTTAGGCCTCTGTAGTCAATACAGGGACGGAGAGATCCGTCTTTCTTTTTTACAAAAAAGAAACCTGCTCCCGCGGGGGAGGTAGATTTCCAGATGAATCCTTTCGCTAAATTCTCCTCGATATATTCTGACATCGACCTGGTCTCTGCAGCGGACAATGGGTAAATACGCCCACGGGGAGGCGTAGTACCGGGTAGCAGGTCGATCGGGCAATCATATGGTCTATGCGGGGGTAATGTCTCTGCTTCCTTTTTATTAAAGACATCAGCGAATGACCAATATGGAATCGGGAGTCCAGGTAGATTAGCAGGTGTAGGAGAAGAACGGACGGGATGAACAGGCACCAGACACGTTTTATGACAGTCCTGTCCCCAGCGAAGAATCTCTCCATTCTGTCAGTCGAGCACGGGTGCATGTTTTTGGAGCCAAGGCAGACCTAGTAAGAAAGCATGAGAGAGTCCAGGTAAAACATGAAACGAGATGCTCTCAGAATGCAACATTCCCACCTGCAGGGTTATGGCTTCGGTGATAAGTTGGATGGGACGAGGTAGGAGACCCCCATCCACAGCAGCAACAGATACTGGTTCAACCAGAGGTTTGGTGGGAATGCGATACTTCTCAACTAGAGCCTGTGAAACAAGATTCCCAGCTGCTCCAGAATCAAGTTGGGCCAGTTCGAAGTAACGGTTCTTACCGATGAGAATAGAGACAGACAGCAGCAGAGATGAAGAGGATTTATTCTGGTCTAGGTGGACCTCTCCGAGTGAACCTAGACACAGGCGTTTCCCGACCTCTCCGGACAGGTACGGATCCAGTGCTCCTTACTGCCACAGTAGAAGCAACTCCTCTCGGCACGGCGTGAGTCCTGACGGGCTTTGACCATCTTGGTCTGGTCGACCTGCATAGGCTCAGCAGTGTGCATCTGGAGAGAAACGGAAGGGGTTATAGGTCTCTGAAACGAGGGTGCAAGACGAGGAAACCTTCTCTCACGGGTGACCTCTTTGGCACGTTCCTGGAACCGTAGATCAATTCGATTGGCAAGATTTATTAAATCATCAAGGGAGGTTGGAATGTCCTGACCGGCAAGTTCATCTTTAATACGGCCGGACAGACCCTCCCAGAAGACCGAAATCAGGGCGTTATTGTCCCAAGCCAACTCTGAGGCTAGAGTACGGAACCGTATGGCATATTGACCAACGGTGAGACTCTCCTGACGGAGACGCAACAGAGATGATGCAGAGGAGGTCCTCCGTCCAGGTTCGTCGAATACCTTCCGGAAGGCCAAAGAGAAAAGCAGGCAGGTCAGATACCAGAGGATCTTCTCTCTCCAGAGAGGATTAAGCCAGGCCAGAGCCTCTCCGGTGAGATGGGACATGATGAAGGCAATTTTGGCCCGGTCAGAGTTAAACTGGTGTGCCAGGAGTTCGAAATGCAGGTTGCACTGGTTAATGAAACCACGAGCCAGAGCAGGGTCGCCTCCAAACCTAGGAGGAGCTGAAAGTCGGGGTCCGGGAATGGAAACCACGGAATTGGGAAGCAGCGAGGCTGCCGGATCGTGAGTCATGGCTCCAGCGGTGGTTGCTGGTGATGAATTCAGAGTGTCCAGGCGGGAATTGACGTTCCGCAGGTGACCCAGGATGGCCTCCTGTTGCGACCTCTGGCGAGATAGTTCATGACACAATTCCGGGAGTGAAGGGGTTTGGGTGCCACCGGGTTCCATGGCCCGAGCAAACTGTAACGGGTCTGGTAGGTGAAACCACTGAGCTTTATTATACAAGACAGTATACTTGTAAGAGAGCAGGTGGCGCCCGGGAATACGGACAGGAATTCACGGGAAGTGAACAGGGCAGTCTCTGGGTAGGCAGGTTGTCACGGCAAGTGACCAGGGCAGTCTCTGGGTAGGCAGGTTGTCACGGCAAGTGACCAGGGCAGTCTCTGGGTAGGCAGGTTGTCACGGCATGTGACCAGGGCAGTCTCTGGGTAGGCAGGTTGTCACGGCAAGTGACCAGGGCAGTCTCTGGGTAGACAGGTTGTCACGGCAAGTGACCAGGGCAGTCTCTTGGTAGACAGGTTGTCACGGCAAGTGACCAGGGCAGTCTCTGGGTAGACAGGTTGTCACGGCAAGTGACCAGGGCAGTCTCTGGGTAGTCAGGTTGTCACGGCAAGTGACCAGGACAGTCTCAGAATATACAGGCTTATACGACCTGAGATGTTGGAGCCTCCTGGTAGGCTGCAGTCCGATGGCAGATGATCGCTCCCAAGCGAGCAGGCAGGAGTCTCTGGAGTAGCCGGTGATCACTGCTGGAGATGTCCGAACCTTCGGATAAAGCTGCAGTCGGATGGCAGATGATCGCTCCCAAGTGAGCAGGCAAGAGTCTCTAGAGTAGCCGGTGATCACTGCTGATGAAGTCCGAACCTTCGGATAGAGCTGCAGTCGGATGGCAGATGATCGCTCCCAAGTGAGCAGGCAAGAGTCTCTGTAATAGCCGGGGATCACTGCAGGTGATGTCCGAACCTCCGGGGAGGGCTGCAGTCAGATGGCAGACAGCAAACAGACAGGTAACAGGCAGGCAACTGGAAACAGGAGCTGAGGGCTGAAGCAGAGTTATACAGTGCAACAACAACATTGCTCGGTCACCTCCATTAAGGAGGAAGCCCTTAATATAGGGTGGAGTCCTCCGGCATTGGCCGAGACTAATTTGGAAAATGCGCGCGGCTCCTTTAAGAGCAGGGGAGGGTGCGGGCGCGCGCCCTAAGTCCAGCAGCAGGGAAGGAGCGCGCGGGCCCAGCAGGGTGGAAGGAGGACGCCGAGGATGCTGGGGGCGCTGAGGACGCTGGGGGCGCTGAGGACGCAGAGCGCTGGTAAGGGGAACGGCGTCCCTGCCTGGCAGAGGGCCGGGACGCCGACGCTACAAAAGGTATGAGAGGTGGCTGTAACAGTGCCAGTAATTGAAAACATAGTGATTTACTGTGACTGTTAACTATCCTGTTATGTTTCGGTAGCTGAGGAGTGCAGGTAAAATGGCAATACACCAGAGCAGTTGGAATCTATGAGATTGCAGTACCCTGACTAACCACCACAACTAGAGGCAGCCATGGAGCGTTCCTACGTTGGTCCTAGACGCCTCGTCACAGCCTGAGAAACTAACTACACCTAAAGATAGAAAGAGGAAAGCTATCTGCCCCGGAGCAGATCCCCAAAGAACATAGAAAGCCCCCAAACATGTAATGGCGGTTAGACAAGAAGAAATACTGACACAGACAGAAAATAGCACGAGCAAACGTTGGGCCCAAACTACCTAAATAGAAAAGGATAGGAAGGGCACTGACTGCAATCCCAAAAAACCCTGAAAAGCACCAACTCTACTAATTTCAAAATCACCTGAGATCACACGACCTCTACCACCTAAATTAGTTCTCTGGTGTAACAAAATCAAAACAGCAGCCACTGAAAAAACTGGAAAAAGCAAAAGTACAAACATCAGTGGCTGAACTAAACTGAGAGGGCAAAAGCCCCCGGAGGGGACCCTGAAGGCCCCCACAGAAGTGCAGGACAAAATGCAAAAATCAAGCACAAAAACAAAAAGAAGAAAATGTCTTATCTGTTAGCAGGAGATGCAGACACGACACAGCAGGCTTCAAATGAAACAGGACTCAAGGATTGAGACCAGAACAATTGATCACCGGCAACCCTGATGGGAAGGCGACTCCCTTATATAAGACCAGTCAGTAACACCTGATTCCCACTCCTCACAATCTTCACTGGACAGTCCAGTACCGCTTGTAACCACCAGAGGGAGCCTCTGCTCAGAACTCATTTCAAGTCCATTCAAAACAGTACCCCCCCTTGAGGAGGGGTCACCGAACCCTCACTTGAGCAACCAGGTCGGTCAGGATGAGTTCTATGATAGCACGGATGAGTCTCCTAGCATGGATGTCCGAAGCAAACACCCAAGAATTGTCTTCCTGACCATAACCTCTCCACTTAACCAAATACTGGAGTTTCCGTCTAGAAAAACGAGAATTCAATATTTTCTCAACCACAAACTCCATATTGCCCTCAACCAGAACAGGGTCAGGAGGCAAAGCAGTAGGAACCACTGGCTAAACAAACCTCTTCAACAAGGACTTGTGGAACACGTTATGGATCTTAAATGTCCCTGGAAGAAGCAAACGAAAAGAAACAGGATTAAGAATCTCCATGATCTTATAAGGTCCAATGAACCTAGGCTTAAATTTAGGAGATGCCACTCTCATAGGAATATTTTTTGAGGACAACCAGACCAAGTCCCCCACTTTAAACCGAGGACCATCAGTCCTATGCCGGTTAGCAAACCGCTGGGCCCTCTCCTGAGAGAGGGACAACCTCTCCACTACCTAGTCCCAAATCTGTTGCATATGCTCCACAACAGAGTCAACACCTGGACAGACAGAAGCCTCCGTCTGTCCTGAAGAAAATCGAGGGTGAAACCCAGAATTACAGAAAAATGGAGACATCAAAGTGGCAGAGCTAGCCCTATTATTAGGAGCAAACTCAGCCAAAGGCAAAAAAGAGACCCAGTCATCCTGATCAGCAGACACAAAGCATCTTAGATAAGTCTCCAATGTCTGGTTTGTTCTCTCAGTTTGACCATTGGTCTGAGGATGAAACGCCGAGGAGAAAGACAATTGAACACCAAGTTTAGAACAAAAGGTCCTCCAAAATCTGGAAACAAACTGGACTCCTCTGTCAGACACAATGTTCTCAGGAATGCCGTGTAAACGAACCACGTGCTGAAGGAACAAAGGCACCAATTCAGAGGAGGAAGGCAACTTAGGTAATGGCACAAGATGTATCATCTTGGAAAACCTATCACAAATCACCCAGATGACGGTCATTCTCTGAGAAACAGGGAGGTCGGAAATGAAATCCATAGAGATATGGGTCCATGGTCTCTTAGGCACAGGCAATGGCATCAACAAACCACTAGAGCGAGAGCAAGGCTTGGAGCGAGAGCAAGTCCCGCAGGACTGCACAAATTCCCTGACATCACGAGACAAGGTAGGCCACCAAAAGGACCGACTAACCAAGTCTCTGGTACCAAAAATTCCGGGATGCCCAGCCAACGCGGAACAATGAATCTCAGACATCACACTCTTTTTCCACTGGTCCGGGACAAACAATTTTCCAACAGGGCAGCGCTCGGGCCTATCCTCCTGACACCCCTCCAGAGCAAGTCTCAAATTGGGTGAGATGGCGGAAAGAACTACACCCTCTTTCAAAATAACAGAAGGATCAGATAACTCAGGAGAGTCCGCAAGGAAACTCCTCGAGAGGGCATCCGCCTTAACATTCTTAGTGCCATGGAAGAAAGGAAACCACAAAATTAAAACGTGTGAAAAACAAGGCCCACCTGGCCTGTCTAGGATTGAGTCGCTTGGCAGATTCCAGATAAACCAGATTCTTATGGTCCGTAAGGACCACCACATGATGTTTGGCTCCCTCCAGCCAATGTCTCCACTCTTCAAAAGCCCACTTCATGGCCAGTAACTCCCGATTACCCACGTCATAATTACGTTCAGTAGGAGAAAATTTTCGAGAGAAAAAGGCACAAGGGTTACTTTTAGAGGTCTCTGGATCTTTTTGGGACAAAACGGCACCTGCCCCAATTTCAGAGGCATCAACCTCCACCTGAAATGGCAGAGAAACATCAGGCTGCCGTAGAACAGGAGCAGAAGTGAATCTCTGCTTAAGTTCCTGAAATGCAGAGACTGCCTCAGGAGGCCAATTCACCACATCAGAACCCTTTTTGGTCAAATCAGTTAATGGTTTAACAATAAACGAGAAATTACCAATAAATTTACGATAAAAATTGGCAAAACCCAAAAATCTTTGAAGAGCCTTTAATGAAGTAGGTTGGACCCAATCACAGATGGCCTGAACCTTGACCGGGTCCATTTCAATAACAGATGGGGACAAAATGAATCCCAGAAATGAGATCCTCTGTACGCCAAAAAGACACTTTGATCCCTTCACATACAGAGCATTCTCTCTCAAAATCTGGAATACAGTTCGAACATGTTTCACATGAGAGTCCCAGTCATTAGAAAAAATCAAGATATCATCCAAATAAACAATCAGAAATTTATCCACAAAATCCCTGAAAATGTCATTCATGAAGGACTGGAAGACAGAAGGAGCATTAGTGAGCCCAAAGGGCATCACAAGGTACTCAAAATGCCCCTCAGGGGTATTGAATGCCGTCTTCCATTCATCCCCGTGCTTAATGCGAATAAGGTTATATGCCCCCCTGAGGTCAAGCTTGGTAAACCAAGTAGCGTTTTTCACCCTGGAAAACAGGTCAGAAATCAAAGGTAACGGGTATTGATATTTTACAGTAATATTGTTCAAAAGACGATAATCAATACACGGCCTTAATGAACCATCCTTTTTGGCCACAAAGAAAAAACCGGCACCTAAGGGAAGAGGATGGTCTGATATGACCCTTCTCCAATGATTCCTTGATATAAGACCGCATAGCGTCTTGTTCAGGTACAGACAAGTTAAAAAGGCGACCTTTAGGGAATTTACTACCAGGCACTAATTCAATAGCGCAGTCATAGCTCCTATGGGGAGGCAAGGATGCAGATTTACTTTCGCTAAACACATCAGAAAAATCAATCAAAAAGTCAGGAACATCCTGAGCCTGGGGGAGGCAGAAAAAACAGGAGTGTTGGTATTAACACATTGGCAGCCCCAACTGGTTACAGACACAGATTTCCAATCCAAAACAGGATTATGAGACTGCAACCAAGGGAAGCCCAGTACGATAATATCATGCAGATTATACAGAACCAAAAATTTACAGCACTCCTGATGATCAGGTTCAACCCTCATTATCACCTGAGTAGAGAACTGAGGTTTATTCTCAGCCAAAGGGGTAGAATCGATCCCCAGTAGGGGAATAGACTTCTGTAGGGGTATCAAGGGAACCCACAACGTTTAGCAAAATCATAATCCATCAGGTTAATAGCTGCTCCAGAATCAACGAAAGCCTGAGCAGAAAATGAGGACAGAGAGCATATCAGAGTGACAGTTAATAAAAACTTAGTCTGAACACTACCCAAGACAACTGAGCGTGCAAAACGTCTTCCCCGCTTAGGGCAGACTGAAATAGCATGAGAGGCATCACCACAGTAGAAACATAACCCATTGCGCTTTCGAAACTCATGACGCTGTGCCCCAGACACCACTCTATCACACTGCATGGGTTCAGAAGCAGGTTCACAAGGCAACACTATTCCACGCATACTTCTCTGCTCACGTAAACGTCTGTCAATTTGAATCGCTAATGACATAGAATCATTGAGACCAGAGGGGACAGAGAATCCCACCATAACATCCTTTACATTATCGACAGACCCTTCCGAAAAAGGGCCGCCAAAGCGTCGTCATTCCACTTGGTCAGGACTGCCCACCTACGGAATCTCTGACAGTATAACTCAGCGTCATCAAGCCCCTGATTTAATGCCAACAAGGCTTTTTCAGCTTGATCAGTGACATTAGGCTATCGTACAATAACCCCAAAGCCTGAAAAAATGCATCAACATCACTCAAAACAGGATCCCCAGGTGTCAGGGAAAAAGCCCAATCCTGAGGATCGCCGCGCAGGAGAGAGATGACAATTTGAACCTGCTGCGCTGCGTTCCCTGAGGACTTAGATTTTAAGGCAAAAAACAATTTACAATTATTTTTGAAATTCTGAAACTTAGCTCGATCCCCTAAAAACAAATCTGGCATGGGAATCCTAGGTTCCACAACAGGCAACCTAGCAAGATAGGTATCAATACTCCGAACCTCAGTGGCAAGCTGATCCACACGGCCAGACAACTGTGCAAACTCCATTGAGAGAAAAAAAAAAAATCCTCCCCAGCACCCAGAGATACAGAGGGAAAAAAAAAAATGCAACAAACAGAAAAATATCTCTGACAACTCTGACAACCTTTTTTCTTTCACAATATTTTTTCCCTTCTGTGAGTACCATACAATTTTCAATTTTTAGGCCGGTGATACTGTTATGTTTCGGTAGCTGAGGAGTGCAGATAAAAAGGCAATACACCAGAGCAGTTGGAATCTATGAGATTGCAGTACCCTGACTAACCACCACAACTAGAGGCAGCCGTGGAGCGTTCCTACGTTGGTCCTAGACGCCTCGTCACAGCCTGAGAAACTAACTACACCTAAAGATAGAAAGAGGAAAGCTATCTGCCCCGGAGCAGATCCCCAAAGAACATAGAAAGCCCCCAAACATGTAATGGTCGGTTAGACAAGAAGAAATACTGACACAGACAGAAAATAGCACGAGCAAACGTTGAGGCCCAAACTACCTAAATAGAAAAGGATAGGAAGGGCACTTACTGCAATCCCAAAAAACCCTGAAAAGCACCAACTCTACTAATTTCAAAATCACCTGAGATCACACGACCTCTACCACCTAAATTAGTTCTCTGGTGTAACAAAATCAAAACAGCAGCCACTGAAAAAACTGGAAAAAGCAAAAGTACAAACATCAGTGGCTGAACTAAACTGAGAGGGCAAAAGCCCCCGGAGGGGACCCTGAAGGCCCCCACAGAAGTGCAGGACAAAATGCAAAAATCAAGCACAAAAACAAAAAGAAGAAAATGTCTTATCTGTTAGCAGGAGATGCAGACACGACACAGCAGACTACAAAGGAAACAGGACTCAAGGATTGAGACCAGAACAATTGATCACCGGCAACCCTGATGGAAGGCGACTCCCTTATATAAGACCAGTCAGTAACACCTGATTCCCACTCCTCACAATCTTCACTGGACAGTCCAGTACCGCTTGTAACCACCAGAGGGAGCCTCTGCTCAGAACTCATTTCAAGTCCATTCACAACACTATCCTGTTGTATGTCAATTACACATTTTCTTTCATTCATTCTTAATGCACAAGAGAGCAGCAAGCCAACAGGATATTTCTTAATGAATAAAAAAAATCAAAACTTGGTGTTTGTCAGAGGAAGTTTGCTTGTCATAAGCAACTGTACTGAGATTTTATATTTCTTGTTGAATTCTTATTGAGAATGAGGAAAGAATATGAACCAAAATCTATACATTTAACAATGACTTTCTACCTAACAATTGTGTGTGCCAATAAATATTTTTTTATATACGTTGTAGCGATACTAATGGCCTCATAGTTAATGGGAGGTATGCATCACAGGGATGGCAGCTCCCTGTGATGTAGCCCGAAGTGTTTTTTCTGAAGTGTAAGTAAATTCTAAGTAGTTATTGGTTAGAGGTCGAGTTCCCGCTTCTGCACAGGGGGAATCTCGAGCCGTTCCCGCTGCGGTCTCCCATCCAACTCCAGCCGCAGCCGCAGTGGAACCTACTTAGCAGAGACGTCGGTCCCAGCATCTTGCACAGCCTGATACGGTACAAAGGGTTACTGCTGCCTTTCCAGGTTCTGTCATTGTAGCCAGTACTGATCAGCGGCCAGCAGACAGCTGTAGAATTAAGTCCCCTTCTAAGCATGCCCAGGGCAAGGTCTTCCATTGGAGAACAAGGGTCACATGCTCAGGTACTGCAGCAACTCCTATTTGTCCACCAGGAAGGTCCTGAAACTGCTTGTGTTCTGGAAAAGTTTCTCATTGGTCCTTTTCTGGAAGGTCTTGTAGTTGCTGCTATAAAAGGGTTGCATGGCCGCACGGCCATGCGCTAGTATCAATTCTGTTATGTGCTTTGCGCCAGTGTGATTATGTACGCATGCGGTTAGGGCTCGGCTGAAATAAGCCCCTAGAATACCGGCACCTCCGGTGAGGAGTTTTTGTTTGCACGTGTTCAGGGCTTGGCTGAAGTAGACTCTAGAATACCGGCTACTCCGATGAGGAGTTGGTTGTTTGCGTTACTGACTGCATGACCACAGACTTCTATCCGCTCATCAATTATCTGTGTACTCCTGTGGTGTTAACAGGACACAGTCTCTATCTCAGCGTCTATGTCAGCGACTCTGTGAAATAACAAAGTTCGCTCATACCGCCATATAGTGCAACAGCATCTATGTCTACGACTCTGTGAAGCAACAGAACTCGCTTATACCGCCATATCCTGTCATCTTATGAGCAGCAGGCTCTGCCTGCATGGTGGACCCAGGGCTGCGAATGCATTAATTATTTATATTTATTTTGTGCGTTCCGCAGACCATATCAGTATAATATCGCCAGGGTCTGGCTAGCAAAATGGCGGACGACCAGCGTCTGCAGCGGTACATCCAGCAGCTGGAGGGTAGGTTGGCGACTCTAGAGCGCACAACCTCAGCTGTGGATGTTACCGCAGTCGCTGTTCAGGCTGCTAGTGTGGCTGCAGCCAGTTTGTCCTCTGATATGCCTGCTCCGACTTTTTCCCGCCTCCCACTTCCAGACAAGTTTGCTGGTGACAGTAAACAATGTCGGGGATTCATGAGTCAGTGCTCCATACATTTAGAGCTTCTGGCTGCACTTTTTCCTACGGAGCGGGCGAAAGTGGGTATTATCATATCCCTTCTGTCGGGCAGGGCATTGGAGTGGGCAACGCTGTTGTGGGAGCGCGATGATCGTGTGTTGCAGAGTGATCCTCTCTTCCTGGATACTCTGAGACAGGTCTTTTTAGGACCTCCTGTCACCCACGATACGGCGCTCCAACTGTTGGCAATTACCCATGGATCATCCATGGTCAGCCAGTTCGCTGTCCAATTTCAGACTCTGGCCTCTGAGCTGGAGTGGCCAGATAAAGTCCTTATACCAGTGTACTGGAGGGGACTGGCAGACCATGTGAAGGACGCCTTGTCCACCAGGGAGATTCCCGCCACACTGGAGGAGCTCATTACCATATCTACCCGCATCGACCTCCGTTTTAACGAGCGGAGGTTGGAGCGGACCCAGTGTAGGCAGAGATTCTGGCTGGCGCCCACCTTCGCCAGACGTCTTGAATCTTTCGTTCAGGCGCCCGATTCCCCTGAGATCATGGAAGTTTCTCGAGCAAGACCTAAGTCTCGGGCCGCTCGAGTACCTGTGATTTGTAATGTTTGCCAACAGTTAGGGCATCATGCTAATAAATGTCCACAGCGGTCGGGAAACGACCGCTTCTTGTAACCATTGGAGGAGGTTCACTAGACACAGCAGTACACGCCTCCAAGTTGTCCTTTAAGGGGACAATCAATTTAGGCTCATCCACTATAACAGTTACACTTTGTGTTGGACTCTGGAGTAGAAGGAAATTTCATGTCTTCTACCTTTGCTCTCCGCCACTCAATACCTCTGGTGATGCTCGCCAAACCAGTGACTGTTCGAGTAGTGAAAGGGTCGACACTGCCTTCACAAATCACACATCAGACCATCCCTTTCACGTTATCTATGTCCCCTTCCCATCAGAAGATTATCTCACTTCTTGTCATTCCCGAGGGAATAGACGAGATTTTGCTGGGGATGCCCTGGCTCCGTTTCCATTCCCCACATATTGAGTGGATCTCTGGGAAATATTGGGTTGGAGTGAGTCATGTAAAGGCACATGTATGAGGGAATGCATTCAGGTGGCTACTACAGAGATACCCGCAGATCTTACTTCCCTTCTCAAATACTATTGGTGTTATGCAGACGTGTTCTCCAAGAAGGCTGCGGAGATCCTTCCTCCTCACCGACCCTATGACTGTCCTATTGACCTCTTGCCTGGAGCAGAACCTCCTCGGGCACGAGTCTATCCCCTTTCTCTCCCGGAGACGGAGGCTATGTCTCAATACATTCAGGAGAATCTGGCAAGAGGATTCATTAGGAAGTCATTGTCACCTGCAGGGGCGGGGTTCTTCTTCGTTCAGAAGAAGAATGGAGAATTATATCCATGCATTGATTACAGGGGTCTTAACGCTATTACCGTTAAGAATAAATACCTGTTGCCCTTGATTTCTGAGCTCTTTGATAGGCTACGAGGAGCAAGGGTATTTACTAAATTAGATCTGAGGGGTGCTTATAACCTGATTCGCATCCGTGAGGGGGACGAATGAAAGATGGCTTTTAATACCAGAGATGGGCACTATGAATATCTGGTGATGCCCTTCGGGCTCTGTAATGCCCCAGCCGTATTCCAAGACTTTGTTAACGACATCTTCCGGGATATGCTTTCCACCTCAGTTGTAGTCTATCTGGATGATATTCTCATCTTCTCCCCAGACATTGACTCCCACCGGAAAGATGTCTGCAGAGTCTTCGACCTCTTACGGGCAAATTCTCTCTACGCAAAGTTGGAGAAATGTATGTTTGAGCAGGGGTCCTTACCCTTCCTGGGCTATATCATCTCCGCCAAGGGACTGGCTATGGATCCTGCCAAACTACAGGAGGTGATGGACTGGCAAGAACCCCATTCTCTGAAAGCGGTGCAGCGCTTTATGGGGTTCATTAATTACTATCGTCAGTTTATTCCCCACTTCTCAACTTTGGTAGCTCCCTTGGTAGCCCTCACCAAGAAGGGAGTAAATCCCAAATTGTGGTCAGAAGAGGTCTCCAAGGCCTTCACTTCTATTAAGTCCCATTTTGCTAGTGCTCCCATCCTACATCGCCCCGATGTTGATAAGCCGTTTATATTGGAGGTGGATGCCTCATCTGTTGGTGCTGGAGCAGTTCTCTTCCAAAAGGATGCTCAAGGTCGGAAGCATCCTTGCTTCTTCTTTTCCAAGACCTTCACACCAGCGGAGAGGAATTATTCCATCGGGGACAGGGAGTTGCTAGCAATGAAGTTGGCCTTCTCTGAGTGGAGACATCTGTTGGAGGGGGCTAGCTTTCCCTTCCAAGTCTTCACAGATCACAAAAATCTGGTGTATCTACAAACTGCCCAGCGGCTAAATTCCCGTCAGGCCAGATGGTCCTTATTTTTCTCCCGCTTTCACTTCACCCTCCATTTTCTTTTGGGAGAGAAGAATATCTGAGCTGACCCTCTCTCTCGCTCCGTCGTGTCTTCCGAGGAGGAGGAGGGGAGCCGCGACTTATTGTCCCTCTGAGAACCTGAGAACTGTAGCTCTGGCGTCGCTAGAGTCTGTGCCTCAGGGCAAGACTTGTTCTAATTTGCGACTGGAGGTTCTCTCTTGGGCCCATTCGTCCAGGGTGGGTGGATATTTTGGGAGAAAAAGGACGTCCGAGCTACTGGCGAGGACGTACTGGTGGCCGCATATGGTCCGGGACGTTGGAGACTATATTCGGGCATGTGTCTCCTGCGCCAAAAATAAGTCCCCTCGTCAACGGCCAGCTGGGTTACTTTATCCATTGCCGGTGGCAGACAGACCCTGGGAGATGGTCGGGATGGACTTTGTGGTAGGCCTACCCAAGTCTCATGGTTGCACCATCATATGGGTTATCACCGACCACTTCTCTAAAATGGAGCACTTGGTACCGCTACCCCGGTTACCTTCTGCACGGGCCATGGCGGCACTGTTTATTAGACACATCTTCCGCTTACACGGTATGCCGGACAAAATTGTCAGTGACCGGGGTCCCCAGTTTGCGTCTCGGTTCTGGAGAGAGCTTTGTCGCCTTCTCAGTATTGAATTAAATCTCTCTTCTGCCTATCATCCCGAGACGAATGGGTTGGTAGAGAGGGTGCCAACCAGACCTTGGTCACATATCTGTGACATTTTGTTTCAGCCAGGCAGGATGACTGGGCATCCTTGCTACCGTGGACAGAGTTTGCATTAAACAACGCCGTGGCTGATTCCACTGGACAAATTCCATTCCTCCTTAATTACGGTCAGCATCCGTGGGTTCCTGTGCCTATGCCCATGTCTTCCACCATCTCCAGGGTAGCAGACTGGGCTGTGGATGCACGGAACATTTCGGACCGCACTCAGGATGCCATTCTGGCCTCCAAGGAGAGGATGAGGTCCACCGCCGATGCACACCGGCGCCCCGCTCCGACTTTTGCCCCTGGAGACTTAGTGTGACTCTCTGCCCATAACATCATGCTGCGAGTAGAGTCCACTAAGTTTTCACCTCGCTTCTCGGGTCCCTTCAAGGTCCTCAAACAGGTGAATCCTGTTCTCTATCGCCTAGCCCTTCCGCCGCACCTGGGTATCACCAACACATTCCATGTCTCCCTCCTGAAACCCGTATACTTGTCCCGGCTTTCCGAGTCATCTGCCGGGACATCGGGTTCGTCTGCAGACGACTATGAGGTGAATGCTATTTTGGGGTGCAAAGTGGTATGTGGCAAAAAGTTTTATTTGGTGGATTGGAGGGACTATGGGCCTGAGGATAGGTCATGGGAGCCTGCTGAGCATATTCAGGCTCCGCAGCTCATTGCTGCCTTTGAGCGTAGCGAGGCCCAAGGAAGGGGGGGCCATATGGGGGGTAATGTTAAAGGTCGAGTTCCCGCTTCTGCACAGGGGGAATCTCGAGCCGTTCCCGCTGCAGTCTCCCATCCATCTCCGGCCGCAGTGGAACCTCCTCAGCAGAGACGTCGGTCACAGCATCTTGCACAGCCTGATACGGTACAAAGGGTTACTGCTGCCTTTCCAGGTTCTGTCATTGTAGCCAGTACTGGTCAGCGTCCAGCAGACGGCTGTAGGATTAAGTCCTGCTTTTCCCCTTCTGAGCATGCCAAGGGCAAGGTCTTCCATTGGAGAACAAGGGTCACATGCTCAGGTACTGCAGCAACTCCTATTGGTCCACCAGGAAGGTCCTGAAACTGCTTGTGTTCTGGAACAGTTTCTCTTTGGTCCTTTTCTGGAAGGTCTTGTAGTTGCTGCTATAAAAGGGTTGCTTGGCCACATGGCAATGTGGTAGAATACCGCCCCTAGAATACCTAGAATGCCCCTAGAATACCGGCACCTCCGGTGAGGAGTTTTTGTATGCACGTGTTCAGGGCTTCTCTGAAATAGCCTCTAGAATACCTGCTACTCCGGTGAGGAGTTGGTTGTTTGCATTACTGACAGCATGACCACAGACTGCTATCCCTCAGCAATTATCTGTGTACTCCTGTGGTGTTAACAGGACACAGTCTCTATCTCAGCGTCTATGTCAGCGACTCTGTGAAGTAACAGAGTTCGCTCATACCGCCATATAGTGCCACAGCGTCTATGTCTGCAACTCTGTGAAGCAACAGAACTCGCTTATACCACCATATCCTGTCATCTTACTAGCAGCAGGCTCTGCCTGCACGGTGGACCCCGGGCTGCGAACACATCCATTATTTATATTTATTTGGTGCGTTCCGCAGACCCTAACAGTTATTGTTCACATATGTGTCAGGGCTACCGGTAGCTCTGAGAGTTGGGAGGGTCGGGCTACCCATTTACCTCGCTCCGTGGTGAGGGGGGGCTCACTGTACCCTATTTTGCCTGAAGATATGTGTGTGGTTGTGAATTTTGAAGACCTGTGATGAGGTCATGATCATGTAACTAGCCATGTGATTGGTAACTGGGAGTGGTTACAACTTTGTAGGTGTGTTGCACATGAGAGTGAGTGTGTTGTGAGTCTGTCAGTCTGGACAGAGCTCCCATGTTTCCAGGCTGGACATTGCACAGACTGGGATAGCAGTGCTGGCGAGTCTGAGCCAGAAAAATGGACTGTCTTGAAAACCGTGAGTGATACTGATCGGGGTCAGTGAGAAGTGCTTATAGGATACCTCTGAGGATAAGAGGCATCCGAGAACCTGAGTGGCCAAGAGGTAACGGAACAGAGTCCGAGTTATACTGACCGGAGTGAGTGAGAAGTATTTGTGAGGAAGAGACTGTGTATTGCTGTTTAAGGGATACCTCTGAAGACAAGAGGCATCCGGGAACCTGTGTGGCCGACACCAGCAGGTAACGGAAGGGAGTAAGTGTTATACTGACCAAGGTCAGGAAGAGACTGTATTTTGTGCTATATTTACGGGATACCTCTTGAAGATAAGAGGCATCCAGGAACCTGTGTGGCCGACACCAACAGGTAACGGACAGGAGTCCTTGTTGTACTGATCGGGGTCAGTAAGAGACTGTGTTCATTTTGGTAAAGGTGAATGTATAACAGACAGTATAATGGCTGCTGCATACTGGTGAATAATAAACCAAATGGATTCGTTTTAACCCTGAGTGTGCCAGTGTTTACCTCCAAGACCTGCAAAATGAGTGATCCATATCCACAGACAGTGTAGAATCTTACAATCTGTAGTGATGATCGAGCACTAAAATGCTCGGGTGCTCATTGCTCAGGTCGAGCAAATTGGAATATTGGGGTACTCGACCCGAGCAACGAGCCCAATGTAAGTCTATGGGAAAACCGATCATTTTTGCCGCGATACCCCTGGGGGTCCTTTTAGGGTCCAAAAACGTCTGAAATCGATGGGAACAGTGCTTAAATGACACAGTAATATCATGGGGAATACCCCTGGAATTACCCTGCTGTGGACCAATGTTGTCAGAGTGTGACACCACTTTTACAGGCGCACACTAAAACATACAAAAACTAAACCAAAATGGATTTTCCAGGGAAATATGCTAAGGAACATCCTTTCCAGGGTAATAATTTGTATGTAAGATAAAATAAATAACCCCAAAAAATGTACCTCCACCACTTGGGCTATGTTCACACGCAGCGTTTTTGATGCGTTTTCCAACTTTATCATTGCTTTTAACCAATACAGGTGCATTCACTGGGAAGTAGTGTTGAGCGATACTGCTCGATATCTAAAAATATCGTATCGAAATGGTATCGCCGATATCACTAAATATCGTCGATATCCGATTCCGATACCGGAAGTCCAATGTAAGTCTATGGGAACAAAAAATCGCAACCAAAAAAAACCTTTCTTTCGTTGTAAACACAAAATATACACACATAGAATACATATATATATATATATATATATAAAATATATATATATTGTGAGACAGTGAGGATATGTGGTGAATGGGGTGTACATTTCACCTAGGTTCTTTGCTAACTATAAGGGAAATGGGTGGCTTTGTAGACCTGGTGGTAGAGAAAGGTCACTACACCTTGCATTCATTGCACACTTGCAGCTCAAACCTGAAGCCAATCAGCTGTTAATTTAGGAAGCCAGAAATAGGTGTCTGCGAGCACAGTCAGGGAGCTCATTCAGTCTGGACCAGGGGTCCAGGCACAGAAGGTGTCTCCAAGAGTATTAGAGCTGTCTTCAGCCTGGACACAGAGAGGTGTCCTGGCACAAGGAAGCAGTCTCTGTGAGAATGCTCCAAGAGTGTTAGAGCTGTCTTCAGCCTGGACACAGAGAGGTGTCCTGGCACAAGGAAGCAGTCTCTGTGAGCATGCATGCTGATGATTACTGAAGAGGAGGGGAGCCGTCTCAGTCTGGGTGCAGGAAGGACCCCGGACACAGGAGTGTCTCTGTGAACCTCCATGCTGATGATTACTGAAGAGGAGGGGAGCCATCTCAGTCTGGGTGCAGGAAGGACCCCGGACACAGGAGGGTCTCTGTGAACCTCCAGCATAATGACTACTGAATAGGAGTGGATCTTTCTCAAGTCTGGAAGTCGAGTGGACCTTCAGACATAAGGAGGAGTATCTGGGAGACTCCATACTGGTAACATATATCATATGTGTTTTTTTGGGCACAGACTGATAGAGTCTGGGTTCCTGATAGAAAGGGACATTATATAAGTGTAATTAGTGGCTAGACAAGCCCAGGTCTTTTGTTTATGCTTTGTTTTTATCTGTTTGCTGTGGACTTTAATAAAACTGGTTGCGGCCAGTTTTCACCAAACTGCTGTCTGAATGAACTGTTTCCGTGCCATTCTGTCTACCCAGACAGCGATCCTAGAGCTAAACCCCCCGGAAGGCTACAATTGGCGGAGAATGCTGGGGCAGCGCAGGGCCTGATACAGTTAGTGCTGGAGTGTGCGTGCGGCACAGTGGCGAGAGACAGCATTAAAGGTGAAGTCTATTGAAATAGCAGCAGAAAAAAAAAAGTGTGTCAGCAGAAACGTCTGTTTGGAGCAGTCTTAAAGAGACAGTAGCCCTAATAGACTTTGCAAAGAAAAAAAAAAAAAAAAAAAAGTGTGTTTGCACAGCAAAGTTGAACTTGTTGTGGAAAAGACTGTGAAGTGTGCAGCAGCAAAGGAGAAATGTCTTTTGGAGAAGTCTTAAAGAGACAGTGGCCCTAATAGAGTTTGTAGAAAAAAAAAAAATTGTCTGCACAGCAGAGCTGAATTTTTCTATGGAAAAGACTGTAGAGTGTGTATGTCTTGAGTGAAGACTGCCGTTGTTAAGACAGAGAAGTCTGACAGCATGGATGACAGCATGGAGGCGCTGTTTGAACAAATGGCACAAGTTAATGTGCAACATAAAACTGCCGTGGTTGAGACAGATAAGTCCGGCCGTGTGAAGGAGCTCATTGAATACCTGGTACAGGCCCAGCGAAGCATGCAGCAGAGCATGGAGCAGCAGCGCCTGCAGTACCAGCGGCAAATGCAGCAGTACCAGCAGCAAATCCTGCAGCAGCAGCAGGAGAATAACCGGTTGTTTTTTGAACAGGTTGCAGCACTGCAGGGGACTTGTGGTGCATCGTCACAAAGTAATGTTGCAAAGTCACCTGACTTGTCCGCTGTGAAGAGGGCGGTAAGACGGTCCTTGGAAAAGATGACACCTCGTGATGATGTGGAGGTATATCTCACTAGGTTTGAGAGACTGGCAGAGAAGGAGAATCTGCCCCTATCTGAATGGGCCATGATGGTCGCACCATATCTGATTGGAGAGCCCCAAAGGGCATATGCTGACCTGAGCGAGCAGGACAGCCAAGACTATGCTAAGATGAAAGTGGAGATTCTTACCCGGCTGGGTGTTATGGTGACAGCCCATGCCAGAGGAGTTCATGACTGGAGATACAGTTGGGAGTCTGCAGTCAGCAGGCCTGATTATGGAGTTGAAAAGGTGGTAGTGAACCACTACACCCGAGCATGTCCTACAGTGAACCGCTACACCCGAGCATGTTCTCCTGAGGTACAGCCGTCTGAGAGGACGTCACTTCAGAGTTCCCGGACGTCGAACTCTCCCGGTAAGAGCGTTCCATCTGTTGGGGACATGGGGTATGCTGATAAGCGGGTTCAGGCCCGAGGGGACATGTGGGTGGAAGAGTGTGATGGACAGTGTTGGAGATGTCGTGATATTGCAGCCAACTGTCCACTAGAGGGGGAGCCTATGTGCCGTGATGTTGGCAGATCCCTCTCTCTCTGCGCAGAACCTGTGTGTGTGACCACCGCAACCGAAGAGACTGGACCACAGGTGTCCCCGGTGGTTACAAATGGTTGCTCAGCGCAGGCCCTCTTGGACTCAGAAGTCCAGTGACTTCCGTATGTGACAGCCTGATTGATAGGGACTTCATCCCTGATAAGCACTTGAGTATGGTGTGCATCCATGGAGACACCAAAGTCTACCCAGAGACTGCCGTGGACTTGGTCCCCAAACTCGGGGAGATTTCATGTGAAGTGGGGGTAGTGAAGACCCTGGTGCAACCCGTTATATTGGGTAATGACTTTCCCCGGTCTAAGGATCTCTGGGGGAAGGGTGATTCTGATGGACAGTGTGATGAAGCCCCTACTGAGGGTACGCAGTCCCGAGGGGCGGAACACGATGCTAGTGGGATGTTAAAATTATGTGATAATGATGATGATAATGCTAATGATGATGATGAACCTGATAATGATGATGACCATGAAAATGGTGCTGATGCTGGTAATGATAGTGATGATAATACTGATCATAGTCATGATAATGATGTTGATAATAATGATGACTGTGACAGTGATGAAATTCCTTTGCAGGTGATGTTGGGAGACGAGGATGGTGGTTCTCGGGAACCGAGTGTCCCTGACTTGCCTGTGTCCTGTGACGGTTTTGAGAGTGAGCAGTGGCGAGAACCCTCTCTTAAAACAGCACAGGAAAATATGATTGTTCTAAATGAGGTTTCCCAGGAGCCTGACTCTGAGGAGAGGTTCTCTCATGTTGCCATAAACACTGAAGTCCAGGGAGAGGTTGTGAGTCAGCTCCTAGTACCTGAACTATATAGAAGTGTAGTGCTGGGGTTGTCACATAGTCACATACTTGAGGGACCAGATGATGAAGTTAATGTTGTGGATGACATGTTAACTAAGGTTCCAGATCAGGATGTGAATGAGAATGAATTCTATACTCCTGAAAGTGAGCAGGATGAGAATGAGAGTGAAGTGTCTAGCCCTGAAAGTGAGCCGGATGTGGCTGAGAAAAAGGGGTCCGACAGGGATAGTGGGAGTGATAATGAATCATCTGATGACAATGGAGCAACCAGTGCAAGTGAGGAAGGCATGGTGGCAGAGGAGGTTGAGAGTCCTGAGAAGAGGACTGATGCTGACCTTACAGCCAGACAGAAGATGCCATCTGTAGATGTTTTACAGTTGGGACAAAGAGAGCGACTACTTCCAGCCCAAGAAAGGGAGAGACGAGAGGCTTCCCTGGGGATTGGCAGTAGACGTGCTAAAACAACGAGGGGTAGAGATGACGCTTCTGTTAGCTCACGGCTGAGTGTGAGACCCGGTGGCGGACGAAAAGACAGAGAGTCAGACTCAGAACTACCAGTAAATTTGACTGGACGATGGACTCGTGACCGCAACGACGGTAGGAGTCAGTTCGGGAAAGAAAGGTCGGGTGAGGTGACACCGACACAAGGACAAGGCCAACATTCTGACCGCTGGGGGCGGGAGAGGCCTAACAAAGAGGTGATATTGCATAGTGCCCAAAATCAACTGAGACGGAGTGACTGGCAGAGGCGACCGAGGGGGATCTCTGGTCGGGTGGCAGGTGTTCGACCCCACAAATTTGAACAGAGGGGGCACTGGGGTATGGCCCTCAGGATATGCATGGAGGCATGTGATGGATGGACGGTATGTATCGCAGAGGTGGGTGGCCCTGTGATGGAAGCCTGGATATATTTTGGTTCAGCAGATCTACTGCTGAGACTTGTGCTATACATTGGGAGGCTTCCAGGTGACTTGGAGAGCTGGGCGGGTCCAGTCACCTACAAACCCACCCAAGGGGTATGTGTCTAAATACCTAGGATAAACTTGTATGCAGAGGGGACGGATGGGTAATGCAGCACTGGCTGGCATTCATTTAATGGATCAGTATGTATGTTTTGACTGTCCATGTTCCTTCTCCTCAGTTGACTGGTCACATGACTGTGACATCACACAGTGTGTGTGTGTGTGTGTGTGTAAGGGTATAGAAACCCTGCTTAATGGAAGATAAAGATGAAGCTGATGTTGGCTATGACTTGAGCTGTGTTCACTGTCTCTTTAGGTTTGTTGACCAGTCCTCCGGTCTGGATGACCAGCCCTCCGGTCTGGAGAAGAGGGGGGGGATATGTGAGACAGTGAGGATATTGGTGAATGGGGTGTACATTTCACCTAGGTTCTTTGCTAACTATAAGGGAAATGGGTGGCTTTGTAGACCTGGTGGTAGAGAAAGGTCACTACACCTTGCATTCATTGCACACTTGCAGCTCAAACCTGAAGCCAATCAGCTGTTAATTTAGGAAGCCAGAAATAGGTGTCTGCGAGCACAGTCAGGGAGCTCATTCAGTCTGGACCAGGGGTCCAGGCACAGAAGGTGTCTCCAAGAGTATTAGAGCTGTCTTCAGCCTGGACACAGAGAGGTGTCCTGGCACAAGGAAGCAGTCTCTGTGAGAATGCTCCAAGAGTGTTAGAGCTGTCTTCAGCCTGGACACAGAGAGGTGTCCTGGCACAAGGAAGCAGTCTCTGTGAGCATGCATGCTGATGATTACTGAAGAGGAGGGGAGCCGTCTCAGTCTGGGTGCAGGAAGGACCCCGGACACAGGAGTGTCTCTGTGAACCTCCATGCTGATGATTACTGAAGAGGAGGGGAGCCGTCTCAGTCTGGGTGCAGGAAGGACCCCGGACACAGGAGTGTCTCTGTGAACCTCCAGCATAATGACTACTGAATAGGAGTGGATCTTTCTCAAGTCTGGAAGTCGAGTGGACTGGACCTTCAGACATAAGGAGGAGTATCTGGGAGACTCCATACTGGTAACATATATCATATGTGTTGTTTTGGGCACAGACTGATAGAGTCTGGGTTCCTGATAGAAAGGGACATTATATAAGTGTAATTAGTGGCTAGACAAGCCCAGGTCTTTTGTTTATGCTTTGTTTTTATCTGTTTGCTGTGGACTTTAATAAAACTGGTTGCGGCCAGTTTTCACCAAACTGCTGTCTGAATGAACTGTTTCCGTGCCATTCTGTCTACCCAGACAGCGATCCTAGAGCTAAACCCCCCGGAAGGCTACAATATATACATGTCATTGTGACATATATTATATATATATATATATACATATATTTATAGTTTATACACTTCTACATAGTAAAATAGACTCTGATTCAATTGCGGGTAAAGCCGTGACATACCCCATAGAAGTCGACGGGCTCGGTGCCGAGTACCCCCAAAACCTCTTGCTCTGTGCGACTCAACTTGGGCGTCACAAACAGGATTCTGTAGCTCGCTATAAGCGAGTCCTGTGTGCCTGAATTGAACTGGTTTTGTGCTTGAGAATTGCTAAAATCATCAGAGAATGTATTTGCCATTTTTCCGCCATATCTGCGTCACGACGAGGCACTGGTGAAGAAGAAGGGCGTGCTCTTCGTGGGTGTACACTCACTCAGTGGCCGACCACTCTAAATGGTACTGCAATGTAAGATCGTGCCCCACAGCTCTTGAGTTCCGCCTCCTCATCCTCCTCAGTGTGCGGAAACTAACACGAAGGTCTCGCCTCACTACAAAAGAGGGGCCCTCTCCAGATGCTAATGACACATGTGACTTGGCAGAGATGGCTAATGGACACGAGCAGAAGTGTGAAGGGATGGAGCAGTCAGAGCTCTCCCCCACGGAAGCGACCCGATCGCCACGGAACCACCGTTGGGCACCCGGCCTGGAAACCCCTTTCGCTGGAAGAAGCGGAGGATACCCTAAGAGGCCTGGCCCGGCACCGGGAGGAGGTCGCCAGGATGGAAGCCAGCTGGCGTGCCCTAAAACTAAACTTGGAGCGGCGCCAATCCCTCTTACCTGAAGTGTCTGTACCGGAAGGTGAGGCACCCGTTCTAGTAGAGGAGTCCGTGCGGGCATCCCAGCCCTTGCAATGTGATCCGGTTGACGTTGTCGCAGTGGAGGCACCCGTTCCTGCAAAAACCTCTGCACCGGCAGCACCCCAGATCCCGCTGTCTGCCCCCGTCGCTGAGACAGAAGAAGCGACACCTGTCCTCATGGAGGAGGCCGCGCAGGCACCAGAGGTCTACCAGTCTGTACCGGAGCCCCGACTGTCATCTGTTCCAGAGCCGGCTGCTTCCTCCGCAGGTGAGCGCCGCCAGGACTGGGGGGCGCCAGTAGAGCTGCCGCAAACCGGACACTGTAAGCTGCAGTTTGATGGTGGAGACATGGAGCTGCTGGTGGAGGAGAATTTCAACCGGCGTCAGGAGGAAGAGTGGAGACGTTGGGAGCGGGAAGCAGAGCGACAAATGGAGCAGCGAGAAACCCAAAAGCTTCGCCAACGTCAGCTGGAGAAGGACCGGGCAGATAAGGACCGGATGAGAAAAGATAAAGGAACCCTGTGGGAGCCGCGGCGTAAGGGTGCAGTACGGAGCTTTAAATTGAAAGGTGGTTGGGGCTTCATCCAGGAGCCTGGACTTTATTTAGAAGTTTTTGTGAACCGGCGGGACGTGGAGGCTCACCTCCCAGAAGGACACCCGGGGAGGGACCTGTTGCCAGGAGACTTGGTGACTTACACCCGACACTGGGGTTCCAATGGATGGTACGCCCTAAATGTTACCGGGTGCGACCCCTACTCCCCAGAGTGTCAGGAACCTGTGAGACCCTCGGAGCCTTCAGCCTCCCACATCCAGACCTCTGCAAAAGTGCCCACCCCACGCCGTAAATCTCCCCAGCCTCGCTCAGTGGTCTCCTCAGCAGCCCCAGCTATGGACATGATAAGTATAGCTGGCCCGTACCCGGCGCCTGTTAGGCCCCCTGGGGTTCGTTCAGTCCGGGACATAGGGGTCCAGACCCGGAGGGAGATGAAAGAGGTGGCCACACAGACCCAGATAGCGGGTCACGACTTGACTGTACAGGCCACACGACGTCATCAGGTCCTGGTGGTCCTTGGTGTCTCGGATGTTTGGCAAGCATCAGAAGAGTACCAGGTGGTACCTGGAACACCCCTGCCAAAGAATTATAAATAACCCAGGCAGGGTCCCTGTATGTAAATAGTTAAATATGTAAATAGTTAAATTGTTGATGTACCCGGACGGGTGAATGTTCATAAAAAATTTTTTAAATTTAATAAAAAACACAACACAGTTTTCATTACTTTTATTACAGTCTCATCTTGCGACGCCATCGATCTCCTGTAAAAAAGTGAAAAAAAAAACAGCAGTATACCACCTGTCCGACGCAGTCCATAGTAACGAGTGTCCCACGACGATCCAGCTCTGCTACATCAGAATGACAGGCAGAGCCTGTCATCCCGGCGCAGCACAGCTGATCACCTGCTTCCCCGGCGGTGACGTCATCGGACTGACTGCTTTATGGCCGGGATTACCCAGCAGTCACTGCAGTTATCGCGAGAAACTGCATGTAACCGCCGGGGAGAAGAGGATGGCGGCCATGAAGCAGTCCAGGCCGTGACCGCCGGAGATCTTCTGCCAGGTAAGTGCCACTGACTCCTGACAGACCCGACCGACGGACACTGACAGTGACAGACCCGACCGACGGACACTGACAATGACAGTGACAATCCCGATTCCGGTATTCGAGATGACGAAAATATCGGTATTCGGAATCGAAAGGCCGATACAGCTAATATCGGCCGATATCCGATATTTGCAGTATCGTATCGCTCAACACTACTGGGAAGTCATTTTAGCATTTAACAAACTTAGCTGGCCATGTGGTGTGTGACACATCATCAGACACATCCTATTTTATTTATGAAGGAAGGACTCTGAAAGTCACAAAGCCTATTTTTATAGGGGCATCGGGCTGCATTAATCTTCTTAAAGGGCCATCAGTTGGCTATGCTTTGTTGTTCACATTATTAAACAGTGGGTCTCATATACTGTTATTGCCTATGCAGTGAGTGACTGGGCTGTCAAAAATTAGGACCCACCCCAATAACCTTTGACGAGATGTACGGGAGGGCCTCATGAAAAAGTGTTAAAATTATAGGAAAATGGGTCTCCCATAGTGTCAGCCTATGCATTGAATGCAAGGCCTGCCCTGCACCAAAGTAACACGTACCCCAATAACCCTTTCAACAGATGTACTTGAGGGCTTCATGACAAAAATGTTCCCATTAGAAGACAGTATGTCTCCCATAGTGTTAGCCTATGCATTGAATGCAAGGCCTGCCCTACACCAAAGTAAAATGCACCCCAATAACTCTTTCAACGGAAGTACTTGAGGGCCATATGACAAAAATGTTCCCATTATCAGACAGTGTGTCTCCCATAGTGTTAGCCTATGCATTGAATGTAAGGCCTACCCTGGACCAAAGTAACACGCACCACAATAAGCCTTTGAACCCACGTACTGGATGGCCAAATGAAAACCAAGTTAACATTATTCATTTGGTACTCCCATACTGTTTGCTTATGCATTGAATGCAAGGCCTGCCCTTCACCAAAGTAACACGGACCACAATAACCCTTTCAAAAGACGTACTTGAGGGCCTCATGACAAAAATGTTCCTATTAGAAGACAGTGTGTCTCCCATAGTGTTAGCCTATGCATTGACTGCAAGGTCTGCCCTGCAACAAAGTAACACACACCCCAATAACCCATTCAAAAGACGTACTTGAGGGCCTCATGACAAAAATATTCCCATTAGAAGACAATGTGTCTCCCATAGTGTTAGCTTATGCATTGAATGCAAGGCCTCCCCTACACCAAAGTAACACGCACCCCAATAACACTTTCAACAGACATACTTGATGGCATCATGACAGAAATGTTCCCATAAGAAGACAGTGTGTCTCCCATAGTGTTAGCTTATGCATTGAATGCAAGGCCTGCCCTGCACCAAAAAACACCCACCACAATAAGCCTTTGAAGCCACGTACTGGATGGTCACATGAAAATCAATTTAACATTATTCATTTGGTACTCCAATACTCTTTGCTTATGCATTGAATGCAAGGTCTGCCCTGCACCAAAGTAACACGCACCTCAATAACCCTTTCAACAGATGTACTTGAGGGTCTCATGAAAAAATGTTCCCATTAGAAGACAGTGTGTTTCCCATAGCGTTAGCCTATGCATTGAATGCATGGCCTGCCCTACACCAAAGTAACACGCACCCCAATAAGCCTTTGAACCCACGTACTGGATGGCCACATGAAAACCAAGTTCTCATTATTCATTTGGTACTCCCATACTGTATTGAATGCAAGGCCTGCCCTCCACCAAAGTAACACGTACCCCAATAACAGTTGGAATAGGTGTCCTGGATTTCCACGTGAAACCAAAGTTCCCATTTTTTTCATTTGGTACTGCCGTACTGTTAGTCTATGCATTGAATGCAAGGCCTGCCCTGTACCAAAGTAACCCACACCTCAATAAGCCTTTGAACCCAAGTACTGGATGGACACATGCAAACCAAGTTAACATTATTCATTTGGTACTTCCATACTATTTCTCACACAATCCTTATTGAAAAAATGACTAAGTATAGAATAGACAAGGCAACTGTTAGGTGGATTCATAACTGGCTTAGTGATCGGACTCAAAGAGTGGTCGTAAATGGCTGCACATCCAGTTGGAAGAATGTCTCAAGTGGGGTACCACAAGGCTCTGTTTTGGGCCCTGTATTGTTCAACATCTTTATCAATGATTTAGATGAAGGAATTGAGGGTAAACTGATCAAATTTGCTGATGACACAAAGCTAGGAGGGGTAGCTAATACTAGAGAAGAGAGAGAGAGGATTCAAAAAGATATAAATAAACTGGAGCAGTGGGCAGCAACTAACAGAATGGTTTTTAACAGGGAAAAATGCAAAGTACTACATCTGGGCAATAAAAATGAAAAAAGCATATACAAAATGGGAGGAATAGGGCTAAGTAACAGCACATGTGAAAAAGACTTGGGTATACTAATTGATCACAGACTGAACATGAGTCAACAGTGTGATGCAGCAGCAAAAAAGGCAAATACAATTCTAGGATGTATCAACAGAAGCATACAGTCTAGATCACATGAGGTCATTATTGCCCTCTACTCCTCTTTGGTCAGACCTCATCTGGAATAATGTGTCCAGTTTTGGGCACAACATTTTAAAAAAGACATCAACAAACTGGAGCAAGTTCAAAGGAGAGCCACCAGAATGGTGACCGGTCTGCAAACCATGTCCTATGAGGAACGGTTGCAGGATTTGGGAATGTTTAGCTTGCAAAAAGAAGTCTGAGAGGAGACTTAATAGCTGTCTACAAATATCTCAAGGGTTGTCACATTGTAGAAGGATCATCTTTATTCTCATTTGCACAAGGAAAGACTAGAAGCAATGGGATGAAACTGAATGGGAGGAGACACAGATTAGATATTAGAAAAAACTTCTTGACAGTTAGGGTGATCAAGGAGTGGAACAGGCTGCCACGAGAGGTGGTAAGTTCTCCTTCAATGGAAGTCTTCAAACAGAGGCTGGACAGACATCTGTCTGGGAAGATTTAGAGAATCCTGCTTTGAGCAGGGGGTTGGACCAGATGGCCCAGGAGGTCCCTTCCAACTCTACCATTCTATGATTCTATGATTCTATGAATGCAAGGCCTGCCCTGCACCAAAGTAACACAAACCACAATAACACTTTCAAAAGACGTACTTGAGGTCCTCATGACAAAAATGTTCCCATTAGAAGACAGTGTGTCTCCCATAGTGTTAGCCTATGCATTGACTGCAAGGTCTGCCATGCACCAAATTAACACACACCCAATAACCCTTTCAACAGATGTACTTGAGGGCCTCATGACAAAAATGTTCCCATTAGAAGACAGTGTGTCTCCCATAGTGTTAGCCTATGTATTGAATGCAAGGTCTGCCCCGCACCAAAGTAACACGCACCACAATAACCCTTTCAAAAGACGTACTTGAGGGCCTCTTGACAAAAATGTTCCCATTAGAAGACAGTGTGTCTCCCATAGTGTTAGCCTATGCATTGACTGCAAGGTCTGCCCTGCACCAAAGTAACACACACCCAAATAATCCTTTCAAAAGACGTACTTGAGATCCTCATGACAAAAATGTTCCCATTAGAAGGCAGTGTGTCTCCCATAGTGTTAGCCTATGCATTGAATCCAAGGCCTGCCCTACACCAAAGTATCACGCACCCCAATAACACTTTCAACAGACATACTTGATGGCCTCATGACAAAAATGTTCCCATTAAAAGACAGTGTGTCTCCATAGTGTTAGCTTATGCATTGAATGCAAGGCCTGCCTTGCACCAAAGTAACACCCACCACAATAAGCCTTTGAACCCACGTACTGGATGGTCTCATGAAAATTAAGTTAATATTATTCATTTGGAACTCCAATACTGTTTGCTTATGCATTGAATGCAAGGTCTGCCCTGCACCAAAGTAACACGCACCTCAATAACCCTTTCAACAGATGTACTTGAGGGTCTCATGAAAAAATGTTCCCATTAGAAGACAATGTGTTTCACATAGCGTTAGCCTATGCATTGAATGCACGGCCTGCCCTGCACCAAAGTAACATGCACCCCAATAAGACTTTGAACCCACGTACTGGATGGCCACATGCAAACCAAGTTAACATTATTCATTTGGTACTCCCTTACTGTTTGCTTATGCATTGAATACAAAGTCTGCCCTGCACCAAATTAACACGCACTCATTAACCCATTCAAGAAACGTACTTGAGGGTCTCATGACAAAAATGTTCCAAATAGAAGACAGTTTGTCTCCCATAGCGTTAGCCTATGCATTTAATGCAAGGCCTGCCCTGCACCAAAGTTACACACACCCCAATAAGCCTTTGAACCCAAAAATGTCCCCATTGGAAGACCGTGTGTCTCCCATAGTGTTAGCTTATGCATTGAATGCAAGTCCTGCCTTGCACCAAAGTAACACCCACCACAATAAGCCTTTGAACCCACGTACTGGATGGTCACATGAAAATCAAGTTAATATTATTCATTTGGAACTCCAATACTCTTTGCTTATGCATTGAATGCAAGGTCTGCCCTGCACCAAAGTAACATGCACTCCAATAACCCTTTCAACATACATACTTGCTGGTCTAATGACAAAAATTTTCCCATTAGAAGACAGTGTGTCTCCCATAGTGTTAGCTTATGCATTGAATGCAAGGCCTGCCATGCATCAAAGTAACACGCACCACAATATGCCTTTGAACCCACGTACTGGATGGCCACATGAAAACCAAGTTCACATTATTCATTTGATACTTCCATACTGTTGGCTTATGCATTGAATGCAAGGCCTGCCCTGCACCAAAGTAACACGCACCCCAATAACACTTGGAACAGATGTCCTGGATGGCCACAAGAAACCAAAGTTCCCATTTTTTTCATTTGGTACTGCCATACTGTTAGCCTATGCATTAAATGCAAGGCCTGCCCTACACCAAAGTAACACGCACCCAAATAACACTTGGAACAGATGTCCTGGATGGCCACATGAAACCAAAGTTCCTATTTTTTCATTTTGTACTGCCAAGCTGTTAGCCTTTGAACCCACATACTGAATGGCCACATGAAAACCAAGTTAACATTATTCATTTGGCACTCCAATACTGTTTGCTTAAATATTGAATACAAGGCCTGCCCTGCACCAAAGTAACACACACCACAATAACCCATTCAACAGACATACTTGAGGGCCTCATGACAAAAATGTTGCCATTAGATGACAGTGTGTCTCCCATAGTGTTAGCCTATGCATTGAATGCAAGGCCTGCCCTGCACCAAAGTAACACGCACCCCAATAACCCTTTCAACAGACATACTTGAGTGCCTCATGAAAAAAATGTTCCCATTAGAAGACAGTGTGTCTCCCATAGTGTTAGCCTATGCATTGAATGCAAGGCCTGCCCTGCACCAAAGTAACACGCACCCCAATAACACTTGGAACAGATGTCCTGGATGGCCACATGAAACCAAAGTACCCATTTTTTTCATTTGGCAGTGCCATACTGTTTGCCTAGGCATTGAATGCAAGGCATGCCCTGCTTCAATATTACACGCACACCAATAACTCTTTGAACCAATGTTCTGGATGGCCAACTGAAAGCTGTGCTCCAATTAATTTGGTACTCCCATATTTTTTTTGCCAAGCAGTGAATTGTTGAGCCTGAAGAACCTGCATTGGAGAATGTCATTGTTGAGGATGAAGACCTGGCAGTGGAGAATGTCAGTGTTGAGTCTGGAAAACACGCAGTGGATAATTTCAGTGTTGATGCTGAAGAACCTGCAGAGGACAATTGCCGTCTTGAGGCTAAAAACCCAGCTGTGGACAATTGCACTGTTGAATCTAAAAACCCAGCGGTGGACAATTGCAGTGTTGAGGCTAAAAACACAGCGGTGGAGCATTGCAGTGTTGAGGCTAAAGACCCGGGGATGGACAATTGCAGTGTTGAGGCTTAAGACCCAGCAGTGTAGCAATGCAGTGCTGAGGCTGTAGAACTGGCAGTGGAGAATTGCATTGTTGAAGTTGAACAACCAACAAAGTTCACATTATTAGGAAGTGGGTCTCCCATACTGTTTGCCTATGCAGTGAAAGCAAGGCCTGCCCCAAATTTGGACACACCCCAATACCCCTTGGAAAAGACAAGGGAAAGGTCCTCCTAAAAATCTGTTCCCATTACAAAGGAGTGAGTTTCCTATACTTGTAATGCCCATACAGTAAGTGTATGGGCAGACAAACAATTCCACCCGGGGCTACACATCAACATACTGTGTCAAGATTTTTGTTACGGGCATCATAAACACCCTTGCAAAAAAATATAGTAGCAGTGATGGACAATTGCAGTGTTGAGGCTAAAAACGCAGCGGTGGAGCATTGCAGTGTTGAGGTTAAAGACCCGAGGCTGGACAATTGCAGTGTTTAGGCTAAAGACCCTTCAGTGTAGCATTGCAGTCTTGAGGCTGAAGAATCTTTATGGTAGCATTGCAGTGTTGAGGAAGAACACCCGGCAGTGGAGCATTTCAGTGTTGAGCCGAAAGAACCTGCAGTGTACAATTGCAGTGTTGAGGCTAAAGACCCTGCAGTGTACAAGTGTAGTGTTGAGGCTAAAGACCCAGCAGTGGAAAATTGCAGTGCTGAGGCTAAAGTCTCAGCAGTTGAGCATTGCAGTGTGGAGGCTGAAGAACCTTTATGGTAGTTTTGCAGTGTTGAGGAAGAACACCCAGCAGTGGAGCATTACAGTGTTGAGAAGAAAAAACCTGCAGAGGACAAATGCAGTGTTGAGGCTGAAGACCTGCCAGTGAAGAATTGCAGTGTTGAGGATGAACACACAGCAGTGAAGCATTGCAATGTTGAGCCAGAAGAACCTGCATTGTAGCATTGCAGTGTTGAGGAAGAACACTCTACAGGGGAGCATTTCAGTGTTGAGCCTGAAGAACCAGCAGTGGACAATTGCAATGTTGAGGCTGAAGAACCTGCATTGGTGAATTGCAGTGGTGAGGCTGAAGACCCAGCATTGTAGCATTGCAGTGTTGAAGATGAACAACTAACAAAGTTCACATTATTAGGAAGTGGGTCTCCCATACTGTTTGCATATGCAGTGAATGCAAGGCGTGCCCCAAATTTGGACACACCCAAATATCACTTGGAAGAGATGTGGACGAAGTCCTCCTAAAAATCTGTTTCCATTACAAAGGAGTGGGTCTCCTATACTTGTAATGCCTATACACTAAGTGTATGGGCTGAAAAACATTTCCCCCTGGGGGGTACACACCAACCTATTGTGTAAATGCTTTTTGTTATGGACATCATAAACACCCTTGCAAAACAATATAGTGGCTGTTGAATCACAGAACACGTTCACAATGGTGATCTAGTGGGGTGTCTTAACCCCTTCATGACCCAGCCTATTTTGACCTAAATGACCTGGCCATTTTTTGCAATTCTGACCAGTGTCCTTTTATGAGGTAATAACTCAGGAACGCTTCAACGGATCCTAGCGATTCTGAGACTGTTTTTTCGTGACATATTGGGCTTCATGTTAGTGGTAAATTTAGGTCGATAATTTTTGCGTTTATTTGTGAAAAAAATGGAACTTTGGCCAAAATTTTGAAAATTTCGCAATTTTCAAATTTTGAATTTTTATTCTGTTAAACCAGAGAGTTATATCACACAAATATTGTTAAATAAATTAAATTTCCGATTTCTCATTTTTACAGCAAAATTTACAAAACCTTTTTTTTTAGGGACCACCTCACATTTGAAGTCACTTTGAGGGGTCTATATGGCAGAAAATACCCAAAAGTGACACCATTATAAAAACTGCACCCCCAAGCTACTCAAAACTACATTCAAGAAGATTATTAACCCTTCAGGTGCTTCACAGGAACTAAAGCAACGTGGAAGAAAAAATGGACATTTTAATTTTTCCAACAAAATTTTTTTTTTAGCATCAATTTTTTCATTTTTGCATGGGCATCAGGATAAAATGGGCCCTAAAATTTGTTGGGAAATTTCTCCTGAGTATACAGATACCTCATATGTGGTCATAAACCACTGTTTGGGCGCACGGCAGGGCTCAGAAGGGAAGGAGCGCCATTTGACTTTTTGAATGGAAAATATGCTGGAATATTTAGCGGTTGCCATGTCGCATTTGGAGAGTCCCTGTGTGCCTAAACATTGGAGCTCCCCCACAAGTGACCCCATTTTGGAAACTAGACGCCGTAAGGAACTTATCTAGATGCAGAGTAAGCACTTTGAACCCCCAGGTGCTTCACAAATTGATCCGTAAAAAAAAGAAAGTACTTTTTTTTTCACAAAAATTTTCTTTTAGCCTCAGTTTTTTCATTTTCACATGGGCAACAGGATAAAATGGATCCTAAAATTTGTTGGGCAATTTCTCCTGAGTACACCGATACCTCATATGTGGTCATAAACCACTGTTTGGGCGCACGGCAGGGCTCAGAAGGGAAGGAGCGCCATTTGACTTTTTGAATGGAAAATATGCTGGAATATTTAGCGGTTGCCATGTCGCATTTGGAGAGTCCCTGTGTGCCTAAACATTGGAGCTCCCCCACAAGTGACCCCATTTTGGAAACTAGACCCCCAAGGAACTTATCTAGATGCAGAGTGAGCACTTTAAACCCCCAGGTGCTTCACAAATTGATCCGTAAAACAAAGAAAGTACTTTTTTTTTCACAAAAATTTTCTTTTAGCCTCAGTTTTTTCATTTTCACATGGGCAACAGTATAAATTGGATCGTAAAATTTGTTGGGCAATTTCTCCTGAGTACACCGATACCTCATATGTGGTCATAAACCACTGTTTGGGCGCACGGCAGGGCTCAGAAGGGAAGGAGCGCCATTTGACTTTTTGAATGGAAAATATGCTGGAATATTTAGCGGATGCCATGTCGCATTTGGAGAGTCCCTGTGTGCCTAAACATTGGAGCTCCTCCACAAGTGACTCCATTTTGGAAACTAGACCCCCAAGGAACTTATCTAGATGCAGAGTGAGCACTTTGAACCCCCAAGTGCTTCACAAATTGATCCGTAAAAAAAAAGAAAGTACTTTTTCTTTCACAAAAATTTTCTTTTAGCCTCAGTTTTTTCATTTTCACATGGGCAACAGTATAAATTGGATCCTAAAATTTGTTGGGCAATTTCTCCTGAGTACACAGATACCTCATATGTGGTCATAAACCACTGTTTGGGCGCACGACAGGGCTCAGAAGGGAAGGAGCGCCATTTGACTTTTTGAATGGAAAATTAGCTCCAGTCGTTAGCGGACACCATGTCATGTTTGGAGAGCCCCTGTATGCCTAAACTTTGGAGCTCCCCCACAAATGACCCCATTTTGGAAACTAGACCCCCTAAGAAACTTATGCAGATGCACAGTGAGCACTTTGAACCCCCAGGTGCTTCACAAAACTTTATAACGCAGAGCCGTGAAAATAAAAAATCTTTTTTTTCTCAAAAAATTATTATTTAGCCCCATATTTTTTATTTTCACAATGCTTACAGGAGAAATTGGACCCCAAAAGTTGTTGTCTAATTTGTCCTAAGTACGCTAGTACCTCACATGTGGGGGAGAACCACTGTTTGGGCACACGTCAGGGCTTGGAAGGGATGTAGTGACGCTTTGAAATGCCGACTTGATGGAATGGTCTGCGGGCGGGCAGAGCCCCTGATGTGCCTAAACAGTAGAAACCCCCCACAAGTGACCACATTTTGTAAACTAGACCCCTCAAGGAACTTAACTAGATGTGTGGTGAGCACCTTGAACCCCCACGTGCTTCACAGAAGTTTGTAATGCAGAGCCGTGAAAATAAAAAATCATTTTTTTCCTCAAAAACTGATTTTTTTAACCCGCAATTTTTTATTTTCACAAGGGTAACAGGAGAAATTGGACCACAAAAGTTGTTGTACAGTTTGTCCTGAGTACACTGGTACCCCATATGTGGGGGGGAACCACTGTTTTGGCACATGGGAGAGCACAGAAGGGAAGGAGCGCCATTTTGGAATGCAGACTTGATGGAATGTTCTGTGGGCGTCATGTTGCCTTTGCAGAGCCCCTGATGTGCCTAAACAGTAGAAACCCCCCACAAGTGACCCCATTTTGGAAACTAGACCCCCCAAGGAGCTTATCTATATGTGTAGTGAGCACTCTGAACCCCAAGGGCTACACAGAAGTTTATAACGCCGGGCCATGAAAATAAAAAAATCATATTTTTTCCACAAACATGATCTTTTAGTCCCCAATTTTTTTATTTTCCCAAGGGTAACAGGAGAAATTAGACCTCAAAAGTTGTTGTCCAATTTGTCCTGAGTACGCTGATATCCCATATGTGGGAGAAAACTACTGTATGGGCACACTTCGGGGCTTGGAAGGGAAGTAGTGACGTTTTGAATTGCCGACTTGATGGAATGGTCTGTGGGCGTCATGTTACGTTTGCAGAGTCCCTGATGTGCCTAAACAGCATAAACTCCCCACAAGTGACCACATTTTGGAAACTAGACCCCGCAAGGAACTTATCTAGATGTGTGGTGAGCACTTTGAACCCCCAAGTTCTTCACAGAAGTTTATAACGCAGAGCCGTGAAAATAAAAAATCATTTTTTTTCCACAAAAATAACTTTTTTAGTCCCCAATTTTTTTCCCAACAGTAACAGGAGAAATTAGACACCCAAAGTTGTTGTGCAATTTTTCCCGAATACGCTGATACCCCATATGTGGGGTAAACCACTGTTTGGGCACACGTCGGGGCTTGGAATAAAGGTAGCACTGTTTGACTTTTTGAACGCAAAATTTGCAGGAATCAATGGTGGCGCCATGTCGCTTATGGAGATCCCCTGATGTACCTAAATAGTGGAAACCTCTCAATTCTAACTCCAACCCTAACCCCAACACACCCTAACCCCAACCCTAACCCCTACACACCCCTAACCCTAATACAAACCCTAACCATAACCCTAACCCCAACACACCCCTAACCCTAATCCCAACTCTAACCATAAACCTAACCACAAGCCTAACCCTAATCCCAACCCTAACCCCAAAACACCCCTAACGCTTATCCCAACCCTAACCCTAATCCCAACCTTAACCCTAATTCCAACCCTAACCCTAATTCCAACCCTAACCCTAGTTCTAACCCTTACCCTAGTTCTAACCCTTACCCTAGTTCTAACCCTAACCCTAGTTCTAACCCTAAGGCTGAGTTCATATTGCGTTTTACCAGCCCATTCAACACGTAGCGTTGACGGGCTGGTAACGGTATAGCATAACGCGATCGCGTTATGCTATACCCGCTAGTGCAGAGGAATCAGCGATGATTCATCTGTGCTAGCGGTGATGGAGCCCAGACGCTGCAGCCTGCGTCCAAGGCTCCGTCACTGAATGACGACACGTCGCGAACGCATGCCGCTTCATGGCATGCGTTGCGATGCGCACACAAATGGGGTGTATGGCAGCGTTAACGGACTGCGTTACACCGCGTTATACCGCGGTGAAACGCAGTCCATCTAACGGACTGCCATAATGCAATATGAACCCAGCCTGACCCTAAGGCCCCGTGCACACGTTGCGGATTCACTTGCGGATTTTTCTAAAATCCGCAGGTAAAACGACCTGCCTTTTACCTGCGTATTTAGCGCGGATTTGCTGCGGTTTTTCTCTGCGGTTTTACGCCTATAATGGAAAAGGTGTAAAATCGCTGCGGAATCCGCACAAAGAATTGACATGCTACGGATTTAAAACCGCAGCAAATCCGCGCTGAAAAATCTGCAGCATGTGCACAGCGTTTTTTTTTACGATTTATTAGCATTGTACTGTACATGGTTTCTGGATCTGCTGTGGATCCGCAGCGCCAAATCCGCTGCGGATCCGCAGCAATATCCGCTGCTGATCCGCAGCAAATCCGCTGCGGATGAGCAGCGAAATCCGCTGCGGATCAGCAGCGAAATCAGCTGCGGATTAGCAGCGAAATCCGCTGCGGATTAGCAGCGAAATCCGCTGCGGATCAGCAGCGAAATCAGCTGCGGATCAGCAGCGAAATCAGCTGCGGATCAGCAGCGAAATCCGCTGCTGATCCGCAGTGATTTCGCTGCTGATCCGCAGCTGATTTCGCTGCTGATTTCGCTGCTGATCCGCAGCGAAATCAGCAGCGGATCAGCAGCGAAATCAGCTGAGGATCAGCAGCGAAATCAGCTGCGGATCAGCAGCGAAATCAGCTGAGGATCAGCAGCGAATCCGCTGCGGATTAGCAGAGAAATCACTGCGGATCAGCAGAGAAATCAGCTGCGGATCCGCAGCAAAATCCGCAACGTGTGCACAGGGCCTAATAGGAAAAAAAAAAAAATTCTTTATTATTTTTCCCTACCTATGACAGGGGGGTTCACTTACTTTTTTTTATTTTGATCACTGTGACAGTTTATCACAGTGATCAAAATAAATTTTTTGACTAGGCAGGGCGCACTGCGCATGCGCCGGCCGGCGGGCGCACTGCGCATGCGCCCGCCATTTTCCAAGATGGCGGCGCCCATGAAGAATCCCGGGCAGCCGCCGGGAAGGATCCAGGGACATCGGTGGACCGGGAGAGGTGAGTATTGGGGTCGGAAGTGAGGGGGGGTGATCGGAAGGTGGGGGCAGCGGAGGCCAGGACGAGTGGAGCTTTTAGTGACGGCGGTGACCGACCGCTGCCATCTTTCGGTGGCGGCGGCCGATCGCCGCCGTGAATCCGTGTGGGGGGGTCAGGGCTCAGTGTCCAGCCATGGCATATGCTATTGCAGCATCGGCCATGGCTGGATTGTAATATTTCACCAATTACATTGGTGAAATATTACAGATTGCTCTGATTGGCTGTTTCACTTTTAACAGCCAATCAGAGCGATCGTGGCCACGGGGGGGTTAAGCCAACCCCCCTGTGGTGAAGCACAAAGGGTCCTGTGCCGGCGGGTTGGGTGACCTTTCAGTGACCCCGGTCACCCGACCCGCAGGGACGCGATCCTTTCATGACTCCACATAGGCGTCATGGGTCGGATTGGCACTGATTTTCATGACGCCTACGTGGCGTCATGGGTCGGGAAGGGGTTAAGAGACATGGAGGATGGCCTCTGAAAAAGGTCTTCCCAGTATAAAGGAGCGGGTCTCCTAAACTTGTAATCCCCATACACTAGGTGTATAGGCTGACAAACATTTCACCCTGAGGGGTACACATCAACTGACTGTGTAAATATTTTTGCTACGGACATCATAAACACCCTTGCAAAACAATATAGTGGCTGTTGCATCACGGAACACGTTCACACTGGTGATCTAGTGGTGGTGTCTGAAGAGACGTGGAGGATGGCCTCAGAAAAATGTCTTCCCAGTTTAAAGGAGCGGGTCTCCTATACTTCTAATCCTATATGGGTTGACAAACATTTCACCCTGGGGGGGTACACATCAACCTACTGTGTAAATATTTTTTTTACGGACATCATAAACATCCTTGCAAACAATATATTGGCTGTTGGATCAAGGAACACATTCACCCTAGTGTTCTAGCGGTGGTGTCTGAAGAGACGTGGAGGATGGCCTCCGAAAAAGGTCTTCCAAGTTTAAAGGATAACGCACCAAATAGCCAAAGTCAGGAAGCGTATACCCATGTGTGGGTGTGAAGAGGTGCACAGTAATACATCTCCCAAAAAAAACACTGTATTGGAGGTTATGTTTTGCTGTTATCATTCGGTGTTGTACAGAAGTCTGCCCCAATCCAGCCTTTGTTCATTTTTATAAGAGTCAACCTGTCAGCATTTTCAGTTGACAGGCGGATGCGCTTATCAGTTATAATTCCACCAACGGCACTAAATACCTACTCTGACAAAATGCTAGCGGCAAGGCAGGCCAGGACCTCCAAGGCGTAGAGATCCAGTTCCTGCCACATTTCCAGCTTGGATACCCAATAATTAAAAAGCACAGAGGAATTACGGAGGACGTTGGTACAGTCAGTAAAGCACTCCCTCAGCATCTTCCCAAACTTTCCACTCCTTGTGACAGTACCCCGCGACTCTGGGCCAGGTCGATGGGAGGGTCTGAGAAAACTGTCCCAGAACTTTGCCAGTGTTACCCTGTCTCTGCTTGATTGGAGTTGTGTCTCTCTCGACTCTACTCCTTGGTTGTCCAACGAACTGTGACCTCTGCCGCCAGTGTTTTCAGATGGGAATTTTTTTAATAATTCTGCAACAATGGTCCTCTGGTACTGCAACATTTTAGTACACCTATCTGCCTCTGGAAGAAGAGTTTGAAAGTTCTCGTAGTTGCATGGGTCTAGAAGTATCACCAACCAGTAATGAGTGTCAGCACAAATTTTGATAATGCGAGGGTCACGGGAAATGCAGCGCACCATAAAGTCTGCCATGCGTGCCATACTGCTAACTGGCAAGACTTCCATGTCTTCCCCAACAGGACAACTGACCATGCTGTCCTCCTCCTCCCTGTAATCGGGTCATCCACGCTGAACAGACAGTATGACAGTTGTGCTTGTAGTACCGTCTATAGCACAGGAAAGTAGCTCCTGTTCTTCCTCCTCTTCCTCATTGTCAACCAATCCACATTGGAATGACATGAGGCTGGGCTGTGTGCAACCACCTTGTATGTTTCCTTGCTCCATCTCATCATGCTCCTGCTGCAATACATCCTCTTTCATTGTGAGCAGAGAGTTTTCCAGAATAGAGAGAAGCGTGATGGTGACTAATTATGGCATCATCGCCGCTCACCATCTTGTTGGACTCCTCAAAGTTTTGTAGGATGGTACATATGTCTGACATCCATGTCCACTCCTGAGGTCTTATATGTGGAGTCTGAACTGAATACCGATGGTCTTGTTGATTCTGGTAGTCAACAACTGCACTCTTCTGCTCACAAATTCTTTCCTACATATGCAGTGTAGAGTTCCAATGTGTGGGAACATCACACACCAGTCGGGAAGCTGGAAGCTGCAAACGCTACTGAAGCACAACAAAGGGCGGCTGAACCTGTAGCTGACTTTCTAAAATGGGCACACAGGTGGCATACTTTCACAAGCAGATCAGGCAGCTCTGGGTAGCTTTTGATAAACAGTTGAACAACGAGGTAAAGCACATGGGCCAGGCATAATACGTGTGTGAGCTTGCTTTGCCTCAGAGCCACCACCAGGTTCTGGCCATTGTCACACATGACCATGCCTGGTTGTAGGTTCAGCGGTGTCAGCCACAGATCTACCTACTCTTTCAGAGCTGTCCAAAATTCTTTCAGCATTGTGCGGTTTGTAAACAAAGCATATTAGCTTCAGCGCAGCCTGTTGCCGCTTGGCAGAGGCAGTGCTGCAGTGCTTCCAACTTGTGACTGATGTGGTCATTAGGAGATGCAGTCTGAGGAGGAGGATGACATGCAGGAGCCGTAGACTGTGGGGCAACCCTGATTGACCTTGGGCCCGCAATCCTTGGCATCGGAAGGACGTGTTCCATATCAAGGTTTGACTGGGTCCCGGCTTCCCATCAACGAGATGTACCGTCTCTGCCCAGAAGCACTTGTCCACGTGTCCATGGTTAGGTGTACTTTCACAGTAACTGCATTGTCGAGGGCACGGGAAATGTGGGACACGTGCTTGTGTAATACTGGGACAGCACACCGGGAGAAATAGTGGCGGCTGGGGACAGAGTGCCTTGGGACGGCCACCGCCATCAGGTTGCGGAAAGTTTCCGCCTCCACCATGAGCCTAAAAGGCAACATTTCAGGTGCAAGCAGACAAGAAATGTGTGAATTTAGTACTGTGGCCTGTGGGGTGTTGGCTGGGTATTTCCACTTGCGTTTCAATGACTTGGGTATAGACAACTGAAGGCTGCGCTGGGACAAGGAAGTGGACATGCTTGCTGATGGTGGTAGTTGAGTGTGTGCAATGACAGGTGCAGGGCAGGAGGCATCTTTACATGCACCAGGGGATTGGATTGAAGCAGTGGTGTCACCAGCAGACAGTGTTCCTGGACCCTGGGGTTTAGCCCACAAAGTCTGGTGATTTGCTGCCATGTGACTGTTCAATCTTGTGGTTGTCAGGCTGGTAATTTTGCTACCCCTGCTGATGCGGGCATGGCAGGTGGTGCAAATGGCCTATTTGGGGTTATCAGCAGAGTCTTTAGAAAACAACCTGATTCGGGAAGATCTAACAGTTGTACTGCCAACTTCCGTCGTGTTGGTGTTACGAGGAACAGTTGCCAGCCTTCTGTCTGTTTCCACCACTGTTCTTCTTCCTGCCTGTTGTGGTGCTCGCTTCCCTCCTCCTCTGCGCTGCTGTCCTCGCTCTGCATGTCCTCCTGCCAGGTTGGGTCAGTTACTATATGATCCACCACCTCCTCTTCCACTTCCACACCCTGGTCCTCCTCCTTACTTTCTGGCAATTGTGTCTCATCATCGTCACTTATTGTGACACATTCCCACCGTGGCCTTTGTGAACATTGCTGCTCAAATATTTGGGCATCGCTACATGCAGTCTCATTTTTTCCCCGCTTCAAGTGAACCTGGGCGAGAGGCCTGAATCTATAAATGGAAAAGTGAATACCTCTTTGGAGTGTCCAAGTTTGGGATCAGTTGTCTCCGGGCACTTGGCATTGTGGGAGGAAAGAGGATCAGGGTGAGGAATATGCGGTCCAGACTCACGACTACTCAGACATGACAGTGTGGAAGACAGGGTGCTGGTGATGGTAGCTAAGTGAATGGAAGCATTATCCACTATCCAACCAACTACCTTTTGACACTGATCTGGTTTCAATAGTGCAGTTCTGCTGTCCCCTACGAATTCGGACAGGAAGCTCATGCGAGAAGATGTGGGTGTTTGTTGTGCCACAAGTTCAGCTTGCCTACGGCCTCTCTGCTTCTGCTTGCACCATCACAATCACGTCCACTTCCCCATCCCTTGCCATGCACCTTGCCCATTTTAAATGGAGTACAATATTTTTCACGTTCACTACAAAAGGCTGAATTGGGAGTAAACTTAAATGTGATCCATGTGCGGGAAAAACACACTTTAAAATATCTGGACTGTACTTTTCTTTTTTTTTAGCAAACTGGCATCAATAACTAGGTTAAGACACAGCAAAAACTGTGGAATGGACTCCTGAAATGCTACAATTTGTAGCCCACAGATAGATGAGGCGTCTGACGGAGATAACCCACTGTTAAATATGTGGCCTATATTTTTGTTTCTTTTGCAGCAAAATAGTGTATGGAACTAGGGTAATACACTGCAAAAAAGGGGAGTGTAGGCTTGAAATACCCAAATTTTTAGCCCACAGATAGATAAGGCGTCTTACGGAGATATCACACTGTTCAATATGTGGCCTGTATTTTTAAAATTTTTACCCCAAAATAGTGTATTGAATTAGAGTAATAGACAGCAAAAACAGTGGAATGGAGGCCTGAAATGCTGCAATTTGTAGTCCACAGATAGATGAGGCATCTGACGGAGATAACACATTGTTAAATATGTGGCCTGTATTTTTATTTTTTTAGAGCAAAATAGTGTAAAGAATTAGGGTAACTGTGACGATCCATTTCTGGATCTGTGGCAGATTTTGTGTTTCATATTAAAACTTTTTTCCTTTCAGGCCATCGGGGGTTATTGTCTGTTTTTTCCCCCGGTGGCCGCTGGTGTAATTACATTGCTGCTGAGTTTACTGATGCAGGTGGTGACCACTCCCACCATCCTTTAGAAGGCCAAGTGATGCATCAGCTGACTGTTGGAGATATAGGTCCTATTGGAGTCCAACCAAGCTGAAGTCAGGAGCTTTCTGGTGCTACAGCTGTATACTGTGATCTGGTGCCTTACTCTGCTGTGTGGTGCATTGCAGCAGAGAAAGTTAAGTTTTGTGGTTTAGTTGCATTGTCCCCTAAATATCTGTGTTTTCTTTCCTTTTGTTACATTGGTGCAGTTCACTTTATTCCTTGTCTCATCTCCTGGGTTGGGGTTTAACTCAGGGCAAAACAGAAGATAGGGACAGGTCGATGACTTGGGCCTCAATACCTTCAAGGGTACCCCCAAGTTAAGGAAAGACAGGGCACCCCGTTAGCCTGAGGGGCAGTTCAGGGGTCCATGTTTCTCATCCCCTGTTTTCCCACTACTTCCCCGTGACAGTAACACACTGCAAAAAAAGGTGAGTGTAGGACTGAAATGCCAAAATTTGTAGCCCACAGTTAAAAGAGGGCTCGAGTTCCCACTTCTGCACAGGGGGAATCTCCAGCTATTCCCTCTGCGGTCCCCCCATCCATCTCCGGCCACAGTGGAGCCTGCTCAGCAGAGATGTCGGTCCAGCGTCTCACCCAGTTTGATGCTGTGCGGAGACTTGCTGCTGCCTCTCCTGGATCCTCTGTTGTAACCAGCGTTGGATCAGGCAGCTCTGGGACTAAGTCCTCTGTTTCTCCATCTGAGCATGCCCAGGGCAAGATCTCCCATTGGAGATCAGGGGTCACATGCTCGGATACAGCTGAGCCTCCTATTAGTCCTCCAGGAAGATCCTGAAGCTGTTTGTGTTCTGAAGCAGTTTCCTATTGGTCTGTTCTGGAAGGTCTTGTACTTGTGGCTACAATAAAAGGTTTGCATAACCGCACGGCCGTGCGCTAGTATCATATCTGTTACGTGCTTGAGCCAGTGTGGTCTTATGCATGTGGTTAGAGACTTGGCTGAAATAAGCCCCTAGAATACTGGCACCTCCAGTGAGGAGTTAGTGTGTTTGGATTCAGGGCTCTGGCTGAAATAAGTCCCTAGTATACCGGCACCTCCGGTGAGGAGCTTGCTGTTTGTATGGCATGACCACAGACTGCAATCGCTTAGCAGTCATCTGTGTCACCTGTGAGTCTGACAGGACACAGTCTTTTTCACAGCGGCCCTGTGAAGTAACAGAGTTCGCTTTTAGTGACTCTGTGTTCTAACAGAATTCGCTTATACCATCATATAGTGCTACGGCATTTACATCTGCTACTCTGTGGGATAACAGAGCTCGCTCATACTGCCTATTTGCGCCATCTTACTAGCAGCAGGCTCTGCCTGCATGGTGGACCCCGGGCTGCGAACACACCTCTCCTTAATATCTTTCAGGTGAGTTCCGCCAGTCCTAACAGCGTATGACAGAGATATCACACTGTTCAATATGTGGACGGTATTTTTCTAATTTTTGCCCCAAAATAGTGTATCGAACTAGGGTAACAGACAGCAAAAACAGTGGAATGGAGGCATGAAAAGCTACAATTTGTAGCCCACAGATAGATGAGGCGTCTGACAGAGAGAGCACACTGTTAAATATGTGACCTGTATTTTTGTTATTTTTACAGCAAAATAGTGTATGGAACAAAGGTAAAAGACTGCTAAAAAAGGTGAATGTAGGCCTGAAATGCCCAAATATGTAGCCCACAGATAGATGAGGAGTCTGATGGAGATATCACACTGTTTAATATGTAGCCTGTATTTTTAAAATTTTTACCCCAAAATAGTGTATTGAACTAGGGTAACAGACAGCAAAAATAGTGGAATGGAGGACTGAAATGCTAAATTTTGTAGCCCACAGATAGATCATGCATCTGATGGAGTTACCACACTGTTCAATATGTGGCCTGTATGGTTTTTTTTTACTGCAAAACATTGTATAGAACTAGCTTAACACACTGCAAAAAAACATGAATGTAGTCCTGAAATGCCCAAATTTGTAGCCCACAGATGGAGGAGGCGTCTGACAGAGATACCACACTGTTCAATATGTGACCTGTATTTTTGTTTTTGTTTTTTACAGCAAAATAGTGTATAGAACTAGTGTAACACACAGCTAAAAAAGGTGAATGTAGGCCTGAAATGCCCAAATATCATTTATGAAGGATTGGAAGATGGAAAGAGCATTAGTGAGCCCAAAGGGCATCACTAGGTACTCGAAATGCCCCTCTGGGGTATTAAACGCCGTCTTCCATTCATCCCCGTGCTTAATGCTAATAAGGTTATACGCCCCCCTGAGGTCAAGCTTGGTAAACCAACTAGCACTTTTCACTCTGGAAAACAGGTCAGAAATCAAGGGTAAAGGATATTGATATTTCACAGTGATCTTATTCAGGAGGCCATAATCAATACACGGCCTCAATGAACCATCCTTTTTGGCCACAAAGAAAAAGGTCTGATATGACCCTTCTCCAATGACTCCTTGATATAAGATCGCATAGCATCGTGTTCAGGTACAGATAAGTTAAAAAGGCAACCCTTAGGAAATTTACCACCAGGCACTAACTCAATAGCGCAATTGTAGCTTCTGTGAGGGGGTAAGGATGCAGACTTACTTTCACTAAACACATCAGAAAAATCAGTCAAAAAGTCAAGGACATCCTGAGACTGGGGAGAGGCAGAAAAAACAGCAGTGTCAGTACTAACACATTGGCAGGCCCAACTGGTCACAGACACAGATTTCCAATCCAAAACAGGATTATGAATCTGTAACCAAGGGAAACCCAGAACAATAATGTCATGCAGATTATGCAACACCAGAAATTTGCAACTTTCCTGATGATCTGGTTCAACCCTCATTATCACCTGAGTAGAAAATTGGGGTTTATTCTCCGCCAAAGGGGTAGAATCAATGGCCAGAAGGGGAATAGACTTCCGCAGGGGTATCATGGGAAAGCCACAACGTTTGGCAAAGTCAAAATCCATCAGGTTAATAGTTGCTCCTGAATCAACAAAAGCCTGAGCCGAAAATGTGGACATGGAGCAAATCAGGGTAATAGTCAACAGAAATTTAGTCTGAACACTACCCAAGACAACTGAGCGCGCAAAACGTCTTCCCCGCTTTGGGCAGATGGAAATAGCATGAGAGGCAGTCACCACAGTAGAAACATAACCCATTTCTTTTTCGAAATTCATGACGCTGTGCCCCAGAAGTCACTCCATCACACTGCATGGGCTCAGGAGCTGGCCAACAAGGCAACACCATCTCACGCATACCTCTGCGCTCACGCAAAAGTCTGTCAATTTGAATAGCCAAAGACATAGAATCATTTAGACCAGAGGGAACAGGGAATCCCACCATAACGTCCTTTACATTCTCTGACAGACCCTTCTGAAAAAGGGCTGCAAAGCATCATCATTCCATTTGGTCAGGACTGCCCACTTTCAAAACTTCTGACAGTACAGTTCAGCGGCTTCACAGCCCTGACTTAATGCCAACAAGGTTTTTTCAGCTTGATCAGTGACATTAGGTTCATCGTACAACAACCCCAGAGCCTGAAAAAATACATCAACATCATACAAAACAGGGTCCCCGGGTGTCAGGGAAAAAGCCCAATCCTGAGGGTCGCCGCGCAGGAGAGAGATGACAATTTGAACCTGCTGTGCTGTGTTCCCTGAGGACTTAGGCTTTAAGGCAAAAAAAAAACTTACAGTTATTTTTGAAACTCAGAAATTTAGCCCGATCCCCCAAAAACAAATCTGGCATGGGGATCCTAGGTTCCACAACCGGCAACCTAGCAAGATAGGTAGCAATACTCCGAACCTCAGTGGCAAGCTGATCCACACGGCCAGACAACTGTGCAAACTCCATTGAGAGAAAAAAAAATAAAAATCCTCCTCAGCACCCAGAGAGAAAGAGGGAAAAAATGCAACAAACAGAAAAAAAAATCTCTGACAACTCTGACAACTTTTTCTTTCCACACTATTTTTCCCTTCTGTGAGTACCATACAATTTTACTTTTGGCCGGTGATACTGTTATGTTTAGGTAGTTGAGGAGAAATAGCAAAAACGGTAATACACCAGAGAGGCTGGAACCTATTGGATTGCAGAAACCTGAACTAACCACACAACTAGAGGTAGCCGTGGAGCGTTTCTACGTTGATCCTAGACGCCTCGTCACAGCCTGAGAGATAACTACACTTAAAGGCAGAAAGATGAAATCTATCTGCCCGGTGCAGATCCCCAAAGAAAATAGGAAGCCCCCAAACATGTAATGGCGGTTAGACAAGAAGAAAGCACGGACACAGACAGAAAATAGAATGAGCAAACACTGGGGCCCAATCTCTCTAGACAGAAAAGTACAGGAAAAAATTCTGACTGCAATCCAAAAAAACCCCTAAAAAATACCAACACTTCTGATTGCCAAAAAACTGAGATCACACAATCTCAACCACCTAAATCAGATCTCTGGTGTAGCAAAACCAAGCCGCAGCCACTGAAAAAACAGGAAAAAGCAAATGAACAAATAACAGTGACTACAGACAAACTGAGAGGAGCACAGGCCCCAGGAGGGGACCCGGCTGAACTCCAAAAGTGCAGAAAACTATGCAAAAAGCAAGCACAAAAAGAAAAGCAAAAATATCTTATCTGAAACAGCAGATGCAGGCAAGACTCCAGCAAACTTCCAAATGAACCAGGAACCACAATTGAGACACGAACAATTGATCACCGGCAACCATCATGGGAGGGAACCTCCCTTATATCAGTCCAGTCAGTGATCCCAGATTGCCATTCCTCGCTGGGAGGTTCAGTACTGTCTGTGACCACCAGAGGGAGCTTCTGCTCAGAAACCATCTCTAGCACATTCACAACAACCTCCTTTCCCTCTCCTGGGAATGAAAGGACATCGCCCCAAGTTGCATTGGTTCCTCGCTGTCATTGGGGCTATCCTGAGAGACTAGGTCCAGCATTGTAAGCGCCTTCTCTTCATTCTGCCTGTCTCTCAATCTTCTATCCACACAGATAGCTAACTGCATAGCAGTTTCCAAAATAGTAGGTGCAGGACATGCAAAGAGCAAATCTTTAACCCTTTCACTCAAACCTGCTAAAAACTGACTCTTGAGCAATGGGTCATTCCACCTGACCTCTGCGGACCATCATCTGAACAGGGTGCAATACCTCTCAGCATCACCAGAACCCTGTTTAAGCGGTCTGAGCTCAGCTGATGTGACCCGATCAGGATCATCATATAACAACCCCATAGCAGTAAAAAATGCTTCTACTGACTTCAAACAAGGATCATCAGGATGTAATGAAAAAGCCCATATTTGGGGTTCACTTTGCAATAAAGACATAATAATTGACACACGCTGTACTTCACTCCCTGAGGATGCAGGTCTAAGCCGAAAATATAGCAAACATGCATTTTTAAACATAAAAAATTCCTGCCGTTTACCAGAAAAACACTCAGGTAAACTTACCTTTGGTTCTTCAGAGCGTGCTCCAGGATAATTACTCACGTGCTGTTGCAGTCTGGCTACTTCCAAAGATAACCCTTGCAAGAGTTGAATAAGTTCTTGGACCCTGTTCATATTTAGGGAATCCGGGACAGGATTTTTTTTTTATATGTGTTGGCTGGACATACTGTTACGGATCGGCAACTCAGGACTAGGGCAGAAGGGGGAGAACTGACCCTGCACTAGGACTAGGCTAAAACCCTACGATGGAGCGGGCGGCCTATTCCTTGTGAATAGACTCACCGACATTTCCTAGGCTAAACTCAAACAAAGACCTAAAGGTAGGGGGAAGAGTAGCCAGAACTCTAGCTGATTAACACTGATGTCCAGCAAGGACTGGGAGACAGGTGCTGGTGTCAAGGTAAATATTCATATACTGTTATTCTTTCATACATATGTATGCTTCGCTTCCATTTTGTTTCATCGCCGCCATTTTAAGAAACAATAAGTTTTTCCTTGTCGAGTGAAACCAGATATATCAAATATAACAATGCTTCAGTTAAGATAGAGCCAGCATCGACCCATCCTACACCCGTTTCCTCTGAGACGTGTTTTCATCAGCTTCAGGAAATGTCAAGACGTCTGGGCCAGACCACATCAAGGAGTGTTGCAAGGCTGAACCTTAATATGAAATGTCACACCTTTTGAGTGTTACATAGATGTAGAAACGAACCCACGCGGCTACATTTCCTGTCGTTACATTTTATAACCTGTTAGAACAAGACGTAATTAATCAGAAATGATAGATGCTAAACATAAACAGTTTGCCCATGATTGCAATTGCAAAGGACAATTATAATATGCCCAATGTCTAATGTCATATGTCCATTTCTATATTCTTATATTTTCATATATATATTTTATATGCTTGTGTGCTTTGCCTCTATTCTGTGCTCTGAAGACAAGTCATATCGAAACTTAGTTCAAAGATAGCACCAGTATCCGCCAACATCTGTTCCTGAGACATTGACCCAGATCAACGCCTACTTCTGACAGACAAAGTTGAATCAAGCCATTGATGACGACCACAATGACATTTAACAATTGAAGACGACATCAACATCTCTCTGGAGACATGGGCCAATCAGGGCTGGCCGGATATTAGATGAATATAGCTTACCCCACGTGGGTCATCCTGTTTGTTATGTCTATATAACCCCGTGTATGCTAATAAAGACAGGACATTGCTGAGATCGGTGCCACTAGTACCATTCTTGAGCGTGCTCTAAGTTTGAACCAGCCTTGTGTCTGACTCATACTTTGATTGGTCGACCCATGCTCATAATCTAATCTGGAGTGACTGGAGGACGAGTGTTTGACGAGACGACCCTGTCAATTGGCGCCACAACGTGGGGCGTGGCCAAAGGCTCGCTGCCCGCCAGACCCGTCCAAGGACTTCCGGTGGTGCCCGCGGTGACTGACTTCGAGGACTGCAGCCTCCAGAACACGGTAAGTTGAGATCATATATCCTGTATATGTGTCCCACTTGCCTGTGTCTCAGTCACTGTGAGGTCCTATTGTGATTGTCTATTTGGGTCTGAGTGGGTGACCGGTCGAGTGGTGAGACCGTGAGCGATCCTACGCCACGTCCCGAACCAGCACTGTCAGAACGAGTGACGTCGCGTGCCTGCGCGTACTCGTGTGCACCACTTCCTCCTCCTCCGGTCACTGTACTCTGTTCTAGATAGTTGCCTCCCGTGACAGTTTGAAAGTGTCCAAATTTCTAGTATCTTGTAGAGAATTGTGGTAGGGGTGCGCATATCCAAATTTCCTTAGGAGACGAATAGAGGAGGACTCTTCGTCTGAGAAAGTGACAAATAGAGGAGGACTCTTTGTCTAACCTGGAAAGTCTCATTAGGAGAAGCCCAGGTGTCAGCACATCGAGGGGGACTCTGTGCTGTGTAGAGTGTCACGGTGAACTGTGCTGTAAAGTCACCATCCACAGTTAGGGAAGAGACAAATGGAGGAGGACTCTTTGTCTTGTCAGTGTATCGAGGGGGACTCTGCATTGACGGGTGGTGACCTGCAAGTGACGCCGGTGGTCTGAGTCGCGACAGATCATTGCACTCTGTTAATATCATGATGCGCATGTTTAAATCAGAAAAACCCACAAGTTAGAGGGTGGTGCTTTGGGAGTTGGTGAGATTGTTTCAGTCATGGGATGGCAAGAAGGCTGTTAAAAAAAAAAAAATGTGAGGAGTTTATACAAAATGATGGGCCTACCCAGTACAGGGAGGCTTCAGCCTTCAGTGTGGAAAGATTTTGTAAGCCAGAGAAAAGGAATGTTAAGTGATCAGGGACTCCTGCACCAAGCACAAGCACATCTCAGAGTAGCAAATGATTTGAAAGTTTAAGGCTGGAGAGAGGTAGACGGTGCAGGAGGTTCAGAAAATGCTGAGCCTTTGTTTGGATATATAAAATGTTCAGAATGTGACCTTGTTGATGTAATAAAAATGGCTGTCAGCCCCATAATGCCCGTCACTGTACCCAGTGCGCCCCAGCCACCGCCCTATAATGGAGTCGACACCAAATCACCGGAAGGGTGGGTGTGCCGTGTGTGTAGTGAACAGAACCCGCCCTGGGCGGAGTCCTGTCGTGTTTGTGGGGCTCCCCGCCCCTGGCCCTCACCAGGAAATGCCCCTCCCACTACACCCAGCAGCCATCTTGGGACACCCACTTCCTCTAGCAGCCATCTTGGCACACCCGTAAATGGTCCCTCCCCTTCCTCCAGCGGCCATCTTGCTGCACCTGGTGGCCATCTTAATACACCCGGAAATGACCAACACCCCATCTCCTCCGGCGGCCATCTTGAGACACCCAAGCACACCCAGTCAGGCCTATATCCCTTGCTGATACCAACCAGGGCCTACTACCAGCCCCCGCCCGTACCTGTGCAGGCCACAGCTCCCAATATGGCACCAGATGCAACACCATTGTTCCCTTTCACACACCCCAACCCGGCCATTGCTGCAATGCATGAATCTTCAGTTTTTCAAACAATGATCAGAAGCCGCCGCCATGATATTATGGGATCTAATGAAGGGGAGGAGGATCAGGAGATAGAAGAGGGGTGGGCCCCTCAACAGCCACCACTATCCCCAGCAGCCCCAGTATCTTTTCTTCCCTCCTCCATTCCCCCACCATCATTGTCAACCCTGGTCCTAGGGCCTATTCCACCCTACTCCAGAGATGGGGCACCTTCCTCTCCTTCACAAATCCTCAGAGAGGACAGTCGTTCTGTAAGATTCACGGAAACCCCGGTCAGGCCCCCAGCTCCCGGTGTACTTGAAAACTGGTATCCCAGCCATTCACAGCATTACACAGACCGCAACGAAAATCCAGTGACATTATCCATAGGGTACGGTGATATCCTGACACATCGGGTTGGTGCTATAGTTAGTCCTGCCAACTCCAACTGCTCCAAGAAAGGGGGTCTGGCTCTATTAATAGCCCAAGCAGGTGGTCCCATCGTCACTGCAGAATGCATGGCTCATATATACACTCATGGCCCTTTGCCACCTGGACAGACTCTGACAACCCATGCAGGGGACCTTCCCGCTGATATCATCATCCATGCAGTAGGTCCAGTCTATGATCCTCTAAACTCAAATGAGTCACGGGCCACCCTTCGGGCCACTATACATTCAATACTCCATCATGCTGGTATGTTAAAAACAGAAGACATTAGGCACCAGGAATTATTTGAAACCAATGATAAAATAGCAGATTTGTGATTGCTTTGTCTAAAGAATTAACTAACACCCACTCTGCAGTGTCTGTTTCTCTCCCAGAATTTACAGGTGACACGGTGCATGATTTCTCGCCTGATGACCTTATATATATAAAAAAAAAATTTATGAGAAGAGACTGTCTCCAGCCCAGATTTGAGGGTCCCTACACTGTGGTCCTGTCCACCCATACTACCCGAAGCTCGAGGGCAAGAGCACCTGGATTTACGCCTCCCACTACAAGAAGGACAAGATTAGCCAGCAGTCATGAACCTTCTGATACATATCCTTTTGAGCTATATCCTGATCTCCAGTAGTGTCAGTATGCCCACCTTCTGGGTTAATATTACAACCCTGTGGTTATCTTTAAGTTCGATTTCTATCAAATATTCAACTGTGATAGGAATGATTTCAAGGGATCAACACACTAAATTTAAGGGAAAAATTGGCAAATGAAGCTAGATACAATAGATTGATAAATGAGATATACAAGTATTATATTTGTAGGAACGGATCTAAGAATGCAGGAGTCAGTGACAGCAAGCAAAGGTATAAGGGAGGGAGGAAGTGCTGGTAGCAGAGAGATGGTATTTTGCTGTACACCAAGGTCATTCTACAGATAAGGAAGCTGAAGGCTGAGGGAGAGCACACTGACAAACTGCGCAGCGACCCGACTTACCCCTCCCATCAGGCATTCAGCATAGAGACGCAGAGCCAGAGTGCAGTAGTTTTCAGATTTTGTTGAATAGGTTTTTGGAATAGACACAGTACGTAAGAATCGAAGGGCTAGGCATGTGAATAGAAGGTCAGTGTATGTGAGAAGAAAGATAGACAGGCAGAGAAAGGAAGTGACAGAAAGCTGAAAGTGGGTAGACCGGATTGGAGATCAGTTGAAGCGGAGGATCTGGCCAGAAAAACACAGGGGGCACAACATGGTTTAGCGCAGGCAAAAAGAGGAGCAAGGATACATGCTGTAGGTACTTGTCCTGCAAACAACAGGGAGAGGAGACGTGTGCCAGGAGATGGGCAGAAATTGTGCTACGGGTGCAAGAAACCAGGACATTTCAGGAGGGATTGCAGAACTAACCCATATCCAGCCTGTCCAACTAATCCATATCCAAATGACCCGCCTGCAGGAGGCCCCCAAGACCAATTAGCGCCGCACCCATAGGATAAGGTAGCTTGCACATGAACCCCTTGTCTCCTTACCCCCCATTCCTAATTGCACAGTACAGGTGAATCTACCAGGGGGACATGAGGTTGAGTTCCAAGTGGACACGGGGGCAGACAATTCAGTAATTACAGACAACTCTCCAGCTCCCCGTCACTAAAAAGATTTCCCTGCAAATTCAAGGAATCACTGTACACACACAGTTAATGGTGTCATCACGGGGTCAATGTAATCTTTTAGGATGTGATGTGTTGTTATAATTACAAGCACGTATTGAGTATTATCCGGTTGGAACTGTCACTATGACACCAGGACTGAAGCAGAGCACTCTTTGTAAAATCATGTCGCTAGACGTTGCTAGCACAGAGGAAAGAGAAGATTTTCAGGAAATATATTCCAATGTTATTCCTGGACCGCACTGTCATGATGTACTCTTTAGGATAAGGACAGGGGATTTTACGAAACAACATGTTGGGGTCATAGTAGATGCTGCAAATAATCAACTCCACTATGCTGGAGGACTGGCCGCAACAATTTCACAGAAAGGAGGACCCATGATACAGGACGAATCTAATTCGTATATACAAACGTGTGGTCAGGTAGAAGTAGGACAGGTCCCAGCAACCAGAGCAGGACAGTTGCCGTGTCAATATGCAATATATGCAATGAAATCATGATATACTTCTACTAATATGCCTAGGTCCCAACAATTACTTACTGAAGCTGTCCAGAGTGTAGTCCTGTATGTTTTCCCTGTCCACTCCGAACAATGTATTAAAAAAAAAAAAAAAAAAAAGTTAGAAGAATTCAGCTTGTTCTGTATCAGAAAAAAAAAAAAAACAGCCAGGAGTAGTTCTAGCCCACATTTTGCAAGCAGGCAGCTGCAGGTCCAAGGACAGTTCTTATCAGTGCCCACATAGCAAACTCCAGCCCCCCTTCAACTTAACCCTGTGTATGGGTTGGTACAAAAATTATGGGCAGTTAATGCAGCTACTGATCTGGAAACTCCAGTGGTGTCTAATATATATATATACATTTTTGTTCCAGATATCTCAGGATGCTGCTTAGTTTACAGTTATTGATTTTGCCAATGTTATTTTTATAATATGTTGATGATTTACTGATTTGTGCCCCCTCCAGGAAACAGTGTAGTATTGCAACAATATTACTTATGTTGTTTTTGTACCAAGCAGGTTGTAAGCGTTAAAGGATAAACTGCAATTCTGTAAATCTTCAGTTATCTTTTTGGGACATTGCATTACACTGGGGGCGCGACATCTGACCAGCGCTCGCAAAGAAGCTGTACAGAACTTTCCTATGCCTGTTAATGTTGCCGCTCTTAGGACATTTCTTGGACTGGTTTCTATTGCAGACAGTGGATACATGCTGTGTCAATCCTCATGCAGCCTCTCTGTGACTGTATCACCATTGTGCCTTTTAAACTAACTCCTGAAGGTATAGACTGTTTTTTTTATTCCCTCAAAAACAGGATTGTGGCAGCTCCAGCGCTAGGAACCCTCAACTATGAACTACCATTCACCCTGTATCTCCATGAACAGCAGGGACACGCGGCAGGAGTATTGACTCAGTTACATGGTGACAATCAAAGGCCAGTGGCCTGTTTCAGTGAAAGACTAGATGCAGTGGCTAGAGGTGCCCCGTCCTGTGTATGGGCAGTACATGCTGTAGGACTATTGCTTCACGAATCGTCAGATATCGTTCTTGATTATCCACTGACAGCACTTACACCTCATGATGTATATACATACTGAACCAGGTGCAGTCGGCACATCTTTCAGCTGCATGTCATCTTTGATTGCAATGTGCACTTTTAATGCCTCCAAATGTTTCTTTGCAGAGATGTACCACACTTAATCCTGCCACATTGTTGCCTCTCTCGGATCTAGGGGGGAGGTCAGGTATTGTACGGTATTGTACAAAGAAGATCCAAGAGAGGAGATTCCTTATGATTGTGTTCAGCTTATGGCACAGGAAACAGCAGGCCTACCCACAGTGTTTGAAACTGAAAGACTTAATGCTGATTTTGAATTTTTTGTAGATGGATCTCGCCACCAAGATGACTCAGGTACCTTCCACACCAGGTATGCCATCGTCTCCCTGAATGCAGTGATCAAAGCAGAACCAATGCTCCCACATCAGTCGGCCCAGGAGGCTGAATTTAAGGCTCTGACCGAGGCCTGTAAGATAGCTGAAGGTAGAATTGTTAACATCTACACAGATTCTAGATACGCATTCGGTATAGCTCATGATTTTGGTCCAATTTGGAAGTCTAGAGGATTCCTGACGGCAGCAGGACATCCCATTAAAAATGCTGACGCAGTCCAGCAGTTAATTGATGCATTACAATTACCAAAAGAAGTAGCTGTCATAAAAGTTAAAGCACATACCAGATGCACTGATCAGGTGAGTAAAGGAAACGAAATGGCCGATGCAGCAGCAAAAAACAGCAGCCAGTAGACCACTCCAAGGGGTAACGATGCACCAGGTAAGCGCTCCCAAAAATCCCTTTGTGTCGGAGGATGCCTTAGCCCAGATGCAGGCTCAGGTGCGCCAGGAGGAAGTAGAAAAGTGGGAAAAAGAAGGTGCATGTCTGAATGCAGCAACTGGGGTATGGGGAAGAGGGATGCGCCGATGCCTTCCAAGAGCGTTGTACCCTGCGGTCGCCCAGATGTTACATGGGCCAACCCACCAGTCCAAAACTGCTGTAATGAGCGTCATGCAGAAGCATTGGGTGGCACCAGGCTTTTCCACCTGTATAGAAGGTTTGATCCAGGGATGCATGGTATGTGCTACACATAATCAGAGAAGGGTAGTCAAGACACCACCCAAACACGCCCCTCGGCCCCTCTATCCTTTCCAGAGACTGCAGATTGATTATATTCAGCTGCCAAAATCAGGATCATGGGAGTACGTGTTGGTGTGTTTTGATTTATTCTCAGGTTGGCCGGAGGCTCTCCCGATTGCCAAGGCTACGGCTGCGGCGACCGCAAAGAAGCTGCTTGCGGAGGTGGTGTGCAGGTATGGAGTACCAGAGGTGATCGAAAGTGACAGAGGTACACATTGCACAGGTGAAATAATGAATGAAGTCTTGACAGCTCTGGGAATTCAACAAGTTTTCCACACCCATATCATCCACAAAGCAGTGGGAAAGTAGAAAGACTAAATGGGACATTGAAGTTAAAAAAAATCCAAAAGGCCATGGCTGAAACAGGGAAATCTTGGCCTGAATGTTTACCATTAGCCCTATATTCAGTAAGGTACACTCCAAATAGGAAAACTGGACTTTCTCCGTATGAAATACTATTTGGCAAAGTGCCTAGTTTAGGATGTTTCTTTCCCCAAGCACTGGAAATGAGTAACCATGTATTAAGCTCATATGTAAGGGATTTGCATAAAAGACTCAAGAAAGTACATGATAATGTCTTCAGTTCTCTTCCAGATCCAAACCAGGATCCTGGGAGTCACAGCCTGCAGCCCGGAGACTGGGCAGTCATTAAAAGACACGTGAGAGTCTGGATCCGAGATTTGACAGACCTTTCCAAGTTCTACTGACGACAAATACCGCAGTCAAGCTACAAGGCAAGGAAACTTGGATCCACGCATCGCCTTGTAAGAAGGTCCTTGGAGAGCCTCCAGAAGAGGAATGATGCTACTAATGACATTTGCTTGCATCCTTGCAGTAACGGATGCTTGGAACAGACTTAGCCGTGTAGATGATGATGATAACAGGTTCATTAGACATCACTTAGCTTTAGTGGATGGTGCATGATGAGTAATATTTCAAAGTTTATAGATTTGGCACACCGATTAGTATTACAGTATTCAGCTCTGTGTTGTGTGGTACCCATATATAGGAAAGCTGTAAAAAAAGGCAACCGACCCCTCAGGTATTTTCCTTTATCAAGAAGAGATGTATATGAATGTAGGGGATATGGAACAATATACCCCGCCTGATCCTCTTGGCAAAACCCTCTATGACGCGATACAATCAAAAGAGTTAGTTTAGGGACAGATGGGAGAACTCCATGTTTTAACCAACATAGGGACCCAGCTGTCTGGGGGCGTCCCATAAGGGGGCAGTCTCTGAGGTAGCTGGGTGAAGAAATCCACCTCCCTCTCCCCACACATGGACAGTCTCAAAGGTCACCACGCCAAGGGAAAAACTTAGTGTTTAGGGGGAATTGTCAAGGTAAATATTCATATACTGTTATTCTTTCATACATATGTATGCTTCGCTTCCATTTTGTTTCATCGCCGCCATTTTAAGAAACAATAAGTTTTTCCTTGTCGAGTGAAACCAGATATATCAAATATAACAATGCTTCAGTTAAGATAGAGCCAGCATCGACCCATCCTACACCCGTTTCCTCTGAGACGTGTTTTCATCAGCTTCAGGAAATGTCAAGACGTCTGGGCCAGACCACATCAAGGAGTGTTGCAAGGCTGAACCTTAATATGAAATGTCACACCTTTTGAGTGTTACATAGATGTAGAAACGAACCCACGCGGCTACATTTCCTGTCGTTACATTTTATAACCTGTTAGAACAAGACGTAATTAATCAGAAATGATAGATGCTAAACATAAACAGTTTGCCCATGATTGCAATTGCAAAGGACAATTATAATATGCCCAATGTCTAATGTCATATGTCCATTTCTATATTCTTATATTTTCATATATATATATATATGCTTGTGTGCTTTGCCTCTATTCTGTGCTCTGAAGACAAGTCATATCGAAACTTAGTTCAAAGATAGCACCAGTATCCGCCAACATCTGTTCCTGAGACATTGACCCAGATCAACGCCTACTTCTGACAGACAAAGTTGAATCAAGCCATTGATGACGACCACAATGACATTTAACAATTGAAGACGACATCAACATCTCTCTGGAGACATGGGCCAATCAGGGCTGGCCGGATATTAGATGAATATAGCTTACCCCACGTGGGTCATCCTGTTTGTTATGTCTATATAACCCCGTGTATGCTAATAAAGACAGGACATTGCTGAGATCGGTGCCACTAGTACCATTCTTGAGCGTGCTCTAAGTTTGAACCAGCCTTGTGTCTGACTCATACTTTGATTGGTCGACCCATGCTCATAATCTAATCTGGAGTGACTGGAGGACGAGTGTTTGACGAGACGACCCCGTCACTGGGTAATAAAGGGTGATACAATCACCTGACCTAAGTCAAGCACAGCACCAGGGGAAAAAGACCAGCAGCCAGAAAACCATAACAAGATGGCGTATTTTCAAAATGAAGTAGATTCTAACAGATATTCCGATACTCATGCACCATCCTCTCCATTCGTTCACCACGTGTAAGACTTGGACTCTGTTGAGCTGGTGCACAAGTTGGTCTACACAAAGTGTCAAAGGACTCACAGAAATTGCTTCTCCCACTTCCACCACTGCTGCTGTTAATGTTTTGGCATTGATGAATTGACGTGCTGGAGTTTGGAAGTCTATAGCTGCAATGTGAACTGTGTGCTTCACTTCTGTCTTGGGGAAAAGCTCTCTTAAGTTTGTGTAAAAGCATGTTTCGATACTCCAGCATTTGTGGGTCCCCTTCTAGGGCGGGAATGGTCTGGCAAAATTTGGTTTTATAACGTGGATCTAATAGAGTGGCAACCCTGTAGTAAGCATTATTCCTAATCATAAATATACAGGGTTCATGTTGCAGATAGTGCAGCAAGAAGGCACTCATATGTCAGGCTCTACAATGAGGTCCAGCCCATGCTGTGTTGGTGGCTGGGTAACAATGAGCCTCATTTCCTCTATCCCCTCCCCCCAAGCATGAACAAAAGAGAGGGAGTGGATTATCCTCTTCATCTGACAGTTGCTCGCCCATCACCTCTTCCTCCTCCATTAGTTCCTGGGATCTTGTACCTTTGATAACAGTTTGTCTGTTATCACCAGCCCCCCTCGATCAGAGTAATACACCCTCCCTTGGCACATGTCTGTGTGACAACAGGCTTGAACTTAGAGACAATGTTATCCCTTCAGCAGCCTCCTCTGCTTCCTCCTCTTCTTCTGGGACGACCATCTCATCCCACAGGCTATTCAAAGTCTGCTCCAGCATATAGATGACCGGAATAGTGATGCTGTTAGGGCTGGTGGAACGCACAAAATAAATATAAATAATAAGTGCGTTAGCAGCCCGGGGTCCACCCTGCAGGCAGAGCCTGCTGCTAGTAGGATGGCGGTATGGCGAACTCTGTTACTTCACAGAATCTCAACTATGGACACTGGGGCCCTATATGGTGGTATAAACAAACTCTGCTATGCCACAGAGTCGCTAAGGTAGAAACGCCAAAATATGGACTGTGTCCTGTTAACTCCACAGGTATGCACAGACAACTGCTGTGTGGACAGCAGTCCGTAGTAACGCAATCAGCAATGCAATCAGACAATCTCCTCACCGGAGAAGCCAGTATTCTAGGGCCTTATTTCAGCCGAGCCCTAACACATGCGTGCAAGATCACCTTGGCGCAAAGCACATAATGTGATTGATACTAGCGCATGGCGGCACGACCATGCCACCCTTTTATAGCAGCAACTACAGGGCCTGCCAGATAAAGACCAATAGGAAACTGCTCCAGAACACAAGTGGTTTCAGGACCTTCCTGGCGGACCAATAGGAGCTGCTGCAGTACCTGAGCATGTGACCCCTGATCTCCAATGAGAGATCTTACTCTGGGCATGCTCAGAAGGGGAAGGCAAGGACTTTGTCCTAAAGACGTCTGCTCGCCGCTAACCAGTACTGGCTACAATAGCAGAACCTGGAGGAGCAGCAGTAATCCTTTGCACAATGTTAGACTGGGCGAGACGCTGGGACCGACGTCTAAGCTGAGCAGAGTCCACTGCGGCCGGAGACGGATGGGAGACCGCAGCAGAGACGGCTTGAGATTCCCCTTGTGCAGAAGCGGGAACTCGACCCCTAACATTACCCTCCCTCCTAGGGCCCCCCTTCTTTGGGCCTCGCTACGTTCAAAGGCAGCGATAAGCTGCGGAGCATAAATATGTTCGGCAGGCTAACAGGACCTATCCTCAGGCCCATAACCCCTCCAATCCACCAAAAAAAAAATTTTGCCCCGTACCACCTTGCACCCTACAATGGCGTTCACCTTGTAATCGTCCGTAGACAAACCCGACGTCCCAGCAGATTACTCAGGCAACCGGGAAATGACCACTGGTTTTAGGAGGGACACATGGAAGGTGTCAGAGATACCAAGGCGAGGCGGAAGGGCCAAACGGTAAACCACAGGGTTCACCTGCTCGAGAACCTTGAAGGGACCCAAATAGCAGGGTGCCAACTTAGTGGATTCCACCCATAGCCTGATGTTTCGGGCGGAGAGCCACACTAGTCGCCAGGAGCAAATGTCGGAGCGGGACGCCGATGGGCATCGGCAGAAGACCTCATCCTTTCCTTGGAAGCCTGAATGGCATCCTGGGTGCGGTCCCATATGTCCCGTGCCTCCAGAGCCCAGTCTGCCACCCTGGAGTCGGCGGAAGCCACGGGCATGGGCACCGGTACCCGCGGATGCTGGCCGTAATTTAAGAGTAATGGGGTCTGTCCGGTAGAGTCAGCCACAACATTGTTTAGCGCGAACTCGCCCACGGGAGCAAGGATGCCCAGTCATCCTGCCTGGCAGAGACAAAATGTCGCAAGTATGTAACCAAGGTTTGGTTGGCCCTCTCTACCAACCCATTCGTCTCGGGATGATATGCAGAGAAGAGGTTTAACTCAATGCAGAGTAGATGACACAACTCTCTCCAGAACCGAGACGCAAATTGGGGACCTCGATCGCTGACAATCTTGTCTAGCATACCGTGTAGACGGAAGATGTGTCTAATAAATAATGCTGCCAAGGCCCGTGCAGAAGGTAACCGTGGTAGCGGCACTAAGTGCACCATTTTGGAGAAGTGGTCAGTGATCACCAAATGATAGTGCAACCCCGAGACTTGGGTAAGTCCACCACAAAGTCCATCCCGACCATCTCCCAGGGTCTGTCTACCACCGGCAAAGGAAAAAGTAACCCAGCTGGCCATTGTCGAGGGACTTGTTCCGGGTGCAGGAGACACATGCCTGAACATACTCCCTGACGTCACGGGCCATATGTGGCCACCAGTATGTCCTCGCCAATAATTCTGTTGTCCTCTTGCCCCAAAGTGTCCACCCACCCTGGACGAGTGTGCCCAAGAGAGTACCTCCGGTCGCAAATTAGGCACAGACTCTAGCGAAACCGGGGCTACAGTTCTCAGGCTCTCTTCGGGACAATAAGCCAAGGCTCCTCATCCTCCACCTCTGATGACACTAAGGAGCGAGAGAGAGCGTCGGCCCGAACATTCTTCTCACCGGAGAGAAAAAGGAGGGTGAAGTGAAACCTAGAGAAGAATAAGGCGAGAATTTAGCTGCTGAGCCGTTTGCAAATATACCAAGTTCTTTGGTCGGTGAAGACTTGGAAGGGAAAACGAGCCCCCTCCAGAAGATGTCTCCACTCAGAGAAGGCCAACTTCATAGCCAGCAACTCCCTGTCCCCGATGGAATAATTCCTCTCTGCTGGTGTGAAGGTCTTAGAAAAGAAGAAGCAGGGATGCTTCCGACCGGGAGCATCCTTTTGATAAAGGACTGCTCCAGCACCAACAGAAGAGGCGTCCACCTCTAAAATAAATGGCTTATCAACATCAGGGCGATGTAATATGGGAGCACTGGTAAAATGCGACTTGATGGAAGAGAACTCCTTGGAGAACTCCTCAGTCCACAACTTGGGATTTGCTCCTTCTTGGTGAGGCTAACAAGGGAGCTACCAAAGTCGAGAAATGGGGAATGAGCTGACGATAATAATTAATGAACCCATAAAGCGCTGCACCGCTTTCAGAGAATGGGGTTCTTGCCTGTCCATTACAGCCTGTAGTTGGCAGGATCCATAGCCAATCCCTGGGCGGAGATGATATAGCCCAGGAAAAGTAAGGACTCCTGCTCAAACACACATTTCTCCAGCTTGGCATAGAGGGAGTTTGCCTGTAAGAGGTCTCAGACTTTGTTGACATCCCTCTGGTGAGAGTCTATATCTGGTGAAAAGATGAGAATATCATCCAGATAGACTACTACAGAGGTGGAAAGCATATCCCGGAAGATGTCATTAACAAAGTCTTGGAAAACAGCGGGAGCATTACAGGCCCCGAAGGGCATCACCAGGTATTCATAATTCCCATCCCTGGTATTAAAAGCTGTCTTACACTCATCCACCTCACGAATGCGAATTAGGTTATAGGCACCACGTAGATCTAGCTTGGTAAATACCCTTGCTCCTCGGAGCCTATCAAAGAGCTCAGAGATTATGGGCAACGGGTACTTATTCTGACTGTGATGGCGTTAAGACTAGTGTTGAGCGATACTGCTCGATATCTAAAAATATCGTATCGAAATGGTATCGCCGATATCACTAAATATCGTCGATATCCGATTCCGATACCGGAAGTCCAATGTAAGTCTATGGGAACAAAAAATCGCAACTAAAAAAAACCTTTATTTCCTTGTAAACACTAAATATACACACATAGAATACATATATATATATATATATACATGTCATTGTGACATGTATATATACATATATGTATAGTTTATACACTTCTACATAGTAAAATATCCTCTGATTCAATTGCCGGGTAAAGCCGGCTTCAGTGAAAAGACAGAAGCACCCGACATGAAATGACACTTGGTGTACATAGGGTTAACCGTGTCTTTTCATGTCGTTTGCAATCTGATTTGCACAAACAATTACATCAGTCTATGTGTGCAAAATTTCACACCTGTAGGGGTTAATTAAAGGTGTAAATTCGTTGTAAAAAAAACGGACTTTTTTGCTACGAATTTACACCTTTAATTAACCCCTACAGGTGTGAAATTTTGCACACATAGACTGATGTAATTGTTTGTGCAAATCAGATAGCAAAGGACATGAAAAGACATGGTTAACCCTATGTACACCAAGTGTCATTTCATGTCGGGTTCTGCATTTTCACAAAAGCCGGCAATTGAATTAGCGGCTATTATACTATGTAGAAGTGTATGAACTATAAATATAAATATATATATATATATGTGTCACAAATTCAATGACATGTATATATATATATATATATGAGGTGTAAAATTGTTTAAAAAAATGCGTGGGCTCCCGCCCTATTTTCGCAACCAGACAGACAAAGCCAGCGAATGGGGGCAGATAATAATAGCCCAGAGAGGGACCATTATTTTTGGCCCCCCCTGGCTACTAACATCTGCCCCAAGACACCCCAGAAAAGACAAATCTATAATTAGATTCGCCCTTTCTGGCACTTTGCCCGTCTATTCCCATTGCCCTGTAGCGGTGGCGAATGGGTTAATAAGGGGTTAAAATGACCTTGCAATTGAAAGGTCACTTTAAGCCAGGTTAATAATTGAGAGCTGTCAATTAGACAACTATCAATTATTAATCCTATTGTATGAAAGAAAAATCAAACACACACTTTAATAAAAAAGAAGTTTAATGAAATAATCACACAGTTTTTGACCATATTTTATTTACCTGCTAAAACCATTTCCTGTAATAAAAATAAAATAATAAAGCAAAATTATTCTTACCTATCCCATGCACAGTCAGGTCCCACGGTGTAATCCTTCAGAAAGGGTTAATGTTTACTGCAGGGACCGCAGCTAATGCTGCAGCCTCACAGTAAACCCCCAAATGAATGAGCTCCTCTCCTGGCTGACAGGAGAGGAAGTGGAAAGCTTAATTGATTGCTTTCCACTTTCACTTCAGGTCAGCCAGGGACACCATCAGTGACGTCAAAGGGAACTGATTAACAAAAATAGGGGTTCCCTTCGAAAAAAAAATGGCGTGGGGTCCCCCCTATTTTTGTTAACCAGCCAGATGAAGCAGACCGCTGAGGCCTGGATTTTCAGGCTGTTAAGGAGCCAAGATCCATGGACCTTGCCAGCCTGATAATACCAGGCCACAGCAGTCTGCATATCTTGGCTGATTAACAAAAATAGGGGATCCCCTCGAAAAAAATTGGCGTGGGGTCCCCCCTTTTTTTGTTAACCAGCCAGATGAAGCAGACCGCTGAGGCCTGGTTTTTCAGGCTGGTAAGGATCCAATATCCATGGACCTTGCAAGCCTGATAATACCAGGCCACAGCAGTCTACTTAGCTTGGCTGGTTAACAAAAATAGGGGATCCCCTTGAAAAAAAAACGGCGTAGGGGTCCCCCTATTTTTGTTAACCAGCCAAGTAAAATGCAGACTGCTGCGGCCTGGTATTAAAAGACTGTCAAGGCCCATGGATTTTGGCCCTCAACAGCTTGATAATACCAGGCTACAGCAGCCCCACATTTGGCGCATCAAAAGATGTGCCAATTGTGGCACTTTACCCGGCTCTTCCCACTGCCCTGTAGCGGTGGCAAGTGGGGTAATAAGGGGTTAATGTCACCGTTGATTGCACGGTGACAATAAGCCCGGTTAATAATGGAGAGGTGTCAATAAGACTCCGATCCATTATTAATCCCAAAGTTATTAAATGTTTAAAAAAAAGACACAGCAAGAAAAAAGTCTTTTAATGAAATAAAAGAGACAACACAGTTTTCATTTCTTTTATTGTACTCTCATTCCTGCGACGCCATCGATCTCCTGTAAAAAAAGAAAAAAAAAAAAACAACAGTATACCACCTGTCCGACGCAGTCCATAGTAACGAGTGTCCCACGACGATCCAGCTCTGCTCCAGCTCTGCTACATCGCAATGACAGGCAGAGCCTGTCATCGCGACGCAGCACAGCTGATTACCTGCTTCCCCGGCGGTGACGTCATCGGACTGACTGCTTTACGGCCGGGATTACCCAGCAGTCACTGCAGTTATCGCGAGAAACTGCATGTGACCGCCGGGGAGAAGAGGATGGCGGCCATGAAGCAGTCCAGGCCGTGACCGCCGGAGATCTTCTGCCAGGTAAGTGCCGCTGACTCCTGACAGACCCGACCGACGGACACTGACAATGACAGTGACAATCCCGATTCCGGTATTTGATATGACGAAAATATCGGTATTCGGAATCGAAAGGCCGATACAGCTAATATCGGCCGATATCCGATATTTGCAGTATCGTATCGCTCAACACTAGTTAAGACCCTTGTAGTCAATACATGGACGTAATTCTCCGTTCTTCTTTTGCACGAAGAAGAACCCCGCCCCTGCTGGTGACACAGACTTCCTAATGAACCCTCTTGCCAGATTCTCCTGAATATACTGGGACATGGCCTCCATCTCAGGAAGCGAGAGGGGATAGACTCTTCCCCGTGGAGGTTCTGCTCCAGGCAAGAGATCAATAGGACAGTCGTAGGGGCGATGAGGCGGAAGAGTCTCCGCCGCCTTCTTGGAAAAACGTCTGCGTATGACCAATAACACTGGGGGATAGAAGTGAGATCTACGGATATCTCTGTGGTGGTGACCTAAACGCACTCCCTGACACACCTGCCTCTACATGAATCACCCCAACCCAGTATCCTTCCAGAGGACCACTCAATATGGGGAGAGTGGTGACGGAGCCAAGGTACTCCCAGCAACACCTCGTCTATTCCCTCGGGCAGGACAAGAAAGGAAATACTCTCCTGATGGGAAGGGGACATAGACAACGTGATAGGGATAGTCTGGTGGGTGATTTGTGAGGGCAGAGTCGATCCATTCACTACACGCACAGTCACCGGTTAGGCGAGCATCACCAGAGGTATAGTGTGGTGGAGAGCAAAGGCAGAGGACATGAAATTCCCCTCGGCTCCAGAATCCACACAGAGCTCGGCGGTGAGAGTGGATGGACCTACAGTAATTGTCCCCTTAAAGGACAACTTGGTGGAAAATGCCTCAGTGTCTAGTAAACCTCATCCCAAGATCACTAGACGTGACCGTTTTCCTGACCGCTGTGGACATTTGTTGGCATAATGCCCTAACTGCTGGCAGATGTTACAGACCACGGGTACTCGAGCAGCCCGGGACTTAGGTCCTGCTCGAGAAACCTCCATGGACTCATGGGAGTCGGGCGCCTGGCTGAAAGATTCCAGAGGTCTGGCGAAGGTGGGAGCCAGCCGGAACCTCTGCCTACACTGGGACCGCTCCAACCTCCGCTCGTGAAAACGGAGGTCGATGCGGGTAGATATGGCGATAAGCTTCTCCAGTGTGGAGGGAATCTCCCTGGTAGCCAAGGCATCTTTCACATGGCCCGCTAGTCCTCTCCAAAACACGGGAATGAGGACTTTATCTGGCCAATCCAACTCCGAGGACAGAGTCCGAAATTGGACAGCAAAATAGCTGATCAAGGACGAACCCTGTGAACTTGCCAGGAGTTGGAGAGCCGAATCGTGGGTGACCTAGTAATGCAATCAGCAACGCAATCAGACAATCTCCTCACGGAGAAGCCGGTATTCTAGGGGCTTATTTCAGCCGAGCCCTAAACACGTGCATACAATCTCCTCACCGGAGGTGCCCGTATTCTAGGGGCTTATTTCAGCCGAGCCCTAACACATGCGTGCAATATCACCCTGGCGCAAAGCACATAATGTGATTGATACTAGCGCATAGCGGCACGGCCATGCCACCCTTTTATAGTAGCAACTACAGGGCCTTCCAGATAAGGACCAATAGGAAACTGCTCCAGAACACAAGTGGTTTCAGGACCTTCCTGGCGGACCAATAGGAGCTGCTGCAGTACCTGAACATGTGACCTCTGATCTCCAATGAGAGATCTTACTCTGGGCATGCTCAGAAGGGGAAAGCAAGGACTTTGACCTAAAGACATCTGCTTGACGCTAACCAGTACTGGCTACAATAGCAGAGCCTGGAGGAGCAGCAGTTATCCTCTGCACAATGTTAGACTGGGCGAGACTCTGGGACCGACGTCTAAGCTGAGCAGAGTCCACTGCGGCCGGAGACAGATGGGAGACCGCAGCAGGGATGGCTCGAGATTCCCCTTGTGCAGAAGCGTGAACTCGACCCCTAACAGATGCTGATGACAGCGTTGTCAGCACTAACCATCTTAGTAGCCATTTTGAAACTGTGTAGAAGGGTGCAGAGTTCATTAATTTATGCCCCCTCTGTAAACATGATATGCGCCACGTCTGTACGGTGCTGGCCCAGCCTATACAGCATGACATTATGAAGATCAGCTGAACGAGAAACAATATAGTGACACTAAAACGTGTAATTCTATATAATATATTTTTTTTATACGGCATTACAAACTGTGTCAGGGCTCGTTGCTGCTGCCACAGGTGTTGCAACATGTGCAGAGTGGAATTCCACCATGTCAGCACATTACATATCAACCTGTTAACCGGCGTGGACAAAGACCTCTGTATCGATGCAAGTCGACGACCTGAGGGGTGCGAATGGTGGAAATGAGCACAAAGCTTCCCTGCTTTATGGAGCAGGTCCCCCAAGCCAGGTTAATGGCGGAGAAACTGCTGTACCATTACGATGAGGATGTGACCCATGCAAGGCACGTTGCAAGGTTTCCCTAGCATAGAGCTGACACCAGGTTTGCACCGTTGTCACACACAGCATTCCCTTGCTTCAGGTTCAGTAGAGAAAGCCACTGCTCTAACTCGGCCTAGATAACTGTCCACAAATCTTGAGCATGTGACTGTGATCTCCAAGTCATATTAATTTGTACACTGCCTGATTACATTGAGCCAGGGATGCACAATACAGAGGTGGGTGGGTGCCAGGATTTGAACCCAGGGGCTCTTGTGCCCCAGGCGGCAGTTCTTCCTCTGAGCCTTTCAGCTCGCTGGACATTTCCTTCCTAGCCAAGATCCAAGTACCTGTGTTGTTTCTGATTGTCTCCACCTCGAACACCCAACTTAAACCTGGCATTGTACTTCCTTCATTGCGAGAATATTGAGCTACCAGCCATTAGTCAAGCTTGCTTTAATCTGCTGATCCTGTAAACTACATTGCTGCTCCTTACTGACCTCTGGCTATTCCTGACTATGCTCACTGCCCCTGTGCAGAACATATGCATGCTCAGTAGCTCCCGGCTCCCGCTGTGATATAGTTGAAGTTCCCTCCTCCATTAGTAGGGCTTGTCTTCCCTGCCTTCACTATTTAGTCCCCTTCTCTTCCCCAGGCCCAGTCTTTATTAACCATGTTAGTTTCTCCAGGTCCCAGCCTACTGATCTGGTCAATTTACGATATGATTGTGTGGTTGCAGACTTGGCTAGACCCGGTGACTGTAGCTGTGATCAGAATACACAGGGCGAGGTTTTGAGTGCGGCATATACATTAAAAGGAGCCATGCATTAGCACTACCAAATACCATTACTTTTCCAGTCATGGGGGACATGAAGACTCTAGACTTTGAAGATCTTCATATTGCTTTTGATATCCCTGATGCTTCAAGTTTGGATGCCAAGGAAGCTATCCAAACAACAAGTGATAAAGAAGAAAACCATCTCAAACCATCAGTAATGTGTTGGAGAATCTGTCTTTGGCCCAGTCTGTTTCTGTCCCTGATGTTCCAGCAGTCAGCGTTTTTGTGAAAAACAGCAGCCGACAGGAGTCATTTGAAGCATCTGAAAAAAACGAAAATCTCAATGGTCCAACTGTACTTCTAAATGTTTTTCGTGGCCCTGAAGTGGGCCCTGATCCCCATGCTGTTGTACCAGGCTATGGAAAATTTAAACCAGGATTCATCAACGAGGACAACTCATGAAGCTACGCAGAAAAAAATAGACTCACACAATGCTGATTTTTGCCAACTTTTACCCAGTTTAGCCCTATTTCTAGCCCTGAGCCAGAAGATTCAAAATATATTGTTCTTAACAAGCAGAAGGTAGCAGAGTCTCCGTACTTTCCACAGCCTTCCAAAAACAATCCAGAAGAAGAATGCATGGTCGATTCTCTTAGAAAGCCCTCAGAAGCAGAGCTAAGTATGTTTGATGAATACTGTAAAAAAGCAGAAATCTGCTGCATGGAAGCAGAAAAGGCTAGATCTGAGCAAACCCGAGGTATCGACAAAATCAGCAGCTTGCTTGGTTTGTCTATGCCTTTTAGGGATGCTCAGGACAGCGGCAATTCTCAGGATAAAGTATTTTCTGGTACAGGGGACTCTTTCAGTGATATAGCAGGTACAGTACAGACCAAAAGTTTGGACACACCTTCACATTCAAAGATTTGTCTGTATTTTAATGACTATGAAAATTGTAGAATCACACTGAAGGCATCAAAACTATGAATTAACACATGTGGAATTATACATGATACTTTACAAAAAAGTGTGAAACAACTGAAAATATGTCTTATATTCTAGGTTCTTCAAAGTAGCCACCTTTTGCTTTGATTACTGCTTTGCACGCAGAAAAGGTGAACGGATGGACTCTACATGCCTGGTTCCCACCGTGAAGCATGGAGGAGATGGTGTGATGGTGTGGGGGTGCTTTGCTGGTGACACTGTTGGGGATTTATTCAAAATTGAAGTGGTGAGTGGTCCAGCTCACCCCAAACCATTTCGATTGGGTTCAGGTCTGGTGACTGTGGAGGCCAGGTCATCTGGCGTAGCACCACAACACTCTCCTTCTTGGTCAAATAGCCCTTACACAGCCTGGAGGTGTGTTTGGGGTCATTGTCCTGTTAAAAAATAAATGATGGTCCAACTAAATGCAAATCGGATGGAATAGCATGCTGCTGCAAGATGCTATGGTAGCCATGCTGGTTCAGTATGCCTTCAATTTTGAATAAATCCCCAACAGTGTCACCAGCAAAGCACCCCCACACCATCACATCACCTCCTCCATGCTTCACGGTTTGAACCAGGCATGTAGAGTCCATCCATTCCACCTTTTCTGCGTGCAAAGCAGTAATCAAAGCAAAAGGTGGCTACTTTGAAGAACCTAGAATATAAGACATATTTTCAGTTGTTTCACACTTTTTTGTAAAGTGTAATGTATAATTCCACATGTGTTAATTCATAGTTTTGATGCCTTCAGTGTGATTCTACAATTTTCATAGCCACGAAAATACAGAAAAAATCATTGAATGAGAAGGTGTGTTCAAACTTTTGGTCTGTACTGTACATCAACTGTGTCTTCATCTGTGCCACCTAGGCAGCGGATTAAAACTTCTCATTCTAAATTATGATCTTGTGTAGCTGCTTTGGTGGCCTTGCAGGCTAAAAAAGTTGTGGTGGTCCCTAAGGAGGAATCTTTAAATCCTTCTAAAGACGTTGATCTTTCTTTTAAGGAGTGGTTTAGGATCCAGAACCACCAAATATATATTCCAGAATCTACTCGACTTAAAGTCCTCAAACTTGTCCATGATTCTAAACTTGTGGGGAACACTGGAGTCATGAAAACACAAGAACTACTGTTTTGTTCTTTTTAATGGTCTTATTGTAGGAAGGGTGTGATAAAATAAGTTTCCTCCTGTTTAACATGTGAACAGAGCAAGATGCCACAATCTTCTTCTATAGCACTCCTTCAACCTCTTCCAGTTCCATCCAGGTCTTGAGGAGCAATTTCAATTAATTTTATCATGGGCCTACCTCCATCTGTTATCCTTGTTATGGTAGATTGGCTCACAAAGATGGCTCATTTTATTCCAACTAAAGGAATTCCTACCACTGAACAAGCCACAGAATAAAAAGTCAAAAAGATATTTATGCTGCATGGAATCCCTGACAATGTAATTTCTGATAGAGGTGTTCAGTTTTCATCAAGACTTTGGAAAAGCTTCTGTACAGCTTTAGCAGTTACTGTCAATTTGTCTACTGCCTTCCACCCTCAATCCAATGGCCAGACTGAAAGAACTATCCAAACTGTAGAACAATATCTGTGCTGCTTTATTTCTTACCTCCTGGATGACTGGGTGGACTATTTACCAACAGCAGAATTTGCCTATAATAACTCCAAACACAGTTTTACATCGCAAAGTCTATTTTTGTTAATCTTCCATTTAATACTTCTGTTCCTGCTATTACAAATAGACTTAAGGCACTGCCACACTGATCGCTATCACGACAACGACTTAACCTGGCGAGATCGCTAGTGCGATCGCTATGTAATCGCTAGTTAGATTCCAAACACAACTCATCAGCGATCTGTGATTCCAAACACAACTCATAAGCCATCTGTATAACGACCTCTGCGGTCGTTGGGAAAACCTAGTCCCACCTGCGACGCTGGTGAAGTCGTTCATAAAGGGTGTCACACTCAGCGATTCAGGCTCACCAGCGGGACACCAACGACCAAAAAACGGCTCAGAAGGTTCAAAAGCGATCAGCGACATCTCAGCAGGGGCCACATCGCTGCTACATGTCACACACAGCTAAGTCGCTAACGAGATCGCTACTGGATCATAAATGGTGACGCAGTAGCGATCTCGTTAGCGATCTCGCTAGCGATCTCGCTTGGTGTGGCATACCCTTTAGAGTTTTCAGAAAGTTCAGAAGGAACTAACTGAGATGTTACAAAAGGCCCAAGATTACAAAGAAGCAGCAGATCTCAAAGCTCCTACTACTCTTCAGGTCAGTGACAAGGTTTGAATTTGTTAAAAAAAAATTAAAATGAACGTACCATCTTGAAAATTGAGTCCAAAATTCATAGGACCTTTTCAAATTTCTGCAGAAAATAACCCTGTATCTTTCTGTTTAAAACTTCCTAACAGCCTGAAAATTCACCTTCTGTTCCATGCATCCTTGCTCAAAACATTCAATGAGAACCCATTTCCAGGTAGAACTCAGACACTTCCACCACAAAAAAAGTCCATGTTGAATAGGACTTCAATATTTGGTGCAATGGAGTGGTTACGGACCAGAAGATAATTCAATGGAACCGGAGGGCAACGCTCTTGCACCCAGGCTTACAAGAGCATTTCAGAGACATCCAGAGACGCATGCGCCTGAGATATCCAGATCAGGATTCGAAACCAGCAGCTCTTGTGCACCAGGCTGCAGCTCTTCCCTCTGATCTATTCAGCTCACTGGATATTTCCTTCCTAACCCAGATACAAGTACCTGTGTTGTTTCTGATTTTCTCCACCCTGAGTTCCTGATTGTCTCCTCCCTGATTGAACACCCTACTTAAACCTGGCATTGTGCTTCCTTACTTGTGAGATTATTGTACTACTAGCCTTTAGTCAAGCTTCCTTTCACCTGCTGATCCTGTAAACTACATTGCTGCTCCTGTGTACATTCCCCTGGCTATTCCTGACTACACTACCTGCCGGTGCTGACCCTAGTGGTTGTAAAACCACTACTTCAACCCAGGTCAGTCTACAATGGAGGGATTCTATATGCACTGTTGGAACTTGTGTCTGATTAAGGGAGATGTTGAGAGTACAGGTGGATGCTCTAGAGGAGGTGGAGGAGCCAGAAGCAGTGGAGGAAAAGTTAGATACAGAGTTTGTCCCGCAAGCCTTAGGGATTCAACGACTTGTGGAGCAGCCCCTTGACTGCCTGCTCCTGCAGTGTCCAGTCAGCGAGATGGATTGCCTTGGCCATGCTTATTCATCCAAGTGTCTGTGGTGAAATGCACCCTGGCAGACACAGATTTAGTCAAGGAATGGGTGATGTTGTCTGCGACATACTGGTGTAGTGCAGGCCCTGTTTTCTTAGTAAAGTAAAGGCGACTGGTCCGCTGGTACTGGGGGACTGCAACGGCCATCAGCTTTTGGAAACCATCTGTATCTACCTGGTGGAAAGACAGCATTTCTGTGGCCAACAATCTCTTATCTTTGTCATGCGTAGGAGGAAACAATTTTTTTACGTGACCACAACTGCGGTACCATGGGCTGGCTACAATGCTGAGAGAGGGCAGAGTATGGTGAAACAGACAAACTGCTGGAACGTGACAGAGGTGCAGGCAGAGATGTTAAGGTAGATTGAGAAAGTTATGGTGTGCTCGGTCTCTGAGATCAGTCAAAAACATGTGCCCCTCCATTACAGCTGATGGTGGACTCTCAGTCAGCATGACTGGAGTGGGTAAAGAACCTGAGGTTCTGTGGTCAAAGACCTGCATCTCAATAATTGGCACAGTTAAAGAGGAGGAGAAAGAAACAGCACATACAATTTCTCGGGTGGCTGATGGTTGTTGATGTCCGCTGGTCCGCATTTTTGGGCAATGGGATTCCCACTGTAATGCATGTTGATTGGACATGTGAAGGTTCATACATGTAGTAGTCAAATTATTGCACTTTTTACCTCGACTCATTTTTTTGCCAAAGTTGACAAATTACGTGAGTTGGCTCATCATTTGCAGTGTAAAAAAATGCCCTAAGCCTAAAGAGAGAAAAGGGAAAGATAACTGCCCCGGAGTAGAGCCCCAAAGGAATAGATAGCCCCCAAACATATATTGCCGGTGACATAGATGAAACACAAACACAGACAGAAAATAGACTAAGCAAATGCTGGGGCCCAAACTGTCTAGATAGAACAGGACAGAAAAGGATACTGTCTGCAATCCAGCAAAAACCCTAAGAAAAATTCCAACATGTCTGATATGCAAAAATACTGAGGCCACATGACCTCTCCCCCGCTAAATCAGAACTCTGGTGTGAAATGGACGCAAAATAACAGGGAATTAGAAATGCAGAAAAGACTGACATAAACTGTGGCAAATGAAAAACAGAGTCCAGCACAGGTCCCCGCAGGGAATCCGGCTGAACTAACTCCAGCAAGGCAGCCAAATAAATTATCTGAAAGATACAGGATACAGTAGGGAGCAAGCAGACTTCCAAAAGGTTCAGGAAGAAAGCAAATCACCGGCAAGAACTATGGGAAGGCTGCTCACTTAAATCTCCCCAGTCAGTAACACCTAATCTCCAATCATCCCCCTCAGGGGGGCGAAGAAGCATCTAGCAAAACGCGCGTAGGGGTCCTCCAGCCCACCATCAGTAAGTTGTTTTTGCTGTCAAACTTCATACAATGTCTTGATTATTTGCATACCTTGCCTATATGTATCTTTCAATGTAGGGTATACTTGTGGATGCTACCACATCTGAGGGATATCTTTGTATGTGGCCATGCGCATTTAAACCCATATACAGTTATATTTTATGTATATCTCTAAATTCTTACATGTTTGGGTTTGCCTTATTGAACTGCACACTTTATTCTTAAGCAGCCCTTTACTAATATACTGCATTTTGCATCACACATATATATTGTTTATGGCCATACTCTGCATTACTGAGACTTAGCCATTTCACCTATTGTGTTGATATATTTATTTATCCCTCATCAGTATATGCATTTTACTCATTGTGTTGCAAATTTAAATATCCCTCATTGATATATGCATTTCATCCACTGCGTGGTTACTTATATATCCCTCATGAATATATTTATTTAGTATTAAGGAATATCATTTCGTGAAAGGATATGTGGTGGATTTGTTGCACTATGCACTTTACTTTCCATAGATAACAATTTTTTTGGTATATATTTCCATGGTATGCATTCGTTGTATTTATTGATTTAGTCTGCTACTTCTTACTGTGTGTGGTTCCTAGGTATCGCCTTTTTCCCTTGCCACATTTCATATTATATTGTTTGTATGTCTCTTGATTTTTGCAATAATAAAAAATATATATTATTTTTTCAATTGCTTTTGGTCCATATTTTTTCTTGGGTATTTGTTCAATCAGTATATGGATGAGCATCATTTATTTAGCTGTATTTGGGTTAAGAGGTATAAAAGATGCCCATGAGAAATTGCATGCCAAAGATGCACAAAACAATTTCAAACTCAGATCTTGCCTGCTGTATCACGTTTGTAAAAAAACTAAAATAAATTTATTTTAATGTGCAACAGCTCTGCACACAGATCAATTTCAATGCCACTAAATGAAAAGGTTGGATGTAGCAGGCTGTATCACGTTTATCAACAGAAAAAATATATATTTTAATGTGGTTGAGGTCTGCAGACAGCTTCATATCACAGCCAAAAAATTACAATGTGGAATACGGTGGGCTGTATCACATTCAGCAACAGGAAAAATTTGAATTTTTTTTAATGAGCATTAGGCATGCACACAGGTTCATATCACCACCACAACATGACAATGTGGGGACAATGCAGGCTGTATCTCATTCAGCAAAAGAAAATATTAAAAATTTTTAATGCATGTTAGGTCTGCACACAGGTTCATATCACCACCACAAAATGACAACGTTGGTACAGCAGGCTGTTTCACATTTAGCAGCAGAAAAAAATTCAAATTTTTTAATGCATGTTAAGTCTGCAGACTGGTTCATATCACTGCCACAACATGACATTGTGGGATGCAGTGGGCTGCATCACATTCAGCAGCAGAAAAAAATTTGAATTTGTTTTAATGTGCACTAGGTCTGCACACAGGTTCATATCACCGCCACAACATGACAATGTGGGACACGGTGGGCTGTATCACATTCAGCAACAGAAAAAATAGATTTGTTTAATCCACGTTTGGTCTGCAGACAGGTTCATATCACTGCCACAACATGAAAATGTGGGATACGGCTGGCTGTATCTCATTCAGCAAAAGAAAAATATATTTTTTTTAATGCGTGCAAAGTCTGCACACACATTCATATCACTGACACAAAATGATAACGTGGGATGTGGGTGGCCGTTTCACATTTAGCTACAGAAAAAATTTAATTTTTTTTTAATGTGCCTTAGATCTGCCGACAGTTTTATATCACCACAGCACTAAATGAAAAGTGGGATCCAGCAGGCTGTTTCACATTTAGCTAGTGAAAAAATATTAATTAGAATGCTAGACTCGTGTATGCAGCACAATAGAAGCAGTGCACAACACGTGCCCTGCTGGCTTTGTCTGTGGACCTCAGTAATGGCCAAAAAAAAAAAGTGCTGGAAGGTAAATTTAACAGCCACACTGGACACTAGCTACTGTACCTACAATATCTGACTGATACACAATCACCTATCTAAGTAGCTAAAATGTGGATACAGCAGGCTTTTTCACATTTAGATAGTGAAAAAATATTTTGCGCAAAACCAGAAAACCAGAGTCTAAGCTAATTTATAAAAGTAGTAAATTGTATTTGACATATTAAAAAACAATGGTGAATTATGCAAAAAACATTAAGTTAAAAAAGAAGTGAGCAGAAAAAAGTATAGCAATTGTAAACAACAATGAGTGACTAAAGGGTATGCCACACTAAACAAGGTTGCTAACGAGATCGCTAAAAAACGTCACTATTTAGCGATCTCGTTAGTGACGCTCTTGTGTGTGGCATGTAGCAACGACGTGGCCCCTGCTGTGATCTCGCTGATCGTTCACTAGAGTTCTGGACCGTATTTAGATCGTTGGCGTCCCGCTGGTGACGCTATATCGCTGTGTCTGGCACCTTTTGTGAGCAATGTGCGCTGTTTTTTACATCGCAATGACCGTTAAAGTCGTTAATGAGATCGCTAACCGCTTATGCGTCGTTAACGAGATCGCTAAGTGTGGCAGCTACTAGAGACATTAAAACGATCACAAAAACGATCGCATTAGTATGCGTCGTTATTGTGATCGTTAGCGGGAGCGTTTAGTGTGGCAGTACCTTTAACCCTTAAGGTACTGCCACACTAAACAATCCCGCTAGTGATCACGATAACGACGCATACTAATGCGATCGCTAGCGGGATTGTTTCTATATCTCTAGTAGCAGCCTAATTTAGCGATATCGTTAAGGACGCTATCGCGGTTAGCGATCTCCTTAACGACTTTAGCGGTACAAAAGTACCGCTAAATCGCTAACAAAAGGTGCTACACTCAGCGATATATACTTACCAGCGGGGCGCCGACGATAAAAATAGGGTCCGGAACGATGAGAACGACGAGCGAGATCACAGCAGGATCTCAGCAGGGGCCACGTCGCTGGTAGATGCCGCACACAACAACATCGCTAATGGGATCGCTAAATAGTGACGTTTTTTAGCGATCCCATTAGCGATGTTGTTTAGTGTGGCATACCCTTTAGACATAGCATGAGTACCCAGCTTCCACATTCATGCATGTAGGGCATACAATATACATCTTAATATGCAATGTACTCCACCAAAGTAAGATAAAGCCCAATAGTTTATAATATCAATAAAGATGTGACTAGTTCTTATAACCTAACTCCAGAGATTAGCTACTAAAGTATGACACCCTGAACCAGTATCAAAGTTACATTGGTTACACTGGTCTTATAAAGAGTTAATGTGACAGGCGCCATCCTACTAGCAATCAGCCTCTTTTGCTTTGCTATACAGCGCTTTTGGACACTTGTGACTTCCATAGACCCTTTTTTGCCTCACCATCTACTACAATCTGTCTGAAGAAGGTCAGGTGATTAACCGAAACGTTACACGTTTGGATTGTAAATAAATATTTTCGTTTAAGCATCTGATTTTTGAGTGCCGGATCAATTTATATTACATTACTAGTGCTTAGGCACATTTTTTGTTTTTCAGAAAGACCTAGATATCCTCTTTATTATATTGCAATCATGATATTATACAGCAATGTGTACTTAAAATTGCTCATTTTGTCTTTTTACCCAGCTCTTTCCCTTTTCCATTAGGTCTATGACATTACTTGGTTAAAAACTGACTAGCTGAATCCTTCTAAGTCAGGCCCATATATATTTGTAACTCATGAACCTACAACTCCCAGTGTTATGTTACGGTAGCTGAGGAGTGCAGGCAAAAAAGGAAATACACCAGAGCAGTTGGAATCTATGAGATTGCAGTACCCTGACTAACCACCGCAACTAGAGGCAGCCATGGAGCGTTCCTACGTTGGTCCTAGACGCCTCGTCACAGCCTGAGAAACTAACTACACCTAAAGATAGAAATAGGAAAGCTATCTGCCCCGGAGCAGAACCCCAAAGATAATAGAAAGCCCCCAAACATGTAATGGCGGCTAGACAAGAGGAAAATACTGACACAGAAAGAAAATAGTATGAGCAAACGCTGGGGCCCAAACTATCTAAATAGAAAAGGATAGGAAGGGCACTTACTGCAATCCCAGAAAACCCTGAAAAACACCAACTCTACTAATTTCAAAATCACCTGAGATCACACGACCTCTACCACCTAAATTAGTTCTCTGGTGTAACAAAAACAGCAGCCACTGAAAAAACTGGAAAAAGCAAAAGTACAAAACACAGTGGCTGGACTAAACTGAGAGGGCAAAAGCCCCCGGAGGGGACCCAGAAGGCCCCCACAGAAGTGCAGGACCAAATGCAAAAATATAGCAAAAACACAAAATAAGAAATTGTCTTATCTGATAGCAGGAGATGCAGACACGACACAGCAGGCTACAAGGGAAACTGGAAAGAAGGATTCAGACCAGAACAATTGATCACCGGCAACCCTGATGGGAAAATGACTCCCTTATAAAGACCAATCAGTAACACCTGATTCCCAGTCCTCACAATCCTCACTAGTACCGCTTGTAACCACCAGAGGGAGCCTCTGCTCAGAACTCATCTCAAACCCATTCACAACATCCCAGTATGTCCTTAACAATGTTAAGGAAATGCTGGGAAATGCTATTAGTCTTTTTCTGACTGCAAACCAAACAGGAACCACAGCACGGATGAGAGGTAGAAAGTCTAAACAGTAAACATTTATATCCAGGTACCTTATAGGTGACCTCTTCTCTGATTGAGTCTTGTCTTTCTTTTAATCTCCATCGTGTTCAGATGCCATGATGAATTTTCAAATCCACAGCTCTTCTCTCTAGATTCCCTCTTCTCCAGTCTTCTGCAGCACATACCGACACAGTGCCTGTCATGATCTGCTTAGTTTGTGGGATGAGGTGGCTCAGAGGTTAATCTGGACGGTCTCATTCTGAGAGGCTTCTTATAGCCTCATTGTAGAGTCATTCCTCGTCGCTTATACTCTGACCCGAGTGTGTTTGACCCTGTTGTGCCTGTGCCAGTGCTTTTTGCCTGTGCTACGTTACATCTGTCTGGTTCTGATTTGTCTGTGTCCCTGTTACAAGTTTTGCCTGCCCCTTTTGTACTGTACTGCCCTCTCTGTGCATGAACCCTTGGCTACGTCCTGACTACCCTATGTCTGCTTCTTTTGTGCTGCATTGCTCTCTCTGTGTATGACCCTTGGCTACATTCTGACTACCCACTGCTTGCTACTTTTGTACTGCATTGCCCTCTCCGTGTATGACTCCTTGGCTATGTCCTAACTATCCGTTCTGTCTATGCCCCTTGGTAACTCTATCCCGTAGTTACTCTTCTAGGAGTTTTCCTTCAGCTCCTAGCTCTCTGAGCTTAGGCCACGCCCCCAGCAGTCAGATGCTTTAGGTCCTGTCTGGCCTGAAGCAATCTCTCTCTGCTCCTGCTTCCTCTGAGAGTCCTGTGGCCTGCTCCGCCCCTTGGCAGTCACGTGCTTCAGGTCTTGTTAGTCTGAAGAACGCACCTTCATCGCTGCTGCCCCGCTCCACAGGTATCTTTGGGCACAGTGTGTTTTACTCAGGACATGCGCAAAGGCTCAGTGAGCAAGTGCAGTGTGGTGTTCCTGACAGTGCCCTTTAAAAATTACAGTTATTAAAATGCCCTTAGCATAAAAAACATATGTCCATATCATGACTTAAATAAGCATCCTAGAGTATATGGCCTCCTTAATGAGCTACACCTGCCACACTGCCATTATCAGCTGTACAGTGCCTTGCGAAAGTATTGGGCTCCCTGGAACATTTCAACCTTTTCCACACATATCATGCTTCAAACATTAAGATACCAAATGCTAATTTTTGGTGAAGAATCAATAAGTGGGACACAATTGTGAAGTTGAACGAAATTTGTTGGTTAGTTTAAATTTTTGTGGAAATACAATAACTGAAAAGTGGGGCGTGAAATATTATTCTTACCCTTTACTTTCAGTGCAGCAAACTCACTCCAGAAGTTCATTATGGATCTCTGAATGATCCAATGTTGTCCTAAATGACTAATGATGATAAATATAATCCAGGTGTGTTAATCAAGTCTCCGTATAAATGCACTGCTCTGTGATAGTCTCAGGGTTCTGTTTGACGCACAGAGAGCATCATGAAGACCAAGGAACATAATAGGCAGGTCCATGGAGAAGTTTAAAGCCAGATTTGGATACAAAATGATTTCTAAAACTTTAAACATCCCAAGGAGCACTGTGCAAGCGATCATATTGAAATGAAAGGAGTATTATACCACTGCAAATCTACCAAGACCCGGCCTCCCTCTAAACTTTCATCTCAAGCAAGGAGGAGACTGATCAGAGATGCAGCCAAGAGGCCCATGATCACTCTGGATGAACTGCAGAGTTCTACAGCTGAGGTGGGACAGTCTGTCCATAGGACAACAATCAGTCGTACACTAGAATCTGGCCTTTATGGAAGAGTGGCAAGAAGAAAGCCATTTCTCAAAGATACCCATTAAAAGTGTTGTTTGAAGTTTGCAACAAGCCACCTGGGAGACACACCAAACATGTGGAAGAAGGTGCTCTGGTCAGATGAAACCAAAATTGAACTTTTTGGCAACAACGCCAAACGATATGTTTGGCGTAAAGGCAACACAGCTCATCACCCTGAACACACCATCCCCAATGTCAAACATGGTGGTGGCAGCATCATGTATTGGGCCTGCTTTTCTTCAGCAGGGACAGGGAAGATGGTTAAAATTGATGGGAAGATGGATGGAGCCAAATACAGGACCATTCTTGAAGAAAACCTGTTGGAGTCTGCAAAAGACCTGAGACTGGGATGGAGATTTGTCTTCCAACAAGACAATGATCCCAAACATAAAGCAAAATCTACAATGGAATGGTTCACAAATAAACATATGCAGGTGTTAGAATGGCCAAGTCAAAGTCCAAACTTGAATCCAATTGAGAATCTGTGGAAAGAGCTGAAAACTGCTGTTCACAAACGATCTGCATCCAACCTCACTGAGCTCGAGCTGTTTGCAAAAGAAGAATGGGCAAGAATTTCAGTCTCTTGATGTACAAAACTGATAGAGACATACCCCAAGCGACTTACAGCTGTAATAGCAGCAAAAGGTGGCGCGACAAAGTATTAAGTTAAAGGGGCCGAATAATATTGCATGCCCCACTTTTCAGTTTTTGTATTTCCACAAAAATTTTAAATAACCAATAAATTTAGTTCAACTTCACAATTGTGTCCCACTTGTTGATTCTTTACCAAAAATTAACATTTGATATCTTTATGTTTGAAGCATGATATGTGGGAAAATGTTGAAAAGTTCCAGGGAGCCGAATACTTTTGCAAGACACTGTAACTGCGTGACCATCCAACCTTATGAACCTCTCCCCTCTGTACCAGTCTGTCATTGTAAATTTGTTTACTGTAAACGATAGCTAGAACTTTGTATGTAACCCCTTCTCATGTACAGCACCATGGAATTAATGGCACCATATAAATAAATAATAATAATAATGTCAGGAGGAATTTTGGTCCACTCATATTTGCAGATCATCTCTAAATCATTAAGATTTTGTGGCTGTCAAGGGCAACTCAGAGCTTCATCTCCCTCCATAAGTTTTCTATGGGATTAAGGTCTGGAGACTGGCTAGGCCATTCCATGACCTTATTGTGCTTCTTTTTGAGCCACTCCTTTGTTGCCTGGGCTGTATGTATTGGGTCATTGGCAAGGCTAAATGTAAGCACCTATATTGCTCAAGATGAAAAAATAGAAGCAACAAATATAGTGTGTAAGGAGGCTAATGGCCGTGTAGTCAATGGGAGGTATGTGTTGCAGAGATGTCAAAGAGATGGTTGCTCCCTATGATGCAACCTGGAGTATTTTGCTTTAGTGCACATATGGACTAAGATATCGTTTACTGCACATGTGTCCGGTTTGATGATAGCTATGAGAGATGGGCGGGTCTGGCTACCCACATACCTCACTTCTGGGTGTGTTTACAGCCTATGTAATAGAGGCTGTTATTTTGGTACATGGTCTGTGGCTTGGGAGGGAGAAGGCATCCTGTGTATGTGATTCCATATTGAGCTTGAGTGTTGGACATTACCCCAGCCTGTGTGCCCACATGCCTGAGTGAGCAGAATCCTGCCAGGACCTGTGTGAGGTTAGTATCATGTGTCCATCACATGGGTGGAAAATACCATGTGAGTTAGCAGTGGCTCGTGTCTAGAGAGAGCAGGAACTCCCTGATAGCTCTCGGAGGAGCTAAAGGACTGTGCTATGGACACTGATGCTTTGTGTTTTTTCCTGCTCTAAAGGCTGTTTTTCTTTTGTTGGTGCTTCTGGGTTTATGGAGCTAATAGACCCACATGAACTTATGAATAGAACGTGCCTACTGCTATCTTTTTGACGCACCTGAGTGAGTAAGATCCTTACAATTGAATAATGCAAAAATAATGTAAAATTTCAGATAGTGCTAAGGACTGCTAACCAGCTCATACCGCTGTGCCCAACGCACATTTCACCACAGCTTTTACAAGGGACCTGGTTTTGATGAGGCTGGAAGCAAATATGCAATTTTTAACCCCTTTAATAGCGAGGCCTATTTGGAATTTTTGACTCATTTTTTGAATCTAGCATTTGATACTTATTTGAGCCAAAGTCAAAAGTGAATCCAGAAGAATGGAGAAGTAAAAATTATTTCTTCTTTTCTCGGTTTCTATGTAATTCACTACTAACTTCATGTTAAGACTTTCTATTGATTTTTTTTCATATCAATATATAGATGCACACGTCTCACCTAATATCTTTTTTTGCTTCAGTTTTAATTCACTTGCACAAGTAAACTTAAACCTGCGAGTATATCATAACTGTTTTAAGATGCCAAAAAATATTTGTGTTGGTCTACAATAAAAAAAAAATCTAATTATTAAGTTCTACCCTAAAATGTGGAAAATGTTGACATATATATGTAGTACAGTGATTACTGCACTTTTTTTTATTATGTAAACCCCTCCTCACATGTAAAGCACCATAGAATAAATGGTGCTGTAATAATAAATAATAATAATGCCAGTTAATATATGTTCAATTTCAGCTAACAGACATTTAAAAAATTGTTGATACTACTTATAATGTACGAGTAAGGTTTAAAGTTTATTTTTCCTTTGGAGGTCTTCAAGTTTCATTGTATTTTTGTTCACTGTTTTTCCAAGTGTGATATTACATGCCATGGTAATCTTACAGATAATATATGTTGCTTGCAGCATTTTGATTGATTAGGTGATGTTAGCAAGCAGCTATTGCCTTGCGACAATGGCCCACCTGTATGAACAAAACACTGTTGCTATAGTAACCCTTGCAATATTTTTTTTAACCCACATTCAAAGCAGACTACTATATTGAATTCAACATCTGATTTTTATTCATTTTTAACACATTCATGGTTAGGAAAAGTCAATGTACTATAAAAGTTGGATAAAAATAAACATGTAAATCCCTTACAATGGAACAATTACCATGCATTTCTTTAATTTAAAGAGAATTTATCAACAGGATTTTATACCGTAAACTATTTATATATGCAAGCAGCTATTTCAAGTACAAGTCCAACTATAAATAGACAATGTATTTCATCTGTTATTGAAATATCTATAATTGAATTAAAATGCAAATGAAGCTGAAGATCTGAAGATTCCGCCAATCCATCTCTATTTCCTGACCAGCGCCATCTACTCCTGCTTGATTGACAGCTCTCTTATCTGAATTCACACAGCAAGAGGCTATCAGGGAATCAGGAAGAGGGCGGGGGTGGGGAATAGAGTTGGAGTGACAGAGGCTTCAGATCTTTAGTTTCATTTTCATATCAATTCAAATGCTAATTTCTCAGTAACAGAGGAACTGCCTAGGTACTGTATATACTCATGTATAAGCCGACCAGTGTATTAACCGACCCCCCTAATTTTGCCACAAAAAACTGGGAAAACTTATTGACTCGCGTATAAGCCTAGGGTGAAAAATGATTATGCCCCCATATGCTCCATAGATTAGGACCCCATAAACTGCACAGATTATGCCTCCGTATGATCCACAGATTATGCCCCCATATGCTGCACAGATTATGCCCCCATATGCTGCACCGATTATGCCCCATATGCTGCACAGATTATGCCCCCATATGCTCCCCTGATTATGCCCCCATATGCTCCACAGATTATGCCCCCATATGCTCCACAGATTATGCCCCATATGCTCCAGATTATACCTCCATATGCTGCACAGATTATGCCCCCATATGCTCCAGATTATGCCCCCATATGATCCACAGATTATGCCCCCATATGCTCCAGATTATGCCCCCATATGCTCCACAGATTATGCCGCATAGTATACGTCCCTTATGCTGCCGCGCTGCTGCTGCAAAAAAAATAAAAATGACATACTCTTCTCTCGTCGCTGGGGGCCAGGTGCTGGTGTCCTGAGAAGGCGGTGACACTGGCGCGCTATGGGGGACAGGTGGCGGTGTCAACGCTCGCTCAAGACCACGGCACCTGAGATATTTACCTGTCACCGTACCGGTCCACCGCTGCGCACTGCTCAATCTTCCGGGTCCTCGTCAGTGGGGGGCTCACTGAAAAAAACCTAGACTAAAAATTAACTTTTAATGATATTTACTAAAACTTCCATAGAAAAGTTGCTAAAAACAGAATTTTATTGGGACTATTGGGTTAATATATTGTTTCTTACCATTAACCCAAAGCTAAAGCCTGGTCGCTTAATAGTAGTCCTACCCTGATATGCTCATGATACTAAATATCAGAAAACCTCATCAAAAAATATAGTGAGTAAATAAGGTGCAACATAATATCATACACAAACAGCCGTATAGTGCAGAAGGGTGAACTGCCCCTATCACAAAAAAGTGCCTGACTGAACTCCTACCTAGATGCGGAGGTTGGCACCCTAAGATACGAGAATTGCGCCCCCACTCGTGCGATGGCTCTCCCTCCTCTCCTATTTAACCCTATAAGGTACGATAGTTAGAAATAGAAAGCCAGATGGCCTGTTCTTGTCGCTATAAATTGTCAGTTCTTCATGCAGAGGAGTAGGAAGGTATGCAAAAATGTCAGAGAAGGGATATTCCAGTCACCACATGTCATTATGTTAATAACACACCAGCTGAGGTTTTGAAGCATCCACAGTAAATAGTCAGTCACATAACAATGGTTAAATAACCCATGCCATGCTATTATCAATTATTGTAAACATTAGACACCACCACAAAAATAAATAAACAAGATGTGCAGTGCTCTCACATCATAACATGAGTAATTGGCCAGCAGCAATGAAGATATATAACAATGAACATTCGTTCTGATATATGGCCACTATACTTATCTGAGAGTTCACTGCATTCCTGACCGAGACACCATCATGGCTTCATCCCACAGGTCAGATTTCTCATACTCTCAACGCGTTTCCCTCTTTACTTTGATCGGGTTCCTCAGGAGAGACAAATGATGCCGTGGCAGAAAAAATGAGGCTGTGAATGATCAGGCAGGGGGCGCGGCGCGCACTAACGACGTCATCGCGCCCTCTGCCTGAACATTCACAGAAAGAGGAGTCGGACGAGGGAGCAGCGCAGCGGTGGAACGGGACAGGTTAATATCGCTATACTCACCCCTCCGCTGGCGCGTCACTCTCTGCAGCGTCTCCTCTTCTTCCGGCGGTCTCCGCAGCGCTTCCGTCCTACAGCGGTCACGTGGTACCGCTCATTAAAGTCATGAATATGTGCATATTCATGACTTTAATGAGCGGTACCATGTGACCGCTGCAGGAAGGAGCCGGAGATCATGGGAGAAGCAGGGGGGCTGCAGAGATGGCGCCGGCGGAGTGTTAGTATGATCTGAAACCCCCGCTCCCCCTCCCCGCCGACCCCCGTATATGACCCGCGTATAAGCCGAGAGGGTGACTTTCAGCCCTAAAAAATGGGCTGAAAATCTCGGCTTATACACGAGTATATACGGTAAATGTATTGCTGGACTTGTCTTTAAAAGAGCAACATCCGCATAGAAAGAATTTGGGGTGAAATCCTGCAGGCAGATTGACTTTAAAAAACATATTCAATTGTTTTACATGTATCAGCAACAATAATAGCGTAGCCATGCTGAAAAGCCACGAATACATAAGTGATTTTTTCTTTTGATTGTTTACACTGTGTTGAAAGAGAAAACTCCATTCTATTTTATGGTGCCTGGCTAGTATCAAGGGGAGAACAGAGTGGCATTGTTGTCATTGTTGTCATTGTTATCTAGCTCAGGCAGCTAGTAATGGAATGTCCACAGTGATATCTTTCTTCCTCTTTAAACAGAATTGCACTATTTAAAATGGATCTGGTGACAGGAAAACTTGATAGAAGACAAGGTTGCCATAAACAAGGTGGTACAATCAAATTCCATTTTGTGAAGAATGCTTTTATTAGATTAAACACTTAAGGGATTAAAGTAAATATGAGCTTAAATAATCTTGACCATTGCTATTTCGGGAAGAATGTTTAGGATTTTAAATAACATAGTTATTCAGGTTGAAGGAAGACTTTAAATCCATCTAGTTCAACCCATATCCTATCCTAACCTGCCCTAACATGTTGATCCTGAGGAAAGCAAAAAAAAACACATGTGGCAAACAGTAAGCTTCACATTGGGGAAAAAATTCCTTCCGACTCCACATACGGCAAACAGACTAGCTCCCTGGATCAACGCAATATCTAGGAAACTTGTGTATATAACCTGTAACATTATACTTTTCAAGAAAGGCATCCAGTCCCTTCTTAAATTTTAGTAGGGAATCACTCATTACAACACTATATGGCAGAGAGTTCCATAGTCTCACTGCTCTTACAGTAGGGAATCTGCGTCTGTGATTATGGCTAAACCTTCTTTCCTCCAGACGTAGAGGATGCCCCCTTGTCCCCGTCACAGGTCTAAGAGTAAAAAGATCATTAGAAAGGTCTTTTTACTGTCCCTTCATATATTTATACATTGTAATAAGATCAACCCTAAGCCTTCGTTTTTCCAAACTAAATAACCCCAAGTTTAATAACCTGTCTTGGTATTGCAGACCCCCCAGTTCTCTAATAACCTTGGTCGCTCTTCTCTGCACCCGCTCCAGTTCAGCTATGTCTTTCTTATACACCGGCGACCAGAACTGTACACATTATTCTAAGTGTGGTCGCACCAGTGACTTGTATAGAGGTAAAATTATGTTCTCCTCATGAGCATCTATGCCTCTTTTAATGCATCCCATTATTTTACTTGCCTTTGCAGCAGCTGCCTGACAATGGTCACCACTCATACAGCCAGGTCTTTTTCAGTGAAAGTTTTGCCCAGTGTTTTACAATTAAGCACATAATTATACATCTTGCTTGTTCTACCCAAGTGTATGACATTACATTTATCCCCATTAAAGCTCATTTGCCATTTATCAACCCAAGTTTCTAGTTTACATAAATCATCCTGTGATATAAAATTGTCCTCCTCTGTATTTATTACCCTGCAGAGTTTAGTGTCATCTGCAAATATTGAAGTACTACTCTGTATGCCACCTACAAGGTCATTAATAAATATATGAAAAGAAGCTGCCTCAATACTGACCCCTGTGGTACCCCACTGCTAACCGTGATCCAGTCTGATTTTACTCCATTAATAACCACCCTTTGTTTCCTAACCTTGAGCCAGTTCTTAACACACTTACACATATTTTCCCCTATCCTCATTGTTCTCATTTTATGTATCAACCTTTTGTGTGGCACCGTATCAAAAGCTTTTGAAAAGTCCATATACACCACGTCTACTGATTTCCCTTGGTCCAGTTTGGAACTTACCTCTTCATAAAAGCTTATCTAATTAGTCTGACAAGAACGGTCCCTCGCAAACCCATGCTGATATTGGGTCATGAGTAGTGTTGAGCATTCCGATACTGCAAATATTGGGTATCGGCCGATATTCGATGTATCGGAATTCCGATTCTGAGATCCGATATTTTTGTCATATCGAATACAGGAATCTGAATTTTCCTCTAAAGTCTATGGGGAGTTACTGTGTCACAGAACAAAGTACGTGACACAGGAACTTCCCGAAAGTGTCACTGTCAGTGTCAGTCGGGTCTGTCAGGTGTCAGCAGCACTTACCTGGCAGAAGATCCCCGGCGGTCACGTCCATCTATCCATCCAGGCCGGCCATTACCCTCTCCCTGGCGGTCACGTACAGCTTCTCGCGATAACTGCAGTGACTGCCGGGTACTGGGTAATCTCGGCCAGCTGTACTCTCGCGACAGCTGGCCGTAAAACCAGTCCGATGACGTCACCGCCGGGGATTCACCTATGGTAAGCAGCTCTGCTCTATGTGGATGTCACGCTGTCTAATGATATGTATACAATGTCAGTAAACTATTAATACAGGAACAACACTCTATACAACAACTAGTATAGCAACATCAGCATGTAAGTATAGAATAGATTTACCTGACACGATATCTGCTGAACTCAGGGTTAATCTTGAGGACTTGATGAGCTGAAACAGGAAAGAGGTGGACCGGGATCTAACCTGACCCTAAACTGGGGTCCTAACTAATCCCTCACCTTGGAGGTACTGATAATGGTTCAGAGGTCCAAGTCACCAACCTAACCCTGTCTCCTATCAGACCCTGAACCCTGTAATCAGTCCTAAGAAGGATCCTGACTACCACCAAAGGGATATGGGCTGATCTTAGCTAAATACACAGATTAGACATATAAGACAGACAGGATAACACTCGCTTGCATACACACTCAAACACCAAAGGAACATAAATGGTCTGGGAAATAAACTCTAACCAAGTTGAGCCCAGAACAACTAAGGAGCTCACAACTAAAGTCTATACAGATTCATTCCTATCTGTGGTCTGCATGAAGGTTTCACTGGCAACTCCCCAAGCAGACAACCAGGAATTTAAAGGAAACCAATCAACAAATAATCAATTGCAGCCGGGAGAAACTGCACCCAGTCCCAGCACCGAGCACAGACAGAATTAACTCCCTAGCTGCCAAACACAAAGAAA
>JARQOD010000005.1:463166821-463199169 GCA_033576555.1 Oophaga sylvatica
AACATCTCGCTCAAACAAAGTTGTGCAAATGGAACTGAACGCCCTCCTCTTTTTGAGACCGATACTGAGAAGTCTTCAAAGAGCAGAATCTCATAGCCATGGAGTAGTACTGGGCGCCTCGCTTCTCTGAATGCCCGTAACAATGAAACTTTGTCGTTATAATCTAACAGCTTCATTATTACTTGCCGTGGTCTGTACATCGTTGGTTTCGATGCCTCCCCTCTAGAGTTGAGCATTCCGATACCGCAAGTATCGGGTATCGGCCGATATTAGCTGTATCGGAATTCCGATACTTAGTTCCGATATTTTCCATATATCGTATACCGGAATCAGAAGTTCCCATAATTCTTTGAGAGGCAATGTGATTTTAGTCAGCCAATGAGGAATCCTAAGAAGTGTTGGCACATCCTGTACTGCTGCGGTCATGTTAACTAATGGCATGGCTGTGATTGGATGCTGAAATGATGTCAGAATGCACTATAAAAGGCGCCGCCGCCATTTTAGCGTCACTGTGCTGTGAATTCAGTTAGGGACAGAACGCTGCTCTGCTGACTCTGAGGGACAGTTAGAGATTGCGATTTTGTGTACTGTGCTCTAGGCAGGCTAGTTTACCAACCGCTGTGTAAAGCTTCCTTTTGCCTTGCAGTGTTGTTTTAACAGCTCTGTGCAAGGTGTGTGTGTGAGAGTGCAGGTGACGCTGCAGTTTTGCTCTGCATCCAACGCTGTTTGTAGGCATCTGCACGTGTCACTCACAGACTCTTTTTTTTTCTTTAGTGTAATTCTTGCTGCTCCATTCAATTGAAATTATAGTGTGAGGCGCTTCCATCCGTATACAATACATTGGTTGCAAACACTATAGAAGTACAGAAAGGAGCCTTTCACAGATAGTGAACAGTTGTGTGCAGTGTTCACTCTAGTCTGTGAGGTTTTTTTTTTTTTAGTGCAGATCACGCTCCAGTTAGTTCTTCAAACACTGCTGCTTGTACTCTGCTGAGCGTGTCTCACTGCCTCATCCTTTACATTTTTCTCAAATTGTTGCTGCTACATTCTATTTCAAAAAAATCAAATCTATTAGTGTGACGTGCTTCCATCCGTATCCAATACATTAGTTGCAAACAGTATAGAAGTCCACAAAGGAGCCTTTCAGAGATAGTGAACAGTTGTGTGCAGTGTTCACTGTAGTCTGTGAGGTTTTTTTTTTTGAGTGCAGATCCCGCTCCATTTAGTTCTTCAACCACTGCTGCTTGTACTCTGCTGAGCGTGTCTCACTGCCTCATCCTTTACATTTTTCTCAAATTGTTGCTGCTACATTCTATTTAAAAAAAATCAAATCTATTAGTGTGACGTGCTTCCATCCGTATCCAATACATTGGTTGCAAACAGTATAGAAGTCCACAAAGGAGCCTTTCAGAGATAGTGAACAGTTGTGTGCAGTGTTCACTGTAGTCTGTGAGGTTTTTTTTTTTGAGTGCAGATCCCGCTCCATTTAGTCCTTCAACCACTGCTGCTTGTACTCTGCTGAGCGTGTCTCACTGCCTCATCCTTTACATTTTTCTCTAATTGTTGCTGCTACATTATATTTCAAATAATTCAAATCTATTAGTGTGACGTGCTTCCATCATTATCCAATACATTGGTTGCAAACAATATAGAAGTACACAAACGGGCCTTTCACAGCTGCTGAATAGTTGTGTGCATTGTTTACTGTAGTCAGAGGGTTTCAATTTTTGAATTCTGATCCCGCTCAAGTTATTTCTTCAACCACCGCTGCTTGTACTCTGCTGAGCGTGTGTCACTGCCTCATCCTTGACAGTTTTCTCTAATTGTTGCTGCTACATTATATTTCAAATAATTCAAATCTATTAGTGTGACGTGCTTCCATCATTATCCAATACATTGGTTGCAAACAATATACACTAGAAGTACACAAACGGGCCTTTCACAGCTGCTGAACAGTTGTGTGCATTGTTTACTGTAGTCAGAGGGTTTCAATTTTTGAATTCTGATCCCGCTCAAGTTATTTCTTCAACCACCGCTGCTTGTACTCTGCTGAGCGTGTGTCACTGCCTCATCCTTTACATGTTTCTCTAATTGTTGCTGCTACATTATATTTCAAATAATTCAAATCTATTAGTGTGACGTGCTTCCATCATTATCCAATACATTGGTCGCAAACAATATAGAAGTACACAAACGGGCCTTTCACAGCTGCTGAACAGTTGTGTGCATTGTTTACTGTAGTCAGAGGGTTTCAATTTTTGAATTCTGATCCCGCTCAAGTTATTTCTTCAACCACCGCTGCTTGTACTCTGCTGAGCGTGTGTCACTGCCTCATCCTTGACAGTTTTCTCTAATTGTTGCTGCTACATTATATTTCAAATAATTCAAATCTATTAGTGTGACGTGCTTCCATCATTATCCAATACATTGGTTGCAAACAATATAGAAGTACACAAACGGGCCTTTCACAGCTGCTGAACAGTTGTGTGCATTGTTTACTGTAGTCAGAGGGTTTCAATTTTTGAATTCTGATCCCGCTCAAGTTATTTCTTCAACCACCGCTTCTTGTACTCTGCTGAGCGTGTGTCACTGCCTCATCCTTGACAGTTTTCTCTAATTGTTGCTGCTACATTATATTTCAAATAATTCAAATCTATTAGTGTGACGTGCTTCCATCATTATCCAATACATTGGTTGCAAACAATATAGCCCCTTAACGACCGCCGATACGCCTTTTAACGGCGGTCATTAAGGGTACTTAAACCACAGCGCCGTTAATTAACGGCGCTGTGGAAAAAGTGAATAGCGCCCCCCAGAGGCGCATTTTCTCCGGGGTCTCGGCTACCGGGGGTAGCCGAGACCCCAGAGAACATGAATCGGGTCGGTTTTTACCGACACCGATGTTGCGATCGCCGTTATTAACCCTATAACGGCGACCGCAACAACAAAAAAAAAAAAGTTGTGCCATTTAATTTCTCTGTCCTCTGATGTCATCGGACATCAGAGGACAGAGAAAAAGGGTCCCCAGGACCCCCATGTGGCCCCCAATAAGATCCATGTGGCCCCCGGGCCCTCCGGTGTCCCCCGGTGCCGGCGCCGTTAAGACAATGGCGGGCGCATGCCCAGTGCGCCCGCCGCTATGTGCCGCTGTGCTGGTGGGGGATGTGCAAATATTCTCTGGGGTCTCGGCTACCGGGGTAGCCGAGACCCCAGAGAACATGTTCCGGGTCGGTATTCACCGATCCCGGTGTTGCGATCGCGGCTATGCAAGCATAGCCGCGATCGCAAAAAAAAAAAAAAAATGATTTCTCTCCCCTCTGATGTGATCGCACATCAGAGGGGAGAAGATGAAGGTCCCCCGATCCCCCGATCGCCCCCCCCGTATACTTACCGGTGTCCTCCGTCCTCCCGCAGGCCCCAGGATCCCGGCTTCTTCTCCCTGCAAAACAAAAATGGCGGGCGCATGCGCAGTGCGCCCGCCGATCTGCTTTGGCGGCAGATTCAAATTTTTTTTCATTCATTCTCATAAAAGTACATTTTGATCACTGTGATAAACTATCACAGTGATCAAAATAAAAAAAAAAAGTACATAACCCCCCCATTTATCACCCCCTTAGTTAGGGACATATAATAAAAAGTAGAAATTATATTTATTTTCATTTTTCTGTTAGGGTTAGGGTTATAATTAGGGTTAGGGTTATAATTAGGGTTAAGGTTATAATTAGGGTTAGGGTTAGCATTAGGCTGGTTTCACACATCCGGTGTGCGCCTGACGGCACCCCCGGCATTTAGCCGCAGCGCCGCATCAGAAAATCTGATGCGCCGCATGCGTTTTTTTTGCATTGACTTGCATTAGCGCCGGATGGCGCCGCATGTCAATGCGTTGCATGCAGTTTTGTCCGGATGCGGCGCAAATGTACATTGCGGCGGCCGGACAAAACGCTGCATGTAACGTTTTTTGTTTTTGCCGGATGGTTTCTGATGTCTCCGGGCATCAGAAACCATCCGGCAAAAAACCGCATGCGGCCGCCGGCGGCGCATCAGGTTTTCTGATGCGGCGCTGCGGCAAAATGCCGGGGGCGCCGACAGGCGCCCGCTGGAAGTGTGAAAGCAGCCTTAGGGTAAGGGTTATAATTAGCGTTAGGGTTAGGCTGGGTTCATACTGCGTTATGGCAGTCCGTTAGACGGACTGCGTTACACCGCGGTATAACGCGGTGTAACGCAGTCCGTTAACGCTGCCATTCACCCCCATTTGAGGGCGCATCGCGACGCATGCCATAAAGCGGCATGCGTTTGCGACGTGCCATCATTCAGTGACGGAGCCTCGGACGCGGGCTGCAGCGTTTGGGCTCCGTCACCGCTAGCGCAGATGAATCATCTGCTGATTCCTCTGCGCTAGCGGGTATAGCATAATGCGATCGCGTTATGCTATACCATTACCAGCCCGTCAACGCTATGTGTTGAACGGGCTGGTAAAACGCAAAATGAACCTAGCCTTAGGGTTAGGGTTATAATTAGGGTTAGAATTAGGGTTAGGGTTACAATTAGGGTTAGGGTTATAATTAAGGTTATAATTAAGGTTAGGGTTACAATTAGGGTTGGAATTAGGGTTGGGATTAGGGTTGGGATTAGGGTTAGGGGTGTGTTGGGATTAGGGTTGGAGCTAGAATTGAGGGATTTCCACTATTTAGGCACATCAGGGGGTCTCCAAACACGATGTGGCGTTCAAAAAGTCAAATGGCGCTCCCTCCCTTCCGAGCCCTGCCGTGCGCCCAAACAGTGGTTTACCCCAACATATGGGGTATCAGCGTACTCAGGACAAATTGCACACCAATTTTGGGGTTCTAATTTCTCCGATTACCCTTGGAAAATAAAAAATAGCTGGCTAAAAAAATCATTTTTGAGAAAAAAAATGATTTTCATTTTCACGTCTCTGCGTTTATAAATTTCTGTGAAGCACTAGGGGGTTCAAAGTGCTCACCACACATCTAGATAAGCTCCTTAAGGGGTCTAGTTTCCAAAATGGGGTCACTTGTGGGGGTTTCCACTGTTTAGGCTCATCTGGGGCACTGCAAACGGAACATGACCCCCACCAACGTCTGCATTCCAAAACGTTATTACTTCCTTTCCAAGCCCTGCTGTGCGCCAAAACAGTTCCCCCCCACATATTTGGTATCAGCGTACTCAGGACAAATTGGACAACAACTTTTGGGGTCCAATTTCCTTGTGAAAAATCAAAAATTTGGGACTAAAAAATCATTTTTGTGGAAAATTGATTTTTTTTTTTTCACACCCAGGCATTATAAACTTTTGTGAAACACTTGGAGGTTCAAAGTGCTCACCACAGATCTAGATAAGTTCCTTATGGGGTTAGTTTCCAAAATGGGGTCACTTGTGGGGGTTTTCCACTGTTTAGGCTCATCTGGGGCACTGCAAACGGAACATGACCCCCACCAACGTCTGCATTCCAAAACGTTATTACTTCCTTTCCAAGCCCTGCTGTGCGCCAAAACAGTTTCCCCCCCCACAATATTTGGTATCAGCGTACTCAGGACAAATTGGACAACAACTTTTGGGGTCCAATTTCCTTGTGAAAAATCAAAAATTTGGGACTAAAAAATCATTTTTGTGGAAAATTGTTTTTTTTTTTTTTCACACCCAGGCATTATAAACTTTTGTGAAACACTTGGGGGTTCAAAGTGCTCACAGCGGATCTAGATAAGTTCCATAGGTGGTCTAGTTTCCAAAATGGTGTTACTTGTGGGGGGTTTCCACTGTTTAGGCGCATCAGGGGCTCTCCAAACGCGACATGGTGTCCAATCTCAATTCCAGCCAATTTTGGTTTGAAAAAGTCAAACGGTGCTGCTTCCATTCCAAGCCCTGCCGTGCGCCCAAACAGTGGTCCCCCCCATATATGGGGTATCAGCATACTCAGGACAAATTGTACAACAACTTTTGTTGTCCAATTTCTCCTGTTACCCTTGTGAAAATAAAAAATTGGGGACTAAACGATCAGGTTTGTGGAAAAAATATGATTTTTTATTTCACCGCCCGGGCGTTATAAACTTCTGTGAAGCACTTGGGGCTTCAAAGTGCTCACCACACATCTAGATAAGTTCCTTAGGGGGTCTAGTTTCCAAAATGGGGTCACTTGTGGGGGGTTTCCACTGTTTAGACACATCAGGGCCTCTACAAATGCGACATGGCGTCCAGCCAATTCCGCGTTGAAAAAGTCAAACGGAGCTCCTTCCCTTGCGACCTCTGCCGTGCGCCCAAAAAGGTGTTTACCCCAACATATGGGGTATCGGCATGCTCAGGACAAATTGCACAAAAACTTTTGGGGTCTTGTTACCCTTGGGAAAATAAAAATTGGGGTGAAAAGATCATTTTTGTGGAAAAAATATGATTTTTTATTTTCACGGCTCTACGTTATAAACTTGTGTGAATCACTTGGAGGTTCAAAGTGCTCACCACACATCTAGATAAGTTCCTTAGGGGGTCTAGTTTCCAAAATGGGGTCACTTGTTGGGGGTTTCCACTGTTTAGGCACATCAGGGGCTCTCTAAACGCGACATGGCATCCAGCCAATTCTGCGTTGAAAAAGTCAAACAGCGCTCCTTCCCTTGCGACCTCTGCCGTGCGCCCAAAAAGTGGTTTACCCCCACATATGGGGTATCAGCATGCTCAGGACAAATTGCACAAAACTTTTGCTGTCTTATTACCCTTGGGAAATTAAAAATTGGGGTGAAAAGATCATTTTTGTGGAAAAAAAAATTATTTTTTTTTTCACGGCTCTAGGTTATAAACTTGTGTGAAGCACTTGGAGGTTCAAAGTTCTCACCACACATCTAGATAAGTTCCTTAAGGGGTCTTGTATCCAAAATGGGGTCACTTGTGGGGTGTTTCCACTGTTTAGGTACATCAGGGGCTATCTAAACGCGACATGGCATTCAGCCAATTCTGCGTTGAAAAAGTCAAACGGCGCTCCTTCCCTTGCGACCTCTGCCACGTGCCCAAAAAGTGGTTTACCCCCACATATGGGGTATCGAAGTATTCAGAAGAAATTGCACAACAAATTTTGTAGTTCATTTTTTCTTTTAACACTTGTGAAAATAAAAAAACTTGGTTCCGAAGTAAAGCTTTTGCAAAAAAAGTTAAATGTCAATTTTTTCCTTCCACATTGCTTCAGCTCCTGTGAAGCACTTGAAGGGTTAATAAACTTCTTGAATGTGGTTTTGAGCACCTTGAGGGGTGCAGTTTTTAGAATGGTGTCACTTTTGGGTATTTTCTATCATATAGACCCCTCAAAGTGACTTCAAATGTGATGTGGTCCCTAAAAAAAAATGGTGTTGTAAAAATGAGAAATCGCTGGTCAACTTTTAACCCTTTAACTTCGTAACAAAAAAAAAATTTGGTCCCAAAATTGTGCTGATGTAAAGCAGACATGTGGGAAATGTTATTTATTAAGAAATTTGTGTGACATATCTCTCTGATTTAAGGGCATAAAAATTTAAAGTTTGAAAATTGTTAAATTTTCAAAATTTTCGCCATATTTCCGTTTTTTTCATAAATAAACACAAGTCATATCAAAGAAATTTTACCACTAACGTGAAGTACAATATGTCACGAAAAAACATCTCAGAATCAGCGGGATTCGTTAAAGCGTTCCAGAGTTATAACCTCATAAAGTGACAGTGGTCAGAATTGTAAAAATTGGCCCGGTCATTAAGCTGCAAAATGGCTCTGTCCTTAAGGGGATAGAAGTACACAAACGGGCCTTTCACAGCTACTGAACAGTTGTGTGCATTGTTTACTGTAGTCAGAGGTTCTCATTTTTGGAGTGCAGATCCCGCTCCAGTTAGTTATTCAAACACTGCTGCTTGTACTCTGCTGAGCGTGTCTCACTGCCTCATCCTTGACATTTTTCTCTAATTGTTGCTGCTACATTATATTTCAAATAATTCAAATCTATTAGTGTGACGTGCTTCCATCATTATCCAATACATTGGTTGCAAACAATATAGAAGTACACAAACGGGCCTTTCACAGCTGCTGAATAGTTGTGTGCATTGTTTACTGTAGTCAGAGGGTTTCAATTTTTGAATTCTGATCCCGCTCAAGTTATTTCTTCAACCACCGCTGCTTGTACTCTGCTGAGCGTGTGTCACTGCCTCATCCTTGACAGTTTTCTCTAATTGTTGCTGCTACATTATATTTCAAATAATTCAAATCTATTAGTGTGACGTGCTTCCATCATTATCCAATACATTGGTTGCAAACAATATACACTAGAAGTACACAAACGGGCCTTTCACAGCTGCTGAACAGTTGTGTGCATTGTTTACTGTAGTCAGAGGGTTTCAATTTTTGAATTCTGATCCCGCTCAAGTTATTTCTTCAACCACCGCTGCTTGTACTCTGCTGAGCGTGTGTCACTGCCTCATCCTTTACATGTTTCTCTAATTGTTGCTGCTACATTATATTTCAAATAATTCAAATCTATTAGTGTGACGTGCTTCCATCATTATCCAATACATTGGTCGCAAACAATATAGAAGTACACAAACGGGCCTTTCACAGCTGCTGAACAGTTGTGTGCATTGTTTACTGTAGTCAGAGGGTTTCAATTTTTGAATTCTGATCCCGCTCAAGTTATTTCTTCAACCACCGCTGCTTGTACTCTGCTGAGCGTGTGTCACTGCCTCATCCTTGACAGTTTTCTCTAATTGTTCTGCTACATTATATTTCAAATAATTCAAATCTATTAGTGTGACGTGCTTCCATCATTATCCAATACATTGGTTGCAAACAATATAGAAGTACACAAACGGGCCTTTCACAGCTGCTGAACAGTTGTGTGCATTGTTTACTGTAGTCAGAGGGTTTCAATTTTTGAATTCTGATCCCGCTCAAGTTATTTCTTCAACCACCGCTTCTTGTACTCTGCTGAGCGTGTGTCACTGCCTCATCCTTGACAGTTTTCTCTAATTGTTGCTGCTACATTATATTTCAAATAATTCAAATCTATTAGTGTGACGTGCTTCCATCATTATCCAATACATTGGTTGCAAACAATATAGCCCCTTAACGACCGCCGATACGCCTTTTAACGGCGGTCATTAAGGGTACTTAAACCACAGCGCCGTTAATTAACGGCGCTGTGGAAAAAGTGAATAGCGCCCCCCAGAGGCGCATTTTCTCCGGGTCTCGGCTACCGGGGGTAGCCGGAGACCCCAGAGAACATGAATCGGGTCGGTTTTTACCGACACCGATGTTGCGATCGCCGTTATTAACCCTATAACGGCGACCGCAAAAAAAAAAAAAAAAAAGTTGTGCCATTTAATTTCTCTGTCCTCTGATGTCATCGGACATCAGAGGACAGAGAAAAAGGGTCCCCAGGACCCCCATGTGGCCCCCAATAAGATCCATGTGGCCCCCGGGCCCTCCGGTGTCCCCCGGTGCCGGCGCCGTTAAGACAATGGCGGGCGCATGCCCAGTGCGCCCGCCGCTATGTGCCGCTGTGCTGGTGGGGGGATGTGCAAATATTCTCTGGGGTCTCGGCTACCGGGGGTAGCCGAGACCCCAGAGAACATGTTCCGGGTCGGTATTCACCGATCCCGGTGTTGCGATCGCGGCTATGCAAGCATAGCCGCGATCGCAAAAAAAAAAAAAAAATGATTTCTCTCCCCTCTGATGTGATCGCACATCAGAGGGGAGAAGATGAAGGTCCCCCGGTCCCCCGATCGCCCCCCCGTATACTTACCGGTGTCCTCCGTCCTCCCGCAGGCCCCAGGATCCCGGCTTCTTCTCCCTGCAAAACAAAAATGGCGGGCGCATGCGCAGTGCGCCCGCCGATCTGCTTTGGCGGCAGATTCAAATTTTTTTTCATTCATTCTCATAAAAGTACATTTTGATCACTGTGATAAACTATCACAGTGATCAAAATAAAAAAAAACAGTACATAACCCCCCCATTTATCACCCCCTTAGTTAGGGACATATAATAAAAAGTAGAAATTATATTTATTTTCATTTTTCTGTTAGGGTTAGGGTTATAATTAGGGTTAGGGTTATAATTAGGGTTAAGGTTATAATTAGGGTTAGGGTTAGCATTAGGCTGGTTTCACACATCCGGTGTGCGCCTGACGGCGCCCCCGGCATTTAGCCGCAGCGCCGCATCAGAAAATCTGATGCGCCGCATGCGTTTTTTTGCATTGACTTGCATTAGCGCCGGATGGCGCCGCATGTCAATGCGTTGCATGCAGTTTTGTCCGGATGCGGCGCAAATGTACATTGCGGCGGCCGGACAAAACGCTGCATGTAACGTTTTTTGTTTTTGCCGGATGGTTTCTGATGTCTCCGGGCATCAGAAACCATCCGGCAAAAAACCGCATGCGGCCGCCGGCGGCGCATCAGGTTTTCTGATGCGGCGCTGCGGCAAAATGCCGGGGGCGCCGACAGGCGCCCGCTGGAAGTGTGAAAGCAGCCTTAGGGTAAGGGTTATAATTAGCGTTAGGGTTAGGCTGGGTTCATACTGCGTTATGGCAGTCCGTTAGACGGACTGCGTTACACCGCGGTATAACGCGGTGTAACGCAGTCCGTTAACGCTGCCATTCACCCCCATTTGAGGGCGCATCGCGACGCATGCCGTAAAGCGGCATGCGTTTGCGACGTGCCATCATTCAGTGACGGAGCCTCGGACGCGGGCTGCAGCGTTTGGGCTCCGTCACCGCTAGCGCAGATGAATCATCTGCTGATTCCTCTGCGCTACGGGTATAGCATAATGCGATCGCGTTATGCTATACCATTACCAGCCCGTCAACGCTATGTGTTGAACGGGCTGGTAAAACGCAAAATGAACCTAGCCTTAGGGTTAGGGTTATAATTAGGGTTAGAATTAGGGTTAGGGTTACAATTAGGGTTAGGGTTATAATTAAGGTTATAATTAAGGTTAGGGTTACAATTAGGGTTGGAATTAGGGTTGGGATTAGGGTTGGGATTAGGGTTAGGGGTGTGTTGGGATTAGGGTTGGAGCTAGAATTGAGGGATTTCCACTATTTAGGCACATCAGGGGGTCTCCAAACACGATGTGGCGTTCAAAAAGTCAAATGGCGCTCCCTCCCTTCCGAGCCCTGCCGTGCGCCCAAACAGTGGTTTACCCCAACATATGGGGTATCAGCGTACTCAGGACAAATTGCACACCAATTTTGGGGTTCTAATTTCTCCGATTACCCTTGGGAAAATAAAAAATAGCTGGCTAAAAAAATCATTTTTGAGAAAAAAAATGATTTTTCATTTTCACGTCTCTGCGTTTATAAATTTCTGTGAAGCACTAGGGGTTCAAAGTGCTCACCACACATCTAGATAAGCTCCTTAAGGGGTCTAGTTTCCAAAATGGGGTCACTTGTGGGGGGTTTCCACTGTTTAGGCTCATCTGGGGCACTGCAAACGGAACATGACCCCCACCAACGTCTGCATTCCAAAACGTTATTACTTCCTTTCCAAGCCCTGCTGTGCGCCAAAACAGTTTCCCCCCCCACATATTTGGTATCAGCGTACTCAGGACAAATTGGACAACAACTTTTGGGGTCCAATTTCCTTGTGAAAAATCAAAAATTTGGGACTAAAAAATCATTTTTGTGGAAAATTGATTTTTTTTTTTTTCACACCCAGGCATTATAAACTTTTGTGAAACACTTGGAGGTTCAAAGTGCTCACCACAGATCTAGATAAGTTCCTTATGGGGTCTAGTTTCCAAAATGGGGTCACTTGTGGGGTTTTCCACTGTTTAGGCTCATCTGGGGCACTGCAAACGGAACATGACCCCCACCAACGTCTGCATTCCAAAACGTTATTACTTCCTTTCCAAGCCCTGCTGTGCGCCAAAACAGTTTCCCCCCCCCACATATTTGGTATCAGCGTACTCAGGACAAATTGGACAACAACTTTTGGGGTCCAATTTCCTTGTGAAAAATCAAAAATTTGGGACTAAAAAATCATTTTTGTGGAAAATTGTTTTTTTTTTTTTTCACACCCAGGCATTATAAACTTTTGTGAAACACTTGGGGGTTCAAAGTGCTCACAGCGGATCTAGATAAGTTCCATAGGTGGTCTAGTTTCCAAAATGGTGTTACTTGTGGGGGGTTTCCACTGTTTAGGCGCATCAGGGGCTCTCCAAACGCGACATGGTGTCCAATCTCAATTCCAGCCAATTTTGGTTTGAAAAAGTCAAACGGTGCTGCTTCCATTCCAAGCCCTGCCGTGCGCCCAAACAGTGGTCCCCCCCATATATGGGTATCAGCATACTAGGACAAATTGTACAACAACTTTTGTTGTCCAATTTCTCCTGTTACCCTTGTGAAAATAAAAAATTGGGGACTAAACGATCAGGTTTGTGGAAAAAATATGATTTTTTATTTTCACGCCCGGGCGTTATAAACTTCTGTGAAGCACTTGGGGCTTCAAAGTGCTCACCACACATCTAGATAAGTTCCTTAGGGGGTCTAGTTTCCAAAATGGGTCACTTGTGGGGGGTTTCCACTGTTTAGACACATCAGGGCCTCTACAAATGCAACATGGCGTCCAGCCAATTCCGCGTTGAAAAAGTCAAACGGAGCTCCTTCCCTTGCGACCTCTGCCGTGCGCCCAAAAAGTGGTTTACCCCAACATATGGGGTATCGGCATGCTCAGGACAAATTGCACAAAAACTTTTGGGGTCTTGTTACCCTTGGGAAAATAAAAATTGGGGTGAAAAGATCATTTTTGTGGAAAAAATATGATTTTTTATTTTCACGGCTCTACGTTATAAACTTGTGTGAATCACTTGGAGGTTCAAAGTGCTCACCACACATCTAGATAAGTTCCTTAGGGGGTCTAGTTTCCAAAATGGGGTCACTTGTTGGGGGTTTCCACTGTTTAGGCACATCAGGGGCTCTCTAAACGCGACATGGCATCCAGCCAATTCTGCGTTGAAAAAGTCAAACAGCGCTCCTTCCCTTGCGACCTCTGCCGTGCGCCCAAAAAGTGGTTTACCCCCACATATGGGGTATCAGCATGCTCAGGACAAATTGCACAAAAACTTTTGCTGTCTTATTACCCTTGGGAAATTAAAAATTGGGGTGAAAAGATCATTTTTGTGGAAAAAAAAATTATTTTTTTTTTCACGGCTCTAGGTTATAAACTTGTGTGAAGCACTTGGAGGTTCAAAGTTCTCACCACACATCTAGATAAGTTCCTTAAGGGGTCTTGTATCCAAAATGGGGTCACTTGTGGGGTGTTTCCACTGTTTAGGCACATCAGGGGCTATCTAAACGCGACATGGCATTCAGCCAATTCTGCGTTGAAAAAGTCAAACGGCGCTCCTTCCCTTGCGACCTCTGCCACGTGCCCAAAAAGTGGTTTACCCCCACATATGGGGTATCGAAGTATTCAGAAGAAATTGCACAACAAATTTTGTAGTTCATTTTTTCTTTTAACACTTGTGAAAATAAAAAAACTTGGTTCCGAAGTAAAGCTTTTGCAAAAAAAGTTAAATGTCAATTTTTTCCTTCCACATTGCTTCAGCTCCTGTGAAGCACTTGAAGGGTTAATAAACTTCTTGAATGTGGTTTTGAGCACCTTGAGGGGTGCAGTTTTTAGAATGGTGTCACTTTTGGGTATTTTCTATCATATAGACCCCTCAAAGTGACTTCAAATGTGATGTGGTCCCTAAAAAAAAATGGTGTTGTAAAAATGAGAAATCGCTGGTCAACTTTTAACCCTTATAACTTCGTAACAAAAAAAAATTTTGGTCCCAAAATTGTGCTGATGTAAAGCAGACATGTGGGAAATGTTATTTATTAAGAAATTTGTGTGACATATCTCTCTGATTTAAGGGCATAAAAATTTAAAGTTTGAAAATTGTTAAATTTTCAAAATTTTCGCCATATTTCCGTTTTTTTCATAAATAAACACAAGTCATATCAAAGAAATTTTACCACTAACGTGAAGTACAATATGTCACGAAAAAACAATCTCAGAATCAGCGGGATTCGTTAAAGCGTTCCAGAGTTATAACCTCATAAAGTGACAGTGGTCAGAATTGTAAAAATTGGCCCGGTCATTAAGCTGCAAAATGGCTCTGTCCTTAAGGGGATAGAAGTACACAAACGGGCCTTTCACAGCTACTGAACAGTTGTGTGCATTGTTTACTGTAGTCAGAGGTTCTCATTTTTGGAGTGCAGATCCCGCTCCAGTTAGTTATTCAAACACTGCTGCTTGTACTCTGCTGAGCGTGTCTCACTGCCTCATCCTTGACATTTTTCTCTAATTGGTGCTGCTCCATTCTATTTCAAATAACTCAAATCTATTAGTGTGACGCGCTTCCATCCGTATACAATACATTGGTTGCAAACAGCCTTTTTGTTAAGGTACAGTATTATATCGACATTGTACAGGTGTCGCTATTCAGTCTGATAACTAGATATCATTCACCTTTTCTATCAGTTGTCGTTATTTCAGCACCACTTGCAGGTATATATTTAGCTATTGTGACTATGCACTATTGAGTTTAACAAGGTAATGCATGATTTTTGTTACCGATTCTCATTTTTACATGATGGACCTTTATGATATGGGTTGTTAAATTTGTATTTAAATATGTATTTTTTCAAATGACACAAATATAAGTAATGTTGAAGAGGACTAGTCCTACATCCATTGTTTCCACAATATTACAGGTGTACATCACATCCCTTAATCAACAACGATAGTCGCATGCTACGGTCTGTTAGTACACCACCTGCAGCACTAAAGAAGCGCTCCGATAATACACTGGCAGCAGGGAAAGCCAGCACCTCCAATGCAAACTGGCTAAGCTCTGGCCATGTATCCAGCTTAGAGACCCAAAACTTGAATGGGGAAGAGCCATCTGGGAGTACACTGAGAGGCCAAGACATGTAGTCTGTCACCATCTTACGGAAACTTTGCCTCCTGCTGAGTGGAGCCGTCTCAGATGGTGTAGACATTGGTGGCGCTGCCACAAAACTTCGCCACATTTGGAACATACTGGTCTTGCTATTGTGAATGTGATAGAAATGAATTCAGAGCAGAAGCTCCCTCTGGTGGTTACAAACAGTACTGAACTATCCAATGAAGATTGTGAAGATTGGAGATCAGGTGTTACTGACTGGTCTTATATAAGGGATGTTCCCTCCCATCAGGGTTGACGGTGATCAATTGTTCTGGTCTCATCTTTGATTCCTGTACACTTTGTAGCTTGCTGTTTCGTGCCTGCATCTTTTGCTAACAGATAAGACATTTTCTTCTTTATTTATTTATTTATTTTTTTTGCATATTGTCCCGCACTTCTGTGGGGGTCTGCCGGGTCCCCTTGGGGGTTTGTGCTCCTCTCAGTTTATTTCAGCCACTGTTGTTTGTTCATTTTCCTTTTCCAGTTTTTTCTGTGGCTGCTGTTTAGTTTTTGTTACACCAGAGAACTAATTAAGGTGGTAGAGGTCGTGTGATCTCAGGTGTTTTTGTAATTAGTAGAGTTGGTACTTTTCAGTGTTTTTTTGTGATTGCAGAAAGTGCCCTTCCTATCCTTTTCTATTTATGAAGTTTGGGCCCCAACATTTGCTCATACAATTTTCTGTCTGTGTCAGTATTTCTTCTTGTCTAACCGCCATTACATGTTTGGGGGCTTTCTATGTTCTTTGTGGATCTGCTCCGGGGCAGATAGCTTTCCTCTTTCTATCTTTAGGTGTAGTTAGCTTCTCAGGCTGTGACGAGGCGTCTAGGACCAACGTAGGTACGCTCCACGGCTGCCTTTAGTTGTGGTGGTTAGTCAGGGTACTGCAATCCCATAGATTCCAACCTCTCTGGTGTATTGCCTTTTTTGCCTGCTCTCCTCAACTACTAAATCATAACATCTTGCCCTGTGCAGAGGCGCTGATTGTGCTCCCTCTTGTTGCAGAGCTGTCTCCACTGCCTCGACGCACAGAGCTGCTTTGTAAAGCAGTAGTAGCAGCAGTGCTCTCGGCTGGAATGGAGAACATTATGGATTGCACCAGTGTGTCTTGGTACTCCCGCATTTTACGCTCCCGGTTCAACGGTGTGATGAGGCTTTGTAAGTTGTCCCGGTAGCGAGGGTCTAGGAGGGTGGACACCCAATAATCAGACGTGGTGAGAATGTGGGCGATGCGGCGGTCGTTTCTCAGGCACTGCAGCATGAAATCAACCATGTGCTGCAGACTCCCAGCTGGCCAAGAAATGCTGTCCCCTGCAAGAGGCGTCATCTCTGCCTGCTCTGCATCACCCCACCCTCGCTATACATACTGACTAGAGCATTGTGTACCTCCCTCTGGAGCGATGTCTTCCTCCTCCATTGACTCCTCCTCATCCTCCTCACAAAGTGAGCCCTGCCCAGCCCTTTGTGAGGAACCACGTTGCGCTGACTGTCCAGAAGGTGAGTGAATTTGTGACTCCTCATCCTCCACCTCTTCCAAAACCTCATCCCTTAGTGCTTTCATTGTTTTTTTGAAGCAGGCAGATAAGGGGGACAGTCAGGCTGACTAGTGCATCATCTGCACTCGCCATCCGCGTTGACTCATCAAACGCACGGAAAACGTGGCAGATGTCCTTCATAGAGTCCTTCGCCAGTCCTTACACTGGCTGCCCATTCATTATAGTATCCAATTCAAAGTACTGGTTGTCACCCACAAAGCTCTCCACAGTGCAGCACCCCCCTACATCTTCTCCCTCATTTCTATCTATCGGCCTAACCGACTGCTGCGCTCTGCAAACGACCTTCGACTAACCTCTGCACTAATCCGTACCTCCCACTCCCGAATACAAGACTTCTCCCGTGCTGCGCCAATCCTCTGGAATGCTCTACCCCAAGAAATTAGGACTATCCGCAATTAGCATGGTTTCAGGCGCTCCCTCAAAAGACATTTGTTCAGAGTGGCCTATCACATTCACTAATCAAAGTCATTCTATGTGTAAGTCTGTGTGTGTAGCCCATTCACTATCTCCATCCATCCATCACTCCCTCAAAATGGCTGGACCATCATTGTAAATACACCATTGTATATAAACACCTGTACTTTGTATCTCCCCCACCTCATTGTAGATTGTAAGCTGTCACGAGCAGGGGCGGCTTATATTGCTTTAATTATTGTATTGTTAACATTGTTACTTATGACTTGTGTTCTGAAACTGTTAAACTGTAAAGCGCTGCGGAATATGTTGGCGCTATATAAATAAAGATTATTATTATTATTATTATAGAGGCCCAGTCAGTAGTGGTGAAGTGTGAACGGCGCAAATTGCGAGTTGATTGCGCCTGATGCAGCTGATACTCCATTACTGTTGGCTGCTGCTCACACAACCGCTCCAACATATGTAACGTCGAATTCCACCTGGTGGGTACGTGACATATGATGCGATGTTCAGGAAGGCGAAAACGGCGTTGCAGAGCTGCAATCAGCAATCTGGCCATGCTGGAACGTCGCAAGTGAGCGCACTCTAGGCGGACCTTGTGCAGCAGTGCATCAAGGTCCGGATAGTCCCTCAAAAAACTCTGCACGACCAAGTTGAGCACATGTGACAGACATGGTATGTGAGTGAGGTTGCCAAGGCCCAGAGCTGCCACCAGATTTCGGTCATTGTCACACACTACCAAGCCTGGCTGGAGATTCGCTGCCAAAAACCACACGTCGCTCTCCTGCTTGATGGCATTCCAGAGCTCCTGCGCTGTGTGGCTTCGATTCCACATGGAAATTAATTTCAGGACGGCCTGTTGACGTTTGGACACGGCTGTGCTCATATCGCTCGCAACAGGTAAGCGTTCATGGGTCCATGTGGAGGGAGACCGTGACGGCTCCTGCAGCGATGATTCTGAGGAACTGGAGTAGGAGGAGGAGTCAATGTGTACAGACTTGATTCCTGCAATCCTTGGAGTTGACAGAACACGTACAGCGCCACTCGCAAGATCAGTACCCGGCTCCACAACATTGACCCAATGGGCATTGAGGGAAAGTTATCGTCCCTGGCCATGGGTGTTAGAACCCTCTTGTTAGGTTTTGTTTCAGTTTGATGGTCACATGAACTTTTTTCCCTATTTTGTCTGGCTCCACCCTTCTGGCTTTGCTTGACTTCATTGTATTATCTACTGTTAAGCTAGCCGGGTGCTTAGGTGCCTTACTCAGTCAGTTTTGCTTGATCTTCGGATCTCAAAGTATTTTGTTTTCTGTTAAATTATCCCTGCTACAATTTCTGTTAGGAGGTGTCCACCTTTTCTCTCAGTCCCTAGATCTTGTAGGGATTCCTCCCTCGCAACTATAGGTCTTCGTTCAGACTAGCTGAGGACTTTAGTGGGTCTGGTCGCAGGATCAGGTTCCCCGTTACATCGTAGGGATTCAGCTTAGTTCTATTTTAGGGACAGAATTCCCTTCTTTCCTTAGTGCTTGTAGCAGATCATAACAATGGGTACTGGTCCACGCATCGGTCGTCAGGTGGACCTTGCTACTGAGGGCGTTACTAGCGCATGTTTAATTTTTCCCTCAACATGCTTTTGCAGACCAGGGACGGCTTGCCTGCTGAAATGAAATCGGCTTGGCACATTGTATTGTGGGACTGACAATGATATTAAGTTACGGAAACTGTCAGTCTCCACCAGCCTGAATGACAGCATTTCAAGGGACAGGAGTTTTGCAATGCCAGCATTCAGAGTCTGTGCTCGTGGATGGTTTGCGGAGTATGGCCGTCTTTTATCCCATGCCTGTGCTACCGATGGCTGTTTTGTGGCCTGGAAGTGTGAGGATGACAGGGAACTTGCTGCTGTGTGTGGAATAACACTTTGTCTCTGGACAACAGTGACCGAGGTTCTTCCATGGCGATCCTGTGAGGAAGCAGAACCAGCTGTGTGTGAGCTCGATGAAGAGGCTTCAACACAACCTGAAGATGTAGGTGCTGCTGTAGGTTGGCCTACATCTCCAGTGTGTCTTTGTAACTCAACTACGTGCTTTGTCCGCACATGTTTCCACATATTAGTGGTATTGAGGTTACTGACACTTTTACCTCTTTTTACTTTTTGATTACACAGTTTGCATTTGACATAGCAAATATCATCTGCAAGTGTGTCAAAAAAGGACCACGCAGTGCAAGTCCTGGGAGCGCACGTTTTGACTTTTGGAAGACAACTGCTCCGAACAGGTGGCAAAATGGAGGCTACAGGCAACCGAGTCTGCAGCCTAACTCTCCCTCCTGTTTGTACCGTTGGGGCAATGTCTTCCTCTATCTTCCTTCTATCACTAACCACTTCTCTAGGCCTCTCACAGCTTTCAACCTCTGAGACACACAAGGATGGTAACACCCTTGACCTGGTCTTTGTCCGCCTCTGTTCAATCTACCACCTAAATAACTCACCGCTTCCACTGTCTGACCACAACATTCTCTCCTTCACGCTCACAAATCCTCCACCACCCCAGCGCACTCCTACCTACCACACATTCAGAAATCTACAAGCCATTAACCCTCAGACACTTTCAGATTCCCTACACTCATCACTGTCCCCAATCTCCTCTTTTTCCTGTCCTGATCTGGCTGTTCATCACTGCAATGACACTCTTAGAAGCACCCTTGACCAAGTAGCGCCGCTCACCCTCAGAACTTCCAAACACACAGTAAAACAGCCCTGGATCACATTGCAAACTCAACTTCTTCAGCGATGCTCTAGGAGTGCTGAACGCCTTTGGAGAAAAACCCGCACACCACAAGACTTCATCCACTTTAAATTCATGTTAAGAACTTATAATGCTGCCCTTCACCTCGCCAAACAAACCTACTTCACCACCCTGATCTCCTCACTAGCCAACAACCCCAAGAAAATGTTTGACATTTTCACTCCCTCCTCAGGCCAAAAGCACAAGCCCCTATCACAGACATTTGTGCTGACGACCTGGCCTCCCATTTTATATAAAAAATATATACTATCCGTCAGGAAATCTGCTCTCAACCACCAAGGGCTGTGACTCCCATCCCACCCTGCTGTTCCCCTGGCTAACTTTCCACATTTGATCCCATCACAGAAGAAGAAGTCTCCAGAGTCCAGACTCCTCTCTTCCTCTCGTCCGACTACATGCACTACCGACCCCATTCCCTCACATCTCCGCCAGTCTCTCTCTCCAGTTGTCACAACTCACCTAAATAAAATCTTTAATCTCTCACTCTCCTCTGGCATTTTCCCATCTGCCTTCAAACACTCCATCATTACTCCACTACAAAATAAACCCGCTCTCGACCCTTCCTGCACAAACAAATACAGACCGGTCTCCAATCTCCCCTTCATCTCTAAACTTTTGGAGCGCCTAGTCTTCTCCCGCCTCACCCGTTACCTCTCCAATCACTCCCTCCTAGACCCTTCACAGTCCAGCTTACGCCCCCTACATTCGCCAAAAACTGCCGTCATCTAAGTGAGCAATGACCTTCTTACAGCAAAACGTAACGGTGACCACTCTTTTCTCATTCTTCTCGACCTTTCTGCAGCTTTCGACACGGTTGACCACCGTCTCCTACTGTCTAGGCTCCACTCACTAGGTATTAAGGACACTGTTCTCTCCTGGTTCTCCTCCTATCTTTCTGACCGCTCCTTCAGTGTTTTGTTCTCTGGCTCCACGTCATCTTCTCTTCCTCTCACTGTCGGTGTACCCCAGGGCTCAGTCCTTGGCCCCCTTCTCTTCTCTCTCTACACAGCCCCAATTGGACAGACCATCAGCAGATTTGGCTTTCAGTACCATCTTTATGCTGATGACACACAACTATACACGTCATCCCCCGACCTCACCCCCGCTGTACTACAGAACGCCACCGACTGTCTGTCCGCAGTCTCCAACATCATGTCCGCTCTCTATCTGAAACTCAACCTCTCAAAAACTGAACTTCTTCTGCTCCCGCCGTCTACTAAACTCCCTAAATTTGACATATCCCTCTCCGTGGGCGGCACCATAATAACACCCCGGCAGCAGGCTCGTTGTCTGGGTGTTATGTTTGACACCAATCTCTCCTTCACCTCCCATATACAATCTCTTGCCCGCTCTTGCCGCCTACACCTAAAGAACATCTCTAGAATCCGCCCTTTTCGCACCATGGAAACAACAAAAACCCTCACTGTAGCATTGATCCACTCACGCCTGGACTACTGCAACGCTCTATTACTTGGCCTCCCCATTACTCGACTATCCCCTCTCCAGTCCATCCTTAATGCAGCAGCCAGGGTAATCGATCTGGCTAATCGGTACTCGGACGCGTCCGCTCTTCGCCAGTCCTTACACTGGCTGCCCATTCATTATAGTATCCAATTCAAAGTACTGGTTCTCAGCCACAAAGCTATCCACAGTGCAGCACCCCCCTACATCTCCTCCCTCATTTCTATCTATCGGTCTAACCGACTGCTGCGCTCTGCAAACGACTTTCGACTAACCTCTGCACTAATCCGTAACTCCCACTCCCGACTCCAAGACTTCTCCCGCGCTGCGCCAATCCTCTGGAATGCTCTACCCCAAGAAATTCGGACTATCCACAATTTGCATGGTTTCAGGCGCTCCCTCAAAACACATTTGTTCAGAGCGGCCTATCACATTCACTAATCAAAGTCATTCTATGTATTCTGTGTAAGTGTGTGTGTGTGTGTCTAGCCCATTCACTATCTCCATCCCTCACTCCCTTAAGATGGCTGGACCATCATTGTAAATGCACCATTGTATATAAACACCTATACTTTGTATCTCCCCCACCTCATTGTAGATTGTAAGCTGTCACGAGCAGGGCGACTTATTTTGCTTTAATTATTGTATTGTTAACGTTGTTACTTATGACTTGTGTTCTGAAACTGTTAAACTGTAAAGCGCTGCGGAATATGATGGCGCTATATAAATAAATATTATTATTATTATTATTCCTCTGAGCTGCTCCCACCACCTTCCTGTTCCTCACGCCATGTTGGGTCTTGGACCTCATCATCTCCACTACCCTCTTCCAACACCTGCTGCTGTTGGGTGGTCTGGCCAGCACCATGCTCAACAGAAACTGGCACCTGAGTCTCATCATCATCAGATGCGTTCTGCGGTGTGCTGACCATCGGCACTGTCTCACCCGCCTCTTCAGATTCAGAGAGACACAACTGTTGTGCATCACTGCATACTCCCTCTTCTTCAAATTCCAGAATGCTGCTTGGCTGGGCCCCTGTTTGCAAGCCAACAGATTCTGAGAACAGAAGCTGACACTCAGCTGGCTCCTGTACAGAACTCTCTGACTGCCTGGGCAATTTGGCAGGCGGTGAAGAGACAGATGGTTGCTCAACAGTGCTGTGGTCCTGAGAGGAGGTGGAAGCAATTGAAGTCGATGCATTGGCTGCCATCCAACCAACAACGGCTTCAATTTGTTCTTCCCGCAGCAGGGGGTACGCCGACCTCCTACAAAAGTGCGCATAAAGGAACGCTCACGGGAAAACTGGTGGATGCTGTGTCACTGGGGGCGGCAGCAGCCACAGAATCCACACGTCCTCTCCCTGCTGAAACTCCACGGCCACGACCACGTGCCTTACTCCCTGCCTTCTTCATCTTGGTAGATTGATAAAGAAAGTCTGAAAAGTTATAAGGCCTAAGTGTGGTTATTCCGCAGAGACTGCAGTGAACACTGCACACAACTGTTCACTAGGTGTGAAAGGCCCCTTTGTGTACTTCTATAGTGTTTGCAAACAATGTATTGCTTGGAAGTGCTGTTAGCACAGTCAACACTTGCTCCTGTGTTACTGGGGTTCAGTAATGTCAGCTGTTCCCCTGCTGTGTGTACGGCAACAAAAAGTCCTGCTGCCTCCACCCTGTTCTCTTCTCATCCCTGGGCTCCAACACCGCCAGTTGTTGCTCTGAAGTAATTGGCACGGGTACTGACTCCTGCCTAGCCTGGTTACAGCACGACAGCTGTTTCCTGGCAGTGTCAACGTCAATTTGCCTCCAATAAGTTGTCCTGTCGTGTTGCATTCGGGTTAGCCGACTGTATGGTGCCTGCAGTTTAGGTGATTCCTATGTGTGCTGTGGGATAAGTAAATAAAGGCTGTTTCCGTTGTGACAAGCACCCACTGTAGGACTGTGTGATTCGGTAACTGCGGACTGCTTGCGGACTGTCAACTTACATTTTCATGGGTGCCTTATGCTACCCGTCCGGGTTCCAGTACCGTCAGCTGGTTCTACGCAGTGCCTTTGGCCTAGGTGCCTCCATCTCGGTATCCGAGTTCCAGCAACGTCTGCTGGTCCTTGGTAGTGCTTTGGAGCACAGGTACCTCCTGCTTAGTAACCGTGTCCCAGTAACGTCAGCTGGTCCTCGGTTGTGCCATTGGCTCTTTTCCTTCTGCTGCCCCTCCGGGTTCCAGCACAGTCAGCTGGTCCTCGTTACTTGCATTGGCTCTTGTACCTTCTGCTACCCGTCCGGGTTCCAGTAACGTCAGCTGGTTCTCGGAAGTTAGTCAGCCTTCTTGTACCTTCAGCTACATTTACAAATTTAAGATTTTTTAAATGTTTTTTTGGGTAATCACTCTGGATCTCCAACAATGAAGACGACGACCCTGATGACCACCCCGAAGAAGATGACGACCACAAGGACGACGAGCATCAAGCCAACCAGCCTGAACACCATCACAAAGAAGAAATAAAAGATTACCCAAAAGAAGATCACCAACAGGACAAAGAAGGTTAAGAGAAACTACAAGATACAGAACAAGAGACAGAAGAACAATAAGCAGAAGATGAAAAAGCATAAGAACATGAAGTATAAGACCAAAATGAAGAGCAAAATATATGCTCTAAATTATAAGCAGAAGAAGACTAAGCAGTGTATGGGGGTGAGTCCGTTCCTCCTCATGGTGCCCCTGGAAAATTCCTGCTGCTGCAGGCTAAACTGAACACGGACAAATACTGTTGTAATTTAAATCTTTTGTGACAGCAAGAACGGAAGGATGAAAAATTCATACTTTTACAGATTACAAGTACAGGAATCTCTGTCACAAATAAGAATATGGTGAAGAAGATGAAGATGAAGTAGAATATGAAGAATAATAGTTTAATAAGAACAATATGAGTAATGTTAACAAAAAGATGAATAGCAATAAGTTTAAGAAGAAGATAAAGAAGGTGAAGATGAAGAATAATTTGATGAAAAAGATGATGCTGCTGAAGATTATGAAGGAGAAAGTGTGGCAAAAGTTAAAAAGGTGAAGAGCATGGAAGTTGTGAAACATACATATTTGCCAAAATAGAAAAAAGGTTAACAACATTGTCAATTTGTTAGTCAATGCGAACATCTTTACAAAAAAAAATATTAATGCTATTCCATTTGATTGGGTTAAATATCTATGCCTTTAATGTCTCCTCAACCTCCCCCAATACATTCTACATTACTCTTTGTTGTTTTCCTTCATGTACAATTAACCAACAAGGCAAGAATGGGCTTTTTTTAATTCCGATATTTTTTTCCCATAGACTTACATTGGATTTCCGGTATCGGTATCGGGTATCGCCGATATTTCTTGTGTATCGGCGATACCATTCCGATCCGATACTTTTGGATATCGGAAAGTATCGCTCAACTCTACTCCCCTCGCCTGTTGTTGTTTTGCGGCGGTCCCACACGATGTGCACGTTCCACACGACAGTAGTACTTAAGTCACAATATTTTTGTTAGATCATTCTCACAGATGGATTGTAAGTCTGCTGATTGAAACGATTCAGGCAGTCTTATGAGACGTAAATTGCTTCGTCTCGAGCGATTTTCCAAGTCCTCTGTTTTGTCTATCAAATTTTTTAAGTTCTGCTGAAGATTCTGTTCTCTGTCTTGGGAAAGTTGCTTCTCCTGTTGTAGCAGCGCCACATCCTGTTGCAGCTTGGTAATTGCAATGGTATTCAGATCTACAGACTTTTGTATGGAAGACAATGACAATTGCAATGCTGACTCCAGCAGCTTCTGAATGTCTGGTAAGAGAAGGACTGTGACCTCTCCAGCCATTTTCTGGGAATCAAATTCCTGAGGAACTCTCAGGTCACATGGTGCTTCTGATAATAGCTCTTGATGCATGTCTATGGCAGCGCTCAGCATCGCGCCTCTTTCCTCTTCTCTCCTCCATGCGCCATCTTGTCCTTCTGCTTTAGTTGGATAGGTAAACCGTTGAGGGTCTGTTGTGAACTCCGTAGCAAGTAGCGCTCCATAAATTATGTCCCCACGAATGTAAAAGGTGTCACTGTTCCCGGGGGTGGTTTTACTGCTCTCCTATCGGCCCGATATGCTTGGATACCTGGGAGGAATTCATGAGCGTCTCCAAACTCCCTCCTCACATGTCAGCGCAGGAACCGGAAGAGGGAACGTGCTTGTTTTGTTGCTCATAGGTGGAGTTTTATACAGTAAATGATTACTGCTGTCGTATTTTTGCCGTCCCTAGGGCAGAATAAGGCTGCGTAACGTCACATTTTAGAGAGAGTCATATAATAGACACACGCTACCCTACCCGTGACACAAGGAAGGTAGTGTTGCTGGATAAAGCCTTGCGCAACCAGACATGCTTTTACCCTCTTCAACACTCTACAAGCAAAAAATGCATGATTGCAGACGCAGCCTTTATTGACGTACAGTATAACATCGCCATTACCCATCAGAGGCTGGCCACTGTCTGATACAGACATAGTATATACCTTTGCTATCTGTAGCCTTTGTTTCACCTCCACTTGCAGGCACCCACTTAAATTGTGACAATGCATAATGTTTTTTTAAAATGTTTATTTTTTATCGTGCATTATTGCGTCATCTCATCACTTTGATGAGTCCATGCTGGACATGTAATAAATGCTAAGAAAAAAACAATGAGGAACGGTGAGGCAGAAATGGAGGGATACAAATGTATAGAATAATAATGAATAAACTGATATAAAAATGTATATATGTAGATATTATATATGATAAAAATCAAAACTACTATACATATATATATATGACTAACATAGACACATATATACAATGAATAAAAAACTAAATGAGCATGAACTTAGATAAAAAAGTTTTTATTGACATATAATGACATACAAATATAATAAAACAAATATATATATATATATATATATTATATATATAGATTTTAATATGTAACTAATACAATTGAAACACTCCAGACCAAGGCATGAAGAATATGCAGGGGATTGGTGAAAAAGTAAAAGTGTGCACACAAAAATATATGTGTATAAAATGTGAAAACTCAGATGGCAACAAAAAAGGATTGAGCAAAAATAGATAAAGTGCACAAATGTAAAAAACGGATCCAAGCACAAGTTAATTAGCTAATGATACAACCACTCACCAAATCCAAAAAGGTGCTTAATAATACCTGAAAACCAGGACCAGGAGTGTGACAAAGAATGCGTGCCCCAACGCACGTTTCGGAATTATATCCTTCGTCAGGGGGATGACGAAGGATATAATTCAGGTATTATTAAGCACCTTTTTGGATTTGGTGAGTGGTTGTATCATTAGCTAATTTTGGCACATACACTGCCTTGGTTCAGTGTCTTATTTGCGTTTTCCACCTCACTGGCTTTATCTCACTTGTGCTTGGATCCGTTAAAAAGTTAAAAAGTGAAGAGCATGGAAGTTGTGAAATATACATATTTGCCAAAATAGAAAAAACGTTAACAGCATTGTCAATTTCTTCGTCAATCCGAACATCTTTAAAAAAAAAAATATTAATGCTATTCCATTTGATTGGGTTAAACATCTACGCCTTTAATGTCTCCTCAACCTCCCCCAATACATTCTACATTACTCTTTGTTGTTTTCCTTCATGTACAATTAACCAACAAGGCAAAAATGTTTTTTTTTTAATTCAGATATTTTGTTCCCATAGACTTACATTGGATTTCCGGTATCGGTATCGGGTATCGCCGATATTTTTTGGGTATCGGCGATACCATTCCGATTCCGATACTTTTGGATATCGGAAAGTATCGCTCAACTCTACTCACAGGACAAAATACTGAACTAAAACAATACACACACATCAACCAACTAATATTAATGTAAAATTGTAAACAGTGATGTATATGTGTTCAAGGAAGAATGGCAGATCATTCGGATTTAAAGTAGAACCCAAAAGAGAAGAAACCGAATAAAGGTAAAAGGGAAAAGTACGAATAAATAAAGGACAAGTGAAGCAGAGTATTATGCATTAAAACACCTTTATTATAAATACATGGTGAAGTGGTTGCACAACAAACAAGGGGTACCTTCACAAATAAACAGCAAGTGATAGGATAATTTCCAGTCATACAATAAATTACAGACAAAAAACCAAGGAATTAGGAATCTAAAAAAAATAGGGAAAAAGGTACAGGAATGAAGACCAGGTAAGAGTTATATATATAAAGGTAATATATTATGGGAACATGAAAAAATTGGACAATTAAAAGGGGAACAAATCAGGGTACCCAGAGAAAAAATGCTAAAGTGCTAGAGTGCTTTAGAGTCTCAGTAAAATAGGAGTAGCACAAAAATAGATACGTGTAAGAAGGCAGAGAATACATGCTAACCAGAAGTGCACATGTGAAATAATTATTTGTATTGGTAGAGATGCCGCATGGTATACATGGTGTTAGCCCTAAATAGAAAATGTCACTGATGAGTCCATAAATTAGAATGAAGTAATGTTACCTGGCAGGCTGACTTGCTTTGTATGCGCGGCACACCTCGATGTACATTTTGGACAATGTCCTTCGTCAGGCGTTGTCACAATTGTATTCTGTGTCTTCATTTCTCATCTTACACCTGTTTGTTTCCCACCTGCTTAAAATAGGGAAAACCTCCACAGTCAGGTAGGAACAATCTAGAAATATAAGAACGCTAACCAGCTCACCGGTTTGTAGAAGCACGGATCCTCCGCTTGATCAAACGTGAAGGTACATGAGAAAATGAAGGAAAAAGGGATCCAGCTTCAATAAAATCTTCATCTTTATTGATTCATAAAAACATGAATAATGGCATGCTCCTGGACAAGCTCAGGACAAGGCTACGCGTTTCGATCACAGGGATCTTTATCACAGCTGACATATTCAGACAAAGGCACATATTTAAGACAAAGGAAGACCAATCACGATCAGAAAAAATGTCATGTGATTTTTGACAAGTCCTTTAACAATTTTCACATAACAAATAAAGAAAAAAAAAAAGGAAAAAAAAAAAAAAAAAAACAATATTTGCACAAATAAAATCAATGCAAAGAAATAAAATTAAATATGGAACATCAATTCGTTTCTTTTGTTGAGACCAAATGGATGTCTGGTATGTAGATTAAAGATCCAGAAAGCTTCACGTGTGAGGAGTCGCTGACGTGCATCTCCACCTCGGGCAGACAGGTTAACACTTTCAATACCTGTGACTTGGAAGGAAGAAACATTGCGAGCATGCTGAAAAATAAAATGTTTAGCAGCAGCAGAAATATTGCGATTCGAAGAAACATTCTTTACATCCTGCAAATGTTCAGCGATCCTGATTTTTAGTTTCCTAGTAGTGCAGCCTATATAAGATAAATTGCAATTATGCACATAATTTTATATACCACATAGCATGAATTACAATTGATATATTTGTTAATGGTATAAATCGCAGTGCTGTCATTATTTTCAAAGGTTTTCGTTACACAAACATATTTGCAAAGTGCACATCTATTGTGGCCACATTTATAAAAACCTTTATGTTCTAACCACGATGTTTTATGAGAAGAGAAATTATTACTGAACATGCTTGGAGAAACTTTGTTACCAATAGATGGCGCTTTCCTTGAAACAACATTAATACCTGATGAAAGAATGTCAGCAAGAGAGGGATCTTCATATAAAATAGGCAGCGATCTCAAAATGATTTTTTTGATGTCCCCAAATTGAGGGGATATCGCAATATTTCTGCTGCTGCTAAACATTTTATTTTTCAGCATGCTCGCAATGTTTCTTCCTTCCAAGTCACAGGTATTGAAAGTGTTAACCTGTCTGCCCGAGGTGGAGATGCACGTCAGCGACTCCTCACACGTGAAGCTTTCTGGATCTTTAATCTACATACCAGACATCCATTTGGTCTCAACAAAAGAAACGAATTGATGTTCCATTATTAATTTTATTTCTTTGCATTGATTTTATTTGTGCAAATATTGTTTTTTTTTTTTGTTTTGTTTTTTTTTTTTTCTTTTTTTTTTTCTTTATTCGTTATGTAAAATTGTTAAAGGACTTGTCAAAAATCACATGACATTTTTTCTGATCGTGATTGGTCTTCCTTTGTCTTAAATATGTGCCTTTGTCTGAATATGTCAGCTGTGATAAAGATCCCTGTGATCGAAACGCGTAGCCTTGTCCTGAGCTTGTCCAGGAGCATGCCATTATTCATGTTTTTATGAATCAATAAAGATGAAGATTTTATTGAAGCTGGATCCCTTTTTCCTTCATTTTCTCAGGAACAATCTAGGGTATGTTTAGGGACCTTGTAGTTTTTTTAGACTTTTAACAACTTTGTTCAAAGATTTTATATGTTATCATGCATGGTCTCATTTTATAGATTCCTATAATCTATTAAAGAAATCGCTTTTTTTAGTGTATTTTTGACAAGAAGGGAAAAGTTTTAAAAGATGGCAAAGCACTATTTGGCCAACCAAACCAGCACTCTCCCTAATTCCTCTATGACTTTTAGCTATTGGGTCTCAAAGCTGGACACCCTGGCATGAGCTGTTCCTCTATGCCTTGGAAGTGTTGTACTGACTTGCCGCTAGTGTCTTGTCTGAGCAGATTTTTGTGCCACCGGGGGTCATAACAGATAGGTGCTTTCGTCTCGCACTACAAAGTTCTGACAGGCTTACTCTGATAACAATGAACAAAGTCTGGCTTAGATCCGACTTTTACACGCCACCAGATAACAGCAGCACATCAAGTGTTTTTAATGCTCTGTGTTTGAATGAGGCCTGCCAGTTGTTGCCTTCTAGGGTTTTAGGGATAACCCAACTTATAATTTTTCTCACTTTGTACAAAGCCTTTATGAGTGTAGAAGTACCACAACTACACTTTGTTCAAAATATTTTAATGTGGCAATATACCGTATATACTCATGTATAAGCCGACCCGTGTATAAGCCGACCCCCCTAATTTTGCCACAAAAAACTGGGAAAACTTATTGACTCGCGTATAAGCCTAGGGAGGAAAATGCAGCAGCTACTGGTAAATTAAAAAAAAAATACCAATAAAAGTAAAATTAATTGAGACATCAGTAGGTTAAATGTTTTTGAATATCCATATTGAATCAGGAGCCTCATATAATTCTCCACACAGTTAATGATGGGCCCCATAAGATAATCCATACAAAATACTCCCCATATAAAGTTCCATAAAGTTTAATAATAGCCACATAAGATGCTCCATAGATTATGCCCCCATATGGTGCTCCATAGATTATGCCCCCATATGGTGCTTCATAGATTATGCCCCCATAAGATGCTCCATAGATTATGCCCCCATAAAATGCTCCATAGATTATGCCCCCATAAAATGCTCCATATGCTTCATAGATTATGCCCCATATGCTCCATAGTATAGGTCCCATATGCTCCACAGATTATGCCCCATGTGCTCCACAGATTATGCCCCATATGCTCCACAGATTATGCCCCATATGCTCCATAGATTATGCCATATATGCTCCATAGATTATGCCCCATATGCTCCACAGATTATGCCCCATATGCTCCAGAGATTATGCCCCATATGCTCCACAGATTATGCCCCATATGCTCCATAGATTATGTCCCATAGTATAGGTCCCATATGCTGCCACTGCTGCTGCAAAAGAAAAAAAAATGACATACTCATCTCTCATCGCTGGGGGCCAGGTGCCGGTGTCCTAAGCAGGCGGGGACACGGCGCGCTATGGGGGACAGGTGCTGGTGTCACCGCTCGCTCAGGGCCCTGGCACCTGAGATATTCACCTGTCCTCGGTCCACCGCTTCTCACCGCTGTCTTCCGGGTCCTCCAGCAGTGAATGCTCAGGCAGAGGACGCGGCGCGCACTAATTACATCATCATGCCCTCTGCCTGAACATCACAACCAGAGGATGAGGAGGTCAGAGCGGTGTGCAGCGGTGGAACGGGGACAGGTGAATATCACATATACTCATCCCCTAATGGCACGTCTCTGCAGCCCCTGCTCTTCTCTCGCGGTCTCCGGCAGCTATTCCTTCCTACAGCGGTCACGTGGTGCCGCTCATTAAAGTCATGAATATGTGCATATTCATGACTTTAATATGCGGCACCACATGACCGCTGCAGGAAGGGGCCTGAGATCATGGCAGAAGCAGGGGGGCTGCAGAGACGCGCCGGCGGGGGGTAGGTATGATCTGACATCCCCGCTCCCCCTCCCCCGCCGACCCCCATGTATATGACCCACGTATAAGCCAGAGAGGGGACTTTCAGCCTTAAAAAATGGGCTGAAAATCTTGGCTTGTACGCGAGTATATACGGTAGTTGGTGCCTTCAAGTGTGTATGGATGACCCTGCTGGTAATTTTTGGCAGTATTTGCACTTAGTTTATATCATTTATGAGGCTAGGAGTACCAATACATGACAATTTGAACAAAATGTGTATAAGGCCCTATTTTATGTCTAATACAGGGTGTATCTAAGTCCCTCTGAGTCCCTAAATTTGGGCAGTTCTTCCTTCGTTCATAAATTACATTGAAATTTCCTATTTTTTTAATGAAAATTCTATTTTGGTTTTCTTAAATTATATATTTTTTTAATTTTGCCTTATATACAAGTCATTATACAGTAAAATATTTTTCTTAACTTTTTTTCCTGGAAAATGCAATTTATTGTCAATTTGGAATGTTTGATTGTCAGTCTTTAAAGTGAAGCAAAAGTGTCACACTTACAGTATGTTCTCAGCAGTGATCTGGGAATCAGAGATGCTTCCAATGGTCTTTCCCATGCTGTCCTCCTTCCATTCAACATTTTTCTCATCCATTTGAACATTATCACTGCCCCCCAAACCTCCTTGTAATGCCTGGCGGAAAAATGCTGGGATATATCATTGAATTCCATTATACTCATTACTCGAAACGAACACCTGAGCATTAGGAATTGCTCGGCTCGAGTAACGAGCATAAGAGCATTTTAGCATTGAGCATCTCTATTGTTTAATTATATTTGTAACAAATTGATTGTATAATGCCTGTTTAAAAAAAATACACTGACAATCATTGTTTTCATGTATTTCATTTCACAATGCTTTTATTCAAAATGTATGGTGTATT
>JARQOD010000005.1:463199269-463281115 GCA_033576555.1 Oophaga sylvatica
TTTCGTTACACAAACATATTTGCAAAGTGCACATCTATTGTGGCCACATTTATAAAAACCTTTATGTTCTAACCACGATGTTTTATGAGAAGAGAAATTATTACTGAACATGCTTGGAGAAACTTTGTTACCAATAGATGGCGCTTTCCTTGAAACAACATTAATACCTGATGAAAGAATGTCAGCAAGAGAGGGATCTTCATATAAAATAGGCAGCGATCTCAAAATGATTTTTTTGATGTCCCCAAATTGAGGGGATATCGCAATATTTCTGCTGCTGCTAAACATTTTATTTTTCAGCATGCTCGCAATGTTTCTTCCTTCCAAGTCACAGGTATTGAAAGTGTTAACCTGTCTGCCCGAGGTGGAGATGCACGTCAGCGACTCCTCACACGTGAAGCTTTCTGGATCTTTAATCTACATACCAGACATCCATTTGGTCTCAACAAAAGAAACGAATTGATGTTCCATTATTAATTTTATTTCTTTGCATTGATTTTATTTGTGCAAATATTGTTTTTTTTTTTTTGTTTTGTTTTGTTTTTTTTTCTTTTTTTTTTTTCTTTATTCGTTATGTTAAAATTGTTAAAGGACTTGTCAAAAATCACATGACATTTTTTCTGATCGTGATTGGTCTTCCTTTGTCTTAAATATGTGCCTTTGTCTGAATATGTCAGCTGTGATAAAGATCCCTGTGATCGAAACGCGTAGCCTTGTCCTGAGCTTGTCCAGGAGCATGCCATTATTCATGTTTTTATGAATCAATAAAGATGAAGATTTTATTGAAGCTGGATCCCTTTTTCCTTCATTTTCTAGGAACAATCTAGGGTATGTTTAGGGACCTTGTAGTTTTTTTTTAGACTTTTAACAACTTTGTTCAAAGATTTTATATGTTATCATGCATGGTCTCATTTTATAGATTCCTATAATCTATTAAAGAAATCGCTTTTTTTTAGTGTATTTTTGACAAGAAGGGAAAAGTTTTAAAAGATGGCAAAGCACTATTTGGCCAACCAAACCAGCACTCTCCCTAATTCCTCTATGACTTTTAGCTATTGGGTCTCAAAGCTGGACACCCTGGCATGAGCTGTTCCTCTATGCCTTGGAAGTGTTGTACTGACTTGCCGCTAGTGTCTTGTCTGAGCAGATTTTTGTGCCACCGGGGGTCATAACAGATAGGTGCTTTCGTCTCGCACTACAAAGTTCTGACAGGCTTACTCTGATAACAATGAACAAAGTCTGGCTTAGATCCGACTTTTACACGCCACCAGATAACAGCAGCACATCAAGTGTTTTTAATGCTCTGTGTTTGAATGAGGCCTGCCAGTTGTTGCCTTCTAGGGTTTTAGGGATAACCCAACTTATAATTTTTCTCACTTTGTACAAAGCCTTTATGAGTGTAGAAGTACCACAACTACACTTTGTTCAAAATATTTTAATGTGGCAATATACCGTATATACTCATGTATAAGCCGACCGTGTATAAGCCGACCCCCCTAATTTTGCCACAAAAAACTGGGAAAACTTATTGACTCGCGTATAAGCCTAGGGAGGAAAATGCAGCAGCTACTGGTAAATTAAAAAAAAAATACCAATAAAAGTAAAATTAATTGAGACATCAGTAGGTTAAATGTTTTTGAATATCCATATTGAATCAGGAGCCTCATATAATTCTCCACACAGTTAATGATGGGCCCCATAAGATAATCCATACAAAATACTCCCCATATAAAGTTCCATAAAGTTTAATAATAGCCACATAAGATGCTCCATAGATTATGCCCCCATATGGTGCTCCATAGATTATGCCCCCATATGGTGCTTCATAGATTATGCCCCCATAAGATGCTCCATAGATTATGCCCCCATAAAATGCTCCATAGATTATGCCCCCATAAAATGCTCCATATGCTTCATAGATTATGCCCCATATGCTCCATAGTATAGGTCCCATATGCTCCACAGATTATGCCCCATGTGCTCCACAGATTATGCCCCATATGCTCCACAGATTATGCCCCATATGCTCCATAGATTATGCCATATATGCTCCATAGATTATGCCCCATATGCTCCACAGATTATGCCCCATATGCTCCAGAGATTATGCCCCATATGCTCCACAGATTATGCCCATATGCTCCATAGATTATGTCCCATAGTATAGGTCCCATATGCTGCCACTGCTGCTGCAAAAAAAAAAAAATGACATACTCATCTCTCATCGCTGGGGGCCAGGTGCCGGTGTCCTAAGCAGGCGGGGACACGGCGCGCTATGGGGGACAGGTGCTGGTGTCACCGCTCGCTCAGGGCCCTGGCACCTGAGATATTCACCTGTCCTCGGTCCACCGCTTCTCACCGCTGTCTTCCGGGTCCTCCAGCAGTGAATGCTCAGGCAGAGGACGCGGCGCGCACTAATTACATCATCATGCCCTCTGCCTGAACATCACAACCAGAGGATGAGGAGGTCAGAGCGGTGTGCAGCGGTGGAACGGGGACAGGTGAATATCACATATACTCATCCCCTAATGGCACGTCTCTGCAGCCCCTGCTCTTCTCTCGCGGTCTCCGGCAGCTATTCCTTCCTACAGCGGTCACGTGGTGCCGCTCATTAAAGTCATGAATATGTGCATATTCATGACTTTAATATGCGGCACCACATGACCGCTGCAGGAAGGGGCCTGAGATCATGGCAGAAGCAGGGGGGCTGCAGAGACGCGCCGGCGGGGGGTAGGTATGATCTGACATCCCCGCTCCCCCTCCCCCGCCGACCCCCATGTATATGACCCACGTATAAGCCAAGAGGGGGACTTTCAGCCTTAAAAAATGGGCTGAAAATCTTGGCTTGTACGCGAGTATATACGGTAGTTGGTGCCTTCAAGTGTGTATGGATGACCCTGCTGGTAATTTTTGGCAGTATTTGCACTTAGTTTATATCATTTATGAGGCTAGGAGTACCAATACATGACAATTTGAACAAAATGTGTATAAGGCCCTATTTTATGTCTAATACAGGGTGTATCTAAGTCCCTCTGAGTCCCTAAATTTGGGCAGTTCTTCCTTCGTTCATAAATTACATTGAAATTTCCTATTTTTTTAATGAAAATTCTATTTTGGTTTTCTTAAATTATATATTTTTTTAATTTTGCCTTATATACAAGTCATTATACAGTAAAATATTTTTCTTAACTTTTTTTCCTGGAAAATGCAATTTATTGTCAATTTGGAATGTTTGATTGTCAGTCTTTAAAGTGAAGCAAAAGTGTCACACTTACAGTATGTTCTCAGCAGTGATCTGGGAATCAGAGATGCTTCCAATGGTCTTTCCCATGCTGTCCTCCTTCCATTCAACATTTTTCTCATCCATTTGAACATTATCACTGCCCCCAAACCTCCTTGTAATGCCTGGCGGAAAAATGCTGGGATATATCATTGAATTCCATTATACTCATTACTCGAAACGAACACCTGAGCATTAGGAATTGCTCGGCTCGAGTAACGAGCATAAGAGCATTTTAGCATTGAGCATCTCTATTGTTTAATTATATTTGTAACAAATTGATTGTATAATGCCTGTTTAAAAAAAATACACTGACAATCATTGTTTTCATGTATTTCATTTCACAATGCTTTTATTCAGAAATGTATGGTGTATTGATTAGTCCGATAAAATCGCTAATCACTGTTCTATTATTGTTGATTACAATACTCCTTCAAAACCTCACTGCAGTTCTTATTATTCTCTATAGTCATGTAAATTGAATTTTGTAAGAAGAAAGCTGTTAAGTATGTAGAAGTCATTGTTTTATGTGGGGAAGGTAATTTATTTTGTTTTGTAGGAGAACACATGTAGCTGTACAGGCAAACTGAAATTTTACAATCTTTTCATACATCATACTTTTCATAATAAAAATAATAAAAAAGGAGACATTTATTTCCATTAAGTTCCTCATGACAGCATGCATTTCCATGTATGCTTTCATTATATAATAGAAAATGTGAATTAGTATCAGCTGTCCACAAACAGCATGTGAAATTATGACAGATTCATAGAAGCTGAATTACCAGTGAGGATTTCCATGATATGCTTTTTTACCAGCTAAAAAGACCCTCCTAATATTTACAAAACTGTATTTATTAGATTAAAAAAGGTGGGCTTGTCCTGAAGGGGGCTACGTGTGGGTCAGGGGTACTCACTGTTAGGCATCGGCAGGATCTGAGGAGTCTGTGGACTCCCATCCAGACCCGGCCAAGGCTGCTCAGCTTCGCCGTCGATCCCAACGCCTAGCCAATACCGAGAGGCACAAATTGTTACTTGGGTCTTTGCTCACAGTAGCCTTAAACCTAGGTTACGGAACAAGAAAAGGCTGTTTCAGGCCTAAGTCTGGAAATGCCTGCACTGACCATGTCCGTGACATGGCGAGCTATGATTTGTGCTTAGTGTCAGCTGATCCTCTGACCTGGCATCGCCTGATTGGTCACGGATGACATCATCAGTGATGCGATTGGCGAGATGGCTGGAGGAGGAGCTTAGCCCTTAAATAACTTGTCTGTCCGCGGAGCTGCGCGTTCAGATCATATTACAATAGGCAGTGCTCATGTGTGGATATACCAGAATCTGGGCTCCACGTGCTCTCTAGCTCGGCTTATTAGCTCAGGTCCTTCAGGCAGGTTCAGCTTATGCCAGGCAGGTAGCCAAAGTTGCAGTCTTGCTACGAATATAGGGTAGCTTTACACCCTGAGCAGACTGTGGAGTGCGTAACCTGGGCATCACCTGCCAGTTGAACAGAGAAGCTTGCTCAGTCTGGTCTCACACCAGCTGACAGCACGTGGGCATCGCCACCAGCTGAATATTGAAGCTGCGCAGTCCGGACGTAACCTGGTTGGCGGCACGCGGGCATCGCCAACAGCAGAATAGTTAAGTTGCCCAGTCCGGTCGCACATCGGCTGACAGCACGTACGTCTGGCGTTAGTCGCACGCACTTGATAGCGGCTGGCACGTAGCTTCTGTGTAGTCAAACAGGGCTACGTTTATACCAGCTTGCAGCACATAGTGCTAACCTAATATCTGGCAAGTGGCTTCTTTGCCATTAACAGAGCTACATCTACGCCAGTCCTTAGCACTTCTGCCATTATCTGCTATAATATGAAGTTCACAGGCAAGACCTTTATTTTTAGTCGTCAGTTATTACCCTCCTAACCAAAGGGTGTTCGGCAGCAGTGAACATAAACTGCATCGCTGACCCCGTGTTCGGTTGCAATCCATTATATATTAAGTTGTTTGCAACCGAGCGCATAACACTCACCCTCATGATGACCTAAATTTTACCCTGCCTTACCATGGAGGTTGGCACACCTGCTCACCTTAGTCTAACCTTATTGACCTTATAATGCCGTATCACCTAAACACCAATGTGTAACACATACAAAGGGACATATGGGATATAGATCATCATAAATTAAAGGATATAGCCAAAAAAGATATAGCCTAATATATTTGTTTTTCCTTTGAAATCACACATACCATATTGGTCAATCCATTTAGATAGCATTAGCACAAAGTAAAAAAGTAGGATATGAATATACATACTTATACAGTTAGGTCCATAAATATTTGGACAGAGACAACATTTATCTAATTTTGGTTCTAGACATTACCACAATGAATTTGAAACAAAACAAATCAGATGCAGTTGAAGTTCAGACTTTCAGCTTTCATTTGAGGGTATCCACATTAAAATTGGATGAAGGGTTTAGGAGTTTCAGCTCCTTAACATGTGCCACCCTGTTTTTAAAGGGACCAAAAGTAATTGGACAAATGACTCCAAGGCTATTTCATGGACAGGTGTGGGCAATCCCTTTGTTATGTCATTCTCAATTAAGCAGATGAAAGGGCCGGAGTTGATTTGAGGTGTGGTGTTTGCATTTGGAAGGTTTTGCTGTGAAGGAAACATGTGGTCACAGGAGCTCTCCATGCAGGTGAAACAAGCCATCCTTAAGCTGCAAGAACAGAAAAAAACCATCCAAGAAATTGCTACAACATTAGAAGTGGCAAAATCTACAATTTGGTACATCTGAGAAAGAAAGAAAGCACTGGTGAACTCATCAATCCAAAAAGACCTGGGAGCCCACGGAAGACAACAGTGGTGGATGATCGCCGCATACTTTCTTTGGTGAAGAAGAACCCGTTCACAACATCAACTGAAGTCCAGAACACTCTCAGTGAAGTAGGTGTATCTGTCTCTAAGTCAACAGTAAAGAGAAGACTCCATGAAAGTAAATACAAAGGGTTCCATCTAGATGCAAACCATTCATCAATTCCAAAAATAGACAGGCCAGAGTTAAATTTGCTGAAAAACACTTCCAGAAGCCAACTCAGTTCTGGAAAAGTATTCTATGGACAGATGAGACAAAGATCAACCTGTACCAGAATGATGGGAAGCCAAAAGTTTGGAGAAGAAAGGGAACGGCACATGATCCAAGGCACACCACATCCTCTGTAAAACATGGTGGAGGCAACGTGATGGCATGGCCATGCATGGCTTTCAATGGCACTGGGTCACTTGTGTTTATTGATGACATAACAGCAGACAAGAGTAGCCGGATGAATTCTGAAGTGTACCGGGATATACTTTCAGCCCAGATTCAGCCAAATGCTGCAAACTTGATTGGACGGCGCTTCATAGTACAGATGGATAATGACCCCAAGCATACAGCCAAAGCTACACAGGAGTTCATGAGTGCAAAAAAGTGGAACATTCTTCAATGGCCAAGTCAATCACCAGATCTTAACCCAATTGAGCATGCATTTCACTTGCTCAAATCCAGACTTAAGAGGGAAAGACCCACAAACAAGCAAGACCTGAAGGCTGCGGCTGTAAAGGCCTGGCAAGCATTAAGAAGGAGGAAACCCAGCGTTTGGTGATGTTCATGGGTTCCAGACTTAAGGCAGTGATTGCCTCCAAAGGATTCGCCACAAAATTTTGAAAATAAAAATATTTTGTTTGGGTTATGTTTATTTGTCCAAGTACTTTTGACCTCCTAAAATGTGGAGTGTTTGTAAAGAAATGTGTACAATTCCTAATTTTCTAACACATATTTTTGTTCAACCCTTCAAATTAAACGTTACAATCTGCACTTGAATTCTGTTGTAGAGGTTTCATTTCAAATCCAATGTGGTGGCATGCAGAGCCCAACTCGCGAAAATTGTGTCACTGTCCAAATATTTCTGGCCCTGACTGTATATCTCACTCACATGGTATCTAGGTTTGCCAACGTTCAAAAATATTACACCTATCCAATCTTAAGTATAATTATCAATGCATCCCTTCATTGAGGTATATATTTCTCCAGTCTGAATGTGGGTAGGTAATATTCCTTTAAATAACCATCTTAGGATCTCTCATATTTTTATAGACAGCATGTGGTTGATGCCCAAAATATACTTATAAGTGCGTTATTTCATTAAGATATACGTTCCCAATTCCCAAAGCATTTTCCCCCTTTCTTCTTAGGGGTTCATCAGGGGACAGGTTAGAAAACATGTGCTAGGGTCTGCGGAACGCACCTAATAGATATAGTAGAGAGGTGCGTTCGCAGCCCGGGGTCCACCGTGCAGGCGAAGCCCGCTGCTAGTGAGATGGCGAAAGTAGCGAACTCTGTTATCCCGCAGAGTCACTAAAATAAATGCCGTAGAGCGCTGTGGCAGTTAGTGCGAACTCTGTTAATACCCAGAGCCGCTAACGGGAATGCCACAGCGCTATATGCCGATAAGTACGAACTCACTTAACTTTAGTGAGCCGCAAAGTAAAACGCTAGGGTGCTGAACCAGCGTTATAAAGCGAACCCTGTTGCGTCACAGAGCCGCTGAGAAAAAGACTGTGTCCTGTTAGACTCACAGGGATACACAGATAACTGCTGTGCGGATAGCAGTCATTGATCATGCAGACAGCATTGCAATCAAGCAATCTCCTCACCGGAGAAGCCGGTATTCTAGGGGCTTATTTCAGCCAAGCTCTAACCACGTGCAGCCAAATCTCCTCACTAGAGTAACCGGTATTCTAGGGGCTTATTTCAGCCGAGCCCTAACCACATGCGTACATGATCACACTGGTGCAAAGCACATAATGCAATTGATACTAGCGCATGGTGGCCAGCCATGCCACCCTTTTATAGTAACAGCTACAGGACCTGCCAGAAACAAGGACCAATGAGAAACTGTTCCAAAACACATGTAGTTTCAGGGCCTTCCTGGCGGACCAATAGGAGCTGCTGCAGTACCTGAACATGTGACCCTGATCTCCAATGAGAGATCTTACCCTGGGCATGCTCTGAAGGGGAAACACAGGACTTCGTCCAAAGACGTCTGCTCCAGTACTGGCTATAATAGCAGATCCAGGAGAGGCAGCAGCAAGTCTCTGCACAGTATTGGAATGGGCAAGACGCTGGGACCGACGTCTCTGCTGAGCAGGCTCCACTGCGGACGGAGATGGATGGGAGACCGCAGCAGGACTGGTTCGAGACTCCCCTTGTGCAGCAGCGGGAACTCGAACCCTAACAACATGTGATTCAGCTAGCATTCCTGTTGAGTCAGAGACATCATGGCATGTAGAGCACTCAGCATTAAAAGTCTTGGAAGCTCCTATAAACAGGATCCAGTGAGTCAAATAAAAGCCACTACTTCTGGGTCCAAAATTCTACATGACTGTGCCAAGATAAAATGCTGCCCATCCCCCCATGCATACATTTATTGCGGCCTATACTATCCAGCGGCCACCCTGGAATGCAAATGCACTCCAAGCAAACAACATGACCGGAAGTTATATCATTGGTGGAACACAGTTTGTGAACCATGTGATCGAACACTTCCTGTCTCTGGAATGTATACAGCCCTCCAAACAGACCACATAACTGCATGTGACACGTGCGCACATCTAGATGTAAGATGCACTCAAATAATACTACTAGAACAGCAGTGTCACATGGGGAACATCACACCCACGCCGTGTACCATTTTATCAATCGAATATTATATTACATATGACACCAAAAAGACAAATGACATGATGCATGATATGTTATATCAATGGAGCATAACATGGGCGGCATATATACCAAATCAAGTCATATAACTTCAGAGGATGGGGCAATCCAAGATCAGCCTCACTTAATCATCTTGGATCCATATTTTCATGATATGCCTCAAGAAATTCATGCCTTCATGGTGGATTCTTGTAAAACTTATTATCAGTGAGACATTCTCATTTTTATAAAATTTACACTAGTAATGTTACGGCAAAGCTGAAGTCATGTGCCTTACATGTAAGTTTTTTATGTCTTCAGGAAAATGTGGACCACCATGGTTTCAAAACAATTAATTGACTACACTATGTGCTTGGGTTTTTTTCTGGAGAAAAATATGTTTTCCTAAAACCAAGCAATGTACTAAATTGTCATTGATTCATGGCATACAGTATAGTGGTTCTTAAAATTGTTTATCAGCTGTTGTTAACCAAAAATGTTCAGAATACATTAGTGGGGCTGTCCACTGCTAGGTCAACCCCTTCTCGATTTGAATGTGTGCCCTGTGAAAATAAAATAACTTACCTCCCGTGCCTGCGGCGTTCCAGCGTTGTTGATACTCACGTTCCCGGGGCTCATGTGCGGTTGATATGACACGTGAGCCCTGAGTGCTATCAGCACTGACATCATTGTCCCCGCCTTCGGTCATATTAGTAATCAAGAATGGGTGAACGGCAAGCCACAGCCTTCACTTTCTATTGATTTCGTATACGTCAGTGAGGAAGAAGCACCAAGCGAAACGCGTGTCAGGGGTATTTTCTTCAGGGTTCACACAGGTTGATATACCCATGTATACATATGCCTATTATGTGCCTTTCTTATAAATATTTATTTTGCAGGTATGTGTAAGTCTATCCTCAGAGACTCCTTTGTTTAATAGTGTCACACATGATTTATCTGTTATGTCCAGGACTTTGCTATCAGGCCACTGCAAAGTTTATATAGATCAAAAGGCAACGTCTCAAAGTAAGACTATGTCTACTGCTGTATAGACAAATTATTGTCTCATATTATTATTGATTTATATCATACCCTAGATTCACATGTATTGATCTTTGAGTACACTCATTAATTAATAACACTGACTAGTAGGAGTTCGTCCACTGTTATTGTTATATAGTAGTACATCATGTACTTTAGCACAAGCACTTTACATATGCGCCTGTAGTTATACATATTTTTCTTTTAAGTGAACCTATTAACCATTAACTCCTGTCTATAGGAGTAATATCTACTTGCATGTATTGGTAAATTTTTTGCCTTGCAAAACCTCTAATCACTAAGATTATTGCAATTCTAGAACTGCATCCTTTTTAAATCTAATTTATATGCATATATCTTTATGCCTCCCATCTCGCGACATTTGCTCAATTATGCGTATGCAATAGGTGGTCCATACTAGGCATGTATTTATATTACATCATATTATCAAGATGAATATTTATAACTGATTGTAATGTTTCCTGTGTGATCTCTGCCTCTATTTGACGTTTTCTGTTATTTACTGTGCATTTTTATATATTTTATCACAATCATGTAATTGATAAAGATTGCATATTTTACATTGGCGGTGTTAGTCCTGCTTTCTGCTGGCAGGTTGTACAACTTTATGCATGTCTATTGTTAGGGTCTGCGGAACGCACCTAATAGATATAATAGAGAGGTGCGTTCGCAGCCCGGGGTCCACCGTGCAGGCGAAGCCCGCTGCTAATAAGATGGCGAAAGTAGCGAACTCTGTTATCCCGCAGAGTCGCTAAAAATAAATGCCGTAGCGCGTTGTGGCAGTAAGTGCGAACTCTGTTAATCCCAGAGCAGCTAACAGGATGCCACAGCGCTATATGGCGATAGGTGCGAACTCACTTAGCTTTAGTGAGCCGCAAAGTAAACATGCTAGGGCGCTGTCTAGCGTCAAAAGCGAACCCTGTTACGTCACAGAGCCGCTGAGAAAAAGTACCGTGTCCTGTCAAGCTCTCAGGTACACGGTTAATTGCTAGCGAGCATAATACGTGGTCATGCGCTAATGCCCTCGCGGGAGTCACCCGCAATCTATGGCGTCTGAATGCCAGACCTGAATACGGCAATCAAACTCCTCACCGGTTATGCCGGTAATCTAGGGCATCTAGGACACCGACCCTGACCAGCTAGCACACCAAACTCCTCATCGATTAAGTCGGTATTCTAGTGGCTTATTTCAGCCGGGTCCCTAACCACACACACGCATGACCATACTGGCGCATAGCATACAATGGTTGATATTAGCGCATGGCGGCCCAGCCATGCTACCCTTTTATAGCAACAGCTACAGGACCTTCCAGGAACAAGGACCAATAAAAACCTGTTCCAGAAGACTAGTAGTAACAGGGCCTTCCTGGCGGGCCAATAGGAGCTGCTGCAATACCTGAGCATGTGACCCCTGATCTCCAATGAGAGATCTCACTCTGGGCATGCTCAGAAGGGAAAATGCAGTACTTTGTCCCAAAGACGTCTGCTCCAGCATTGGCTATAATAGCAGATCCAGGAAAGGCAGCAGCAAGTCACTGCCCAGTAGTGGAGTGGGCAAGACGCCTGGACCGACGTCTCTGCTGAGCAGGCTCCACTGCGGCCGGAGATGAATGGGAGACCGCAGCGGGACGGGCTCGAGACTCCCCCTGTGCAGCAGCGGGAAATCGAACCCTAACATTGCCCCCCCTTCTCTGGGCCTCGCTGCGCTCAAAGGCAGCGATGAGCTGCGGAGCATGAACATGCTCGGCAGGCTCCCAGGATCTATCCTCAGGCCCATAACCCCTCCAATCCACCAATAAAATTTTTTGCCTCGTACCACCTTGCACCCAACAATGGCGTTCACCTCATGATCGTCGGTAGATGAACCCGACGTCCCGGCAGATGACTCGGAAAACCGGGAAATGGCCACGGGTTTCAAGAGGGACACGTGAAAGGTGTCAGTGATACCAAGGCGAGGCGGAAGGGCTAGGCGGTAAACTACCGGGTTCACCTGCTCAAGAACTTTAAAGGGGCCCAAAAAGCGAGGTGCCAACTTGGTGGACTCTACCCGTAGCCTGATGTTTCGGGCAGAAAGCCACACTAGGTCACCCGGAGCAAACGTAGGAGCGGGCGCCGATGGGCATCGGCCGAAGACCTCATCCTCTCTTTGGAGGCCTGAATGGCATCCTGAGTGCGGTCCCAAATGTCCCGTGCCTCCACAGCACAGTCTGCCACCCTGGAATCGGCGGAAGACACGAGCATAGGCACTGGTACCCGCCGATGCTGACCGTAGTTCAGGAGGAATGGGGTCTGTCCGGTGGAATCAGCCACAGCATTGTTTAATGCAAACTCAGCCCATGGTAGCAAGGATGCCCAGTCATCCTGCCTGGCTGAGACAAAATGTCGTAGATAGGTGACCAAGGTCTGGTTGGCCCTCTCTACCAACCCATTCGTCTCAGGATGGTACGCTGAAGAGAGATTTAACTCAATGCTGAGTAGACGACAAAGCTCTCTCCAGAACCGAGACGCAAACTGGGGACCTCGGTCACTGACAATTTTGTCCGGCATGCCGTGTAGACGGAAGACATGCCTAACGAACAATGCTGCCAGAGCCCGTGCAGAAGGTAACCGTGGTAGCGGCACCAGATGCACCATTTTGGAGAAATGGTCGGTGATTACCCAAATGATGGTGCAACCCCGAGACTTGGGTAAGCCCACCACAAAGTCCATCCCAACCATCTCCCAGGGCCTGTCTGCCACCGGCAAAGGGTAAAGTAACCCAGCTGGCCGTTGTCGTGGAGACTTATTCTTGGCGCAGGAGACACACGCCCGAACATAGTCCCCAACATCACGGACCATATGCGGCCACCAATAAGTCCTCGCCAGCAATTCAGATGTCCTCTTTGCCCCAAAGTGTCCAGCAACCCTGGACGAATGTGCCCAAGAGAGTACCTCCGGTCATAAATTGTTAGGTACAAAAGTCTTGCCCGGGGGCACAGACTCTAGTGAAACCGGGGCCACTGTTCTCAGGCTCTCTGTGGGGACAATAAGCCGAGGCTCCTCCACCTCCTCCTCAGAGGACACCACAGAGCGAGAGAGAGCGTCGGCACGAATGTTCTTCTCTCCCGAGAGGAAATGGAGGGTGAAATTAAACCGGGAGAAGAACAAGGACCATCTGGCCTGGCGAGAATTAAGCCGCTGGGCTGTCTGTAGATACACCAAATTCTTGTGGTCGGTGAAAACTTGGAAGGGAAAGCGGGCCCCCTCCAACAGATGTCTCCACTCAGAGAAGGCCAACTTCATGGCTAGCAACTCCCTATCCCCGATGGAATAATTCCTCTCCGCTGATGTGAAGGTCTTAGAGAAGAAGAAGCAAGGATGCTTCCGACCTTGAGCATCCTTTTGGTAGAGGACTGCTCCAGCACCAACGGATGAGGCATCCACCTCCAATAAAAATGGCTTATCAACATCGGGGCGATGTAGGATAGGAGCGCTAGCAAAATGAGACTTAACAGAAGAGAAAGCCGTGGAGACCTCTTCCGACCACAATTTGGGATTTGCTCCCTTCTTGGTGAGGGCTACCAAGGGAGCTACCAAGGTAGAGAAATGCGGAATGAACTGGCGATAGTAATTAATGAACCCCATAAAGCGCTGCACCGCTTTAAGAGAGTGAGGTTCCTGCCAGTCCATCACAGCCTGTAGTTTGACCGGATCCATAGCCAATCCCTGGGTTGAGATGATATAACCAAGGAAAGGTAAAGACTCCAGCTCAAACATACATTTCTCCAACTTAGCATAAAGGGAATTAGCCCGTAAGAGGTCGAAGACTCTGCAGACATCTCTCCGGTGGGAGTCAATATCTGGAGAGAAGATGAGTATATCATCCAGATAGACTACGACCGAGGTGGAGAGCATATCCCGGAAGATGTCATTGACAAAGTCTTGGAAAACGGCTGGAGCATTACAGAGCCCAAAGGGCATCACCAGATATTCGTAATGCCCGTCCCTGGTATTGAAAGCCGTCTTCCATTCGTCCCCCTCACGGATGCGAATCAGGTTATACGCACTGCGCAGATCTAACTTAGTGAATACCCTTGCTCCCCGAAGCCTATCAAATAGCTTCGAAATCAAGGGCAACGGGTACTTGTTTTTAACGGTGATGGCGTTAAGACCCCGGTAATCAAAACACGGACGCAATTCTCCATTTTTCTTCTGTACGAAGAAAAATCCCGCCCCAGCCGGTGACACCGACTTCCTAATAAACCCTCTTGCCAGGTTCTCCTGAATATATTGCGACATGGCCTCTGTCTCAGGAAGAGAGAGGGGATAGACCCTTCCCCGAGGGGGTTCTGCGCCAGGCAAGAGGTCGATAGGACAGTCATAGGGGCGATGAGATGGAAGAGTCTCAGCAGCCTTCTTGGAGAACACATCTGCATATGACCAGTAGCACTTGGGGAGTGGAGTAAGATCTGCGGGTAACTCAGTAGTGGTAACCTGAACGCAACTCCTGACACATCTGCCTCTACATGCATCACTCCAACCCAGTATCCTACCCGAAGTCCACTCTATATGTGGGGAGTGGAAACGGAGCCAAGGTATACCTAGTAGGATCTCGTCTAATCCCTCGGAAAGAACGAGTAGGGAAATAAGTTCCTGATGGGAAGGAGCTACCAACAATGCAAGTGGAACAGTCTGGTGTGTAATTTGTGAGGGCAATGTCGACCCATTCACTACCCGGACAGTCACTGATTTGTCAAGAGCCACCAGAGGAATTGCATGACGGCGAGCAAAGTCAGAGGACATGAAGTTCCCCTCTGCTCCTGAGTCCACGCAAAGGTCGGCGGCGATAGTGGAAGTGCCTACAGTGATTGTTCCTTTAAGTGTCAACTTGGAGGAAAATGCCGCTGTCTCTAGTGAACCTCCTCCCAGGACCACTAGACGCGATCGCTTCCCCGATCGCTGTGGACATTTGTTGGCATAATGTCCTGTCTGCTGGCACACTCTACAGACCACGGATACTCGAGTGGTCCGAGACTTAGATCTCACTCGAGAAATCTCCATGGCCTCAGGGGAATCGGACGCCTGAATGGAAGATTCCAGAGGTCTGGCGAAGGTGGGCGCCAGCCGGAACCTCTGCCTACACTGGGCCCGCTCCAACCTCCGCTCGTTAAAATGAAGGTCGATGCGGGTAGATATGGTAATGAGCTCCTACAGTGTGGCAGGAATCTCCCTGGTGGACAAGGCGTCCTTCACATGGTCTGCCAGTCCCCTCCAGTACATGGGTATAAGGACTTTATCTGGCCAATCCAGCTCAGAGACCAGAGTCCGAAATTGGACGGCGAACTGGCTGACCATGGATGAACCCTGGGTGATAGTCAACAGTTGAAGAGCCGTATCGTGGGTGACACGAGGTCCTAAAAAGACCTGTTTAAGAGTGTCCAAGAAGAGAGGAGCACTCTGCACCACACGATCATCGCGCTCCCATAACGGCGTTGCCCACTCCAATGCCCTGCTCGACAAAAGGGATATGATAAAACCCACTTTCGCCCTCTCCGTGGGATAACGTGCAGCCAGAAGCTCTAGATGTATGGAGCACTGACTGACGAAACCCCGACATTGTTTACTGTCACCGGTAAACTTGTCTGGAAGTGGGAGGTGGGAAATAGTCGAAGCAGGGATGGCAGAGGACAACCTGGCTGCAGCCACGCTAGCAGCCTGAACAGCGACTACGGTAACATCCACAGCTGAGGTTGTGCGCTCAAGAGCCGCCAACCTACCCTCCAGCTGCTGGATGTACTGCCTTAGACGCTGGTCATCCGCCATTTTACTAGCCAGACCCTGGCGCTAATATTATGTTAGGGTCTGCGGAACGCACCTAATAGATATAATAGAGAGGTGCGTTCGCAGCCCGGGGTCCACCGTGCAGGCGAAGCCCGCTGCTAATAAGATGGCGAAAGTAGCTAACTCTGTTATCCCGCAGAGTCGCTAAAAATAAACGCCGTAGCGCGTTGTGGCAGTAAGTGCGAACTCTGTTAATCCCAGAGCCGCTAACGGGATGCCACAGCGCTATATGGCGATAGGTGCGAACTCACTTAGCTTTAGTGAGCCGCAAAGTAAACACGCTAGGGCGCTGTCTAGCGTCAAAAGCGAACCCTGTTACGTCACAGAGCCGCTGAGAAAAAGTACCGTGTCCTGTCAAGCTCTCAGGTACACGGTTAATTGCTAGCGAGCATAATACGTGGTCATGCGCTAATGTCCTCGCGGGAGTCACCCGCAATCTATGGCGTCTGAACGCCAGACCCTGAATACAGCAATCAAACTCCTCACCGGTTATGCCGGTAATCTAGGGCATCTAGGACACCGACCCTGACCAGCTAGCACACCAAACTCCTCACCGATTAAGTCGGTATTCTAGTGGCTTATTTCAGCTGGGTCCCTAACCACACACACGCATGACCATACTGGCGCATAGCATACAATGGTTGATATTAGCGCATGGCGGCCTAGCCATGCTACCCTTTTATAGCAACAGCTACAGGACCTTCCAGGAACAAGGACCAATGAGAAACCTGTTCCAGAAGACTAGTAGTAACAGGGCCTTCCTGGCTTGCCAATAGGAGCTGCTGCAGTACCTGAGCATGTGACCCCTGATCTCCAATGAGAGATCTCACTCTGGGCATGCTCAGAAGGGAAAATGCAGTACTTTGTCCCAAAGACGTCTGCTCCAGCATTGGCTATAATAGCAGATCCAGGAAAGGCAGCAGCAAGTCACTGCCCAGTAGTGGAGTGGGCAAGACGCCTGGACCGACGTCTCTGCTGAGCAGGCTCCACTGCAGCCAGAGATGAATGGGAGACCGCAGCGGGACAGGCTCGAGACTCCCCCTGTGCAGCAGTGGGAAATCGAACCCTAACATCTATGAGGCTTTCACACTGAGTTCGGGAGACTAGTGGCCAGTCCATGAATTGTACGCCTGGAAGAGCTGTAAGTCACAAAGTGTGCATGTCTCAAACATTATTTTTCATATCTATGTTACTACTTCACATTTTACATCCAATATGTCACACCAATATCAAGCCCTGATGCAGGTGCTGTCTTTTTGGTTGTATATCTATCATCTTTTGCCCTGTTATTTTTGGTAAGCAGGTTGAATACTGTTAAAAAATAAATAAAAAATAAAAAGATATATACTAATACAATTTGATAACCTTACACAACAAATCTATAAAGTGGTCTGCTGCAATGCTTTTATTTCTGTGCGTGTACCTACCCACTGCACTGTATCTAGCATTTCTTAATACATCTTTTTTGGCAGAGGTGAGATGTTTGGGGAGAAAATATTGACAAAAGTTCACTGTAGTGTTGTGCAAAATGCATTGAAAAGAAGAGGCCTTATAAATGGACTGAGTAATGTGAAAGGAAGAAAAATCTATATCATGACTAAGAATGTGGAAGGCCTTGTAAGCAGCAGCTTTAGCACTATCACCACCACTGTCATCTGCTGTCTGAACATTTGTACTACCAAACAATTTGAGCATGAGGCGTGATTGTAGAACATTTTTTATGCCAGTTTTTATTGGCATTACTTTGTGTGATATAAAGGTCTATGGTTAAGTGTATTTTTCATGTCTAGATCTCCTTGTTTGCATAAAGTAAACGTTTTCCATGCAATTCTATTGAGTAAAATTGCACACTGTTTCTTGCACACAAAACAAAACTGCTAAAATGAAAATGTTTCCTTACTTTTTAAACTTAATATAAGAACAATGAAATATTCTACATTGCTTGAAATTAATACTAGATATTGTGAGGCATCAACCGGTGTTATTTGCTAGGGTCTCTATGTGTCCTCCAGGATGCACTGAGAAGCGTATTGAGGCCACGGGAGTGCATTGCAGTCACAGGCATAGCTGTGATTGAAATACAGAATAAAGAAAGAATAAAAGAAAGTGTAGTCTTGGGCAAGCTATTTGTCCATGGCAGATTTAAGAAAACCTGTCATGGGCTTTTATTTTTGAAATGGACTACAGGATGGTAGTGGGGTGGTCCATTTCCTCCCCGGCCCCAGGCTTTCCATGTGGCCGACGGTCACATATTAATTGTTAAAACCCCTGCAGCAAGGGGTGGAGTGAGCTAGTTTTGGAGTTTTGCATGATACGGTGGTTTTTTCGCCCTCGGCAACCGGACTCCCACTGACGGTTTTGTTTCCCGGCTGCGATCCGGAGGATACCGTATGCAGTACACTATGAGTTTGAACATTAAACACGTTTGCTGTGAACTTTTCTTGTGGTCACTGTCTGTCACAATGAACCAACCCCACTGCACTACAGATGGTGGAGAATGCTGGCAGTGTGAATTGAAGCATACCCCAAAGCCATCTGCATGTCTGTCATTAGGCCTACCACACTGTAACCCAGGCCTGCGAACAAAATGGAGGAAATCCTGAGGCAGCTGGCCCTCATGCAGCAGCAACAGCAACAGACCAATAACCTGTTTCTGCAGCAAATTGCAGCCCTGCGTGAGGCACCTCCAGCACCTACCACGGAACATTGCGAGGCCCAAGACAAGGTTCGCTCTGCTTTGAGGAAACTGAGTCTGGAAGATGACGTGGAAGCTTTCCTCACCATCTATGTGCGCATGGCAGAGTGGGAGAACCTGCCAACGTCCCAGTGGGCCGAAGAAGTGGCTCCGTTCCTGAGGGGTGATGCGCTAAAGACCTACTTTGACCTCAGTCAGGAGGATGCTCAGGACTACGCCAAGCTAAAAGGTGAGATTCTTGCCTGACTGGGGGGTTAATCCCTACATGAGAGCCCAACGGGTGTTTTCATAGACTTTTGTGGAAGTCCAGCCTGCCCGGTCTCAGGTTTATGACTTGCTGCAGCTTGTGAAAAGATGGTTTCAACCTGAGACTTTGACTCTAGCCCAGATGGTGGAGATGGTGGTGGTCGACCGGCTGGTGAGAGCTCTGCCAACAGCCATACAGCATTGGGTTTGGCAAGAGGACCCGGCACTCTGGACCAGGTGATGGGACTGATTGAGTGGTACATGGCCAATAAGGACTTAAGGACTTTATACGGGACACGGTTCCATTAGGGATGTCACGTCAGGCCCCACCAACCCAGGAACCTGGGAAAAATCCACGTCCACTCTACTGGGGCAAATCATGACCGAGCCCATACCGAGGGGGTATCCCAAAGGGGAAAGTGACAGTAGACCCGTGTCCCCTAAGGCAGCCCTAAGGTCCAGTCGTGCCACAGCTATCAAGTGCTGGCAGTGGCAAGGCCATGGACATGTAGATTCCAACTGCCCCCTGACCGCTGAACCCATGGACTGTGGGTATACTCAAAATGTTGTATGCCCAGCCAGTCTGCACTGCCACTACAGGCACTGCCGGTACGAACCCCAACTGTGCAAGGTACTTGTTAACAGATACCAGACAGACACTCTCTTGGACACGAGGAGCTTAGTGACTCTGGTACATGGGTTCCTTGTTGCTGGGGACAACCTCAATGGATTGAAGGTGGAGGTGGTTTGCATGCATAGGGAACTCTGAGAGTACCTGACTGCGGAGGTTACATTTTCCACCCTGTGTGGAGAGATAAGACATGATGTGGGAGTGGTAAAGACTCTTCCATAAGGGACTGTATTGGGAAGAAACTTGCCCCTGTTCTGTACCCTGTGGGAGACCAGGGTTAACACTCCCAAGGTAAATGATTTTCCTGGCGCGGAATCCAAAGATCCCAAGTCAGGGATACCTGACATAGTGGTCAGAAAACATAGGGATAGAGTGTAACCCCAATAGGTTTGAATTGAATGAATTGCCGGCTTTTCAAAGGACATCAGTGAATAAAAGTCAGACAGTACTCGCATGGTCCGAGTGCTGTGCTATTTTTTTTCTCGCACCCTTGTGCTTGCATTAGCAATTCTCGGCCGAAGTCACACTCCAAATATAGTTGAGAAAATAAAATACCTTGACCTTTTAATACTTTGCTCTGCCCTCAACATGTGAGAGCAAAGTATGCCTGAGAAGGAGTGGGATGCCAGGGAGCCTGTGTGGATGATGCAGGGTCGTGTCATCCACACAAAGCAAGATGGAGGGCGGCGATCGTAATAAGATGGGAGGCGCCGGACCAAGACCTGCGACACCCATCAGACCGGACTGCCCGCAGATGAGAATAATAAAAGTAATTTTTCAGTTCTTCCAGGTCGGGTTGGGAGCTTTTATACAGCATTATAGAATGCTGTGTATAAGCCCTGAAAGGTGATGGCCGCATCTTATATCAGCCAAAACTGCCGACAGGTTCCCTTTAATCTTTTTCTTTTATACTACAAATTACAACCTGTTCTCACATTCCCTAATAGCTCTCAATTTGTTACTAGGTTGATTCTCAAACAACACCTAAATATATCCCTTGACAGGCATAAGGTAGCAATATAGATTCACAGACAAAAAGCCTCATATAACGCCAGTTTATGAAAATACAAAATACTTTTATTAAGACACAAAAAAGATAAAAAAGTATAGGCAATACCACAGATACAAGAATGGGACTCAACTGGAATACAGTTACCAAAGTAGGAGGTATACCAGAGAGACCCACCACACACCCGACGCGCGTTTCGCTCTGAAATGCTTCGTCCAGGGGTTGGTAACTATGCCTTTACATATTATATAGACAATTATGCCATTGTTTTACATGTTGTTACTCTCTGCATGAAATCATTATTGGTGTCTTTGATTATTCTGCCAATAAAGTTTTATTGCACCATTATGTATTTAGCTGAACTTTCAGCTTTTATGTCATAAGCTGCACTTTTGCGGCATGCTATCATTACTTCTTAATGATGCTTTTGATAAATATGTTTTATATGTCTTTTTATGATGTATTTTGGTGCAAGAATACTGCATTTCCTTGATTATTTCATGGTGTATTTTGTCCATTGGTTGTATTCCAGTTGAGTCCCATTCTTGTATCTGTGGTATTGCCTATACTTTTTTATCTTTTTTGTGTCTCAATAAAAGTATTTTGTATTTTCATAAACTGGCGTTATATGAGGCTTTTTGTCTGTGAATCTAGGTTGATTCTCAATCGAAATGTCACTGATTCTGATCAAGGTGCAGCAAGAAATAAGGTTTTCCAAGTACAGAGAAACAGCATCATCCAGTTCATCGATAGTCATCTGAAGGCCCCAAAAAATTCCAAACTGCATCATGTGAGTGCCATGACAGTTGGGAAAATATGAATTGAAGGGCATCCATCCATTTTAAAGCCAAAAGGTGAATGTCCAGGCAATATATCGGAGTCTAAAAGTTGGCTGTTATGATTCGGTAGCCGAGGAGGATAGTAGCCAAAATAGCAAGGCAGCCTGTCACCCAGAGAGGTTTGGTAACTAGCGGATTTCAGACCCCTAAACTAACCGTACAACTAGAAGTAGCCGTGGTACGTACCTACGATGACCTAGACTCCTCGACACAGCCGGAGAGTTAACTAAGCCTAAAGATAGAAAGGGGAAAGCTAACTGCCCCGGAGTAGCGCCCCAAAGGAAAAGGTAGCTCCCACACATATATTGGCGGTGAGACAAGATGAAATACATACGCAGGCAGAAAATAGAGTAAGCAAACGCTGGGGCCCAAAATTATCTAGATAGGACAGTACAGGAAAGAAAACTGTCTGCAATCCGCAAAAACCCTAGGAAAAATTCCAACACTTCTGATTTCCAAAAATACTGAGACAACATGATCTCTCCCCCGCTAGTTCAGAGCTCTGGTGTGAACAGGTAGTTAACCAGCCGATACTGAAAACAGGGACTGAACAAATAACAGTGGCAGCTGAGAAACATAGACCAGCGCAGGCCCCAGATGGGGAACCTGGCTGACCTCACTCAGAAGGGCAGAAAAAAACAAAAGAGAAACAAAAGCCACAAAAACAAGCAGAAAACAACTTATCTGAAGGTTGCAGGAGATAGCAGAAAGCAATCTGACTTCCAAATAGGACCAGGAAGAACAAATGACCGGCAAGGATCATGGAAAGGTTACACCCTTATATCTCCCAAGTCAGAGCTAACTGATTGCCAATCGTCCCCAGCTGATTGACCTCTGCCAGCTAAATCAGCTTCACTACTATCAGCAGCCACCAGAGGGAGTCCAGACTCAGAATTCAGATCCAAGGTGTTCACAACAGTACCCCCCTTGAGGAGGAGTCACCGAACCCTCACCTGCGCCATCCGGCCGATCAGGGTGAGCCCGGTGGAAGGTGCGAACCAATCTCTCAGCATGAATGTCAGAAGCAACACCCAAGAATTGTCCTCCTGACCATAACCTTTCCACTTGACCAAGTACAGGAGTCTCCATCTAGACAGACGAGAATCCAATATCTTCTCCACTTCATACTCCAAATTGCCCTCAACCAAAACAGGCTCAGGGGTCATAGCCATAGGAACCACGGGCTCAACAAACCTTTTCAATAAAGATTTATGGAAGACGTTGTGATTCTTAAACGTCTCTGGAAGAGCCAAACGGAAAGAAATAGGATTAAGGATTTCCAAGATCTTATAAGGTCCAATGAACCTTGGCTTAATTTTTGGAGACGTGACCTTCATAGGGATATTTTTTGAGGACAACCAAACCATGTCACCCACTTTAAACCGGGGACCTTCAGTCCTATGCCCGTTGGCAAACCGCTGGGCCCTTTCCTGAGAGAGAGACAACTTATCTACTACATGATCCCAAATCTGCTGCATTCTCTCTACCATAGAGTCAACACCCGGAGAGACAGAAGCCTCCACCGAAGAAAATCGAGGATGAATCCCGAAATTGCAGAAAAAAGGGGACATCAAAGTGGCAGAACTGGCACTATTATTTAGAGCGAATTCAGCCAAGGGCAAAAAAGAGACCCAGTCATGTTGATCAGCAGACACAAAACATCTCAAATAAGTTTCCAAAGTCTGGTTTGTTCTCTCAGTCTGCCCATTGGTCTGAGGGTGAAAAGCAGAGGAGAAAGACAACTGAATTCCCAGTTTAGAACTAAAGGCTCTCCAAAATCTGTAAACAAATCTGTCAGACACAATGTTCTCCAGAATGCCGTGAAAACGAACCACCTGCTGAAAAAACAAGGGCACCAACTCGGAAGAGGATGGCAACTTCAGCAGTGGCACAAGATGGACCATCTTGGAAAATCTATCACAGATAATAATAATCTTTATTTTTATATAGCGCTAACATATTCCGCAGCGCTTTACAGTTTGCACACATTATCGTTGCTGTCCCCAATGGGGCTCACAATCTAGATTTCCTATCAGTAATTTTTGGAGTGTGGGAGGAAACCAGAGTACCCGGAGGAAACCCACACAAACATGGGGAGAACATACAAGCAGATGTTGTCCTAGGTGGGATTTGAACCCAGGACTCTAGCGCTGCAAGGCTGTAGTGCTATCCACTGAGCCACTGTGCTGCCCATCGCATATCACCCAGATCACCCAGATAACAGTCATTCTCTGAGAGACAAGGAGGTCGGAAATAAAATCCTTAGAGATATGGGTCCATGGCCTCTTGGGCACAGGCAGTGGCATTAACAAACCACTAGAGCAGGGTTTGGACTGAGAGCAAGTCCAACAGGACTGCACAAAATTCCTGACATCACGAGATAAAGTAGGCCACCAAAAGGAGTGACTCACCAAATCTCTGGTACCAAAAATACCAGGATGCCCAGCCAACGCGGAACAATGAATTTCAGACATTACTTTCTTCCTCCATTGATCTGGGACAAACAATTTCCCCACAGGGCAACGTTCAGGTAAATCCCCCTGAAATTCCTCCAGGGCCAGTCTCAGATCAGGCGAGATAGCGGAAAGAACCACACCCTCCTTCAGAATGGCGGTAGGCTCAGTCACATCAGGAGAATCCGCAAAGAAACTCCTAGAGAGGGCATCCGCCTTAACATTCTTAGTGCCCGGGAGAAAGGAGACCACAAAATTAAAACGCGTGAAAAACAAGGCCCACCTGGCCTGTCTAGGATTTAGTCGCTTGGCAGATTCGAGATAGATCAGGTTCTTGTGGTCAGTGAGGACCACAACTTGATGTTTGGCTCCCTCCAACTAATGTCTCCACTCTTCAAAAGCTCACTTCATAGACAAAAATTACCGATTCCCCACATAATAATTACGTTCAGCAGGGGAAAATTTTCGAGAGAAGAAGGCACAAGGGTTAATCTTAGAGGTTACAGGATCCCTTTGGGACAAAATGGCTCCTGCACCAATATTAGAAGCATCTATCTCCACCTAAATTGGTAGAGAAACATCAGGTTGCCGCAGAGCAGGAGCAGAAGTAAATCTCTGCTTAAGCTCCTGAAGCGCCAAAACTACCTCTGGATACCAATTCACTACATCGGAACCCTTTTTGGTCAAATCAGTCAGTGACTTCACAATACCAGAGAAATTACTTATAAATTTACAGTAAAAATTAGCAAAACACAAAAATCTCTGAAGAGCCTTCAAGGAATTGGGCTGAACCCAATCGCAAATGGCCTGAACCTTGACCGGGTCCATTTCAATAGCAGACAGAGACAAAATGAAACCCAAAAACAAAACTTTCTGTATGCCAAAGAGACATTTGGATCCCTGAACATACAACGCATTTTCTCTCAAAATCCGGAATACCATCTGAACATGTTCCACATGAGAATCCGAGTTATTGGAAAAAATCAAAATATCGTCCAAATAAGCAATCAGAAACTTATCCACAAAATCCCGGAAAATATCGTTCATGAAAGATTGGAAGACGGAAGGGGCATTAGTGAGGTACTCAAAATGCCTCTCAGGAGTATTAAAAGCCATCTTCCATTCATCTCCGTGCTTAATGCGAATAAGATTATGCGCCCCCTTAAGGTCAAGCTTGGTAAACCAACTAGTACCTTTCACTCTGGAAAACAAATCGGAAATCAGGGTAACGGATACTGATGTTTAACAGTGATCTTATTAAGGAGACAATAGTCAATACATGGCCTCAATGAACCATCCTTTTTGGCCACAAATAAAAAGATGGTACATAAAGGTGAAGAGGACGGTCTAATATGAACTTTCTCCAATGACTCTTTGATATAAGATCGCATAGCCTCATGCTCAGGTACAGACAGATTGAAGAGCCGACCCTTGGGAAATTTACAACTGAGCACTAGCTCAATCGTGCAATCATAACTACTGTGTGGAGGCAAGGACGCAGACTTACTCTCACTAAACACATCAGAAAAATCAGCCAAATAGTCATGGACATCCTGAGACTGGGAGAGGTAGAAAAAACAGGAGTGTCAACACGAACACATTGACACCCCCAACTGACCACAGACACAGACTTCCAATCCAAAACAGGATTATGGGACTACAACCAAGGAAAACCCAGTACATTAATGTAATGTAAATTATGTAATACCAAAAATTTACAATTCTCTTGGTGGTCCGGGCTACTCGCATAATCACCTGGGTCCAAAACTGGGGTTTTTTCTCCGCCAAAGGGGTAGAATCAATACCCAGCAAAGGAATAGGAGTCCGCAGGGGTACCATGGGAAAACCACAACGTTTGGCAAAGTCAAAATCCATCAGGTTCAGGGCTGCTCCTGAATCGACAAAAGCCTGAGCAGAAAATGAAGATAAGGAGCAGATCAAGGTAACAGTCAAGAGAAACTTAGAATGTACATTGCCCAAAACAAATGAGCGCGCAAAACGTCTTCCCCGCCTAGGGCAGACGGAAATAGTATGAGAAGCGTCCCCGCAATAGAAGCACAACTTGTTATGCTTTCGAAATTCTCAACGCTGAGCCCCAGACACAACTCCATCACACTGCATGCGCTCAGAGGCCAGTTCGAAGGGCAACACCACCTCTGCATAGTTTTACGTTCCTGCAATCGTCTGTCAATTTGAATGGCTAAAGACATAGAATCGTTGAGCCCCAAAAGGGACAGGAAATCCCACCATAACATCTTTTAAGGTCTCTGCCAGCTCTTTCCAAAAAAGAGCCGCTAGGGCTTCATCGTTCCATTTCTGACATTATAACTCTGCAACTTCCTGACCCTGGTTCAATGCCAATAAGGTTTCCTCAGCTTGATCAATCACATTAGGTTCCTCATACAATAACGCCAGAGCTTGAAAAAACGCATCAACATTAGCCGAAACAGGATCTCCAGGTGTCAGTGAAAACGCCCAATCCTGAGGGTTGCCATGCAACAGGGAGATGACAATTTTAACCTGCTGCACCTAGTTCCCTGAGGAATTAGGTTTCAAAACAAAATACAATTTAGAATTATTCTTAAAGTTCAAGAATTTAGACCGATCCCAAAAAATAAATCAGGAATAGGGATCTTAGGTTCTACAGCAGACAACCAAGTGAGACTGAAATTCTCCGAACTTCAGCAGCGAGCTGGTCAACACGATCAGAAAAATGCTTAATTTCCATTGAAGAAAAAATCCTCCTACAGCCCCAAGAGAAAAAGAGGAAAAAAATATATAAAAAAAGTTCTGACAACCTTCTTTTTTTTTTTTTTTTTTTTTACTATTCTTCCCTTCTTTTGAGTACCATAGAATTTACAGTCAGGCCGGTGATTCTGTTATGATTCGGTAGCCGAGGAGGACAGTAGCCAAAATAGCAAGGCAGCCTGTCACCCAGAGAGGTTGGTAACTAGCGGATTGCAGACCCCTAAACTAACCGCACAACTAGAAGTAGCTGTGGGACGTACCTACGATGACCTAGACACCTCGATACATCCGGAGAGTTAACTAAGCCTAAAGATAGAAAGGGGAAAGCTAACTGCCCCGGAGTAGCGTCCCAAAGGAAAAGGTAGCCCCCACACATATATTGACGGTGAGACATGATGAAATACAAATGCAGGCAGAAAATAGAGTAAACAAACGCTGGGGCCTAAAACTATCTAGATAGGACAGTACAGGAAAGAAAACTGTTTGCAATCCACAAAAAACCCTAGGAAAAATTCCAACACTTCTGATTTCCAAAATTACTGAGACCACACGATCTGTCCCCCACTAGATCAGAGCTCTGGTGTGAACAGGTAGTTAACCAGCAGATACTGAAAACAGGGACTGAACAAATGTCAAGTGGCAGCTGAGAAATAGAGACCAGCGCAATCCCCAGACGGGGAACCTGGCTGACCTCACTCAGAAGGGCAGAAAAAACAAAAGGAAAACAAAAGTCACCAAAAAGCTGATTGACCTCTGCCAGCTAAAACAGCTCCACTACTATCAACAGCCACCAGAGGGAGCCCAAACTCAGAATTCAGATCCAAGGCATTCACAACAGTTGGCTCATCACAAGGTCAATCAGTTCTGGTGAGACAAACACAACCGTGGAGGTGGCTCGTAAGCTTCGTAATAGCGATATCACAAACAACCATGCAATCAGTGTGTGAAGCACGTTACACAATTCTAGAATTGTGGCCCCAAAAAAGGTGAAGAAGCCTCGACTTCAATACTAAAGCAAAAGATGGCGCGGTCTTAAGGAGCGCTGAGGCAAAAAGGAAGGGATATAAAATATTGAAGTCTCAAACCTTTATTAAAATACTTTGCACTCCAAAATGCGATTCACTATCTTCCTCAGGCGGTACAAAGAACATAGGTGGAAATTACATATTTAAAGGGAAGCTGCACCAATGGGAGACATTAGCCAATTATGACCACATAGCACTCTTAAAGTGCCAGGGAAAATTGAACAGCATACAAACAAATGAATAAAATAAAATTAATAAAGCATAAAAACCAAAATAATATACAGAAAGTAATCACTGACCAGCAACATTATCTACAGTTAAATTCAACTCTTCAGGTGCAAAGGTGCCCAATTTAAAAATCCAATAACTTTCTCTGGTAATAAGGCTCCCCAAGCGATCAGAAACATTCTCAGCAACCTGATCTATTATAATAAGACTCAAATATTTAGGATCTTTCTGATGCACAACTCTAAAATGTTTGGATATACTATGCAATTGATATTTATTACTAATATTATGACGATGTTTATTAAGACGGGATAGTTTGTATTATGCGGCCTACATATTGCAGGCCGCAAGTACATTGTAGCAAATAAACTACATAATTTGACTGGCAATCAACATGACAATTGTTGTATTTGATGCAAAAGTTTTAACCCCATTCAAGATAGTGCAACAGCACAAACATTTAGGGGGTTTGTATGAAAAACACCCAAAATTGAGAACATTTCTCACCCTCAGAAAAATGAGTTTTAGATGCCGTATTGCTTGGTGCCACCAAGTTGCATAAATTACGATTCCTTCTATATAAACCAAAATTTATTAAGCATCCTCTGGATAGACACATGAGATTGGTGACAACATATAACCATCACTTGACAAGCGAGTGTTATTTTCAACCGCCTTCTACTTAATTTTATAAATGCAAAATTCTTGAGCGAGAGGTTTTGTTTTAAGAAATGTGTAACAAAGCAATTTTTTGGGGTGACCCTTCTGTCGAAAACGCTTATTCAAGATTTTAGATTCTTCCAAAACATCCAAATCAACCGTACAGTTTTTATGTATCCTCCAGTATTGGGCGTATGATACATTGGTGATCCATTTGGGAAGGTGTCCACTGTCAAATCGGAGATAACTATTAACATCCACATGTTTAAGGTGTGTTGAAGTGGACAACCTACCAGTCTCATCAAGATGTACCATCAAGTCCAAATACTAATAAAGAAAAAAATGATGTTGTTATGTTGCTGTAATGGAGAATATCATGAAACAATCAATACACAATTCTACCCTTAACTTGAATCTGATCATTATTATTTACAGACTGAGACAAACCCGTTTTTTATGTTCTTCAGCGCTGCCGCAGAACAACGCCCTCTTTTTTTGCAATTTTAGCTGCCTATCTGTTATGATAAGCTTTGCGTCTGTAACACTCCTGCTGGCATCACTGCATGGCTTCCCATTCCCCATATATAAACTTGCTCACTGCTCCAGGTCATGCTGTGATTTCTGTCTGCTGCAGCTCCATGTTCTGTGCCTCTTGTTTTCTGCTTGCTCTCTGCATGTCTCCTGGCTGTGTACATAGGGGGTGGCGCCAGAACTTTCTGGTTCTTATGGAGTCAGCGTGCACCTATTTAATATATCCCTAACCAATTACAATTAGCCCTCTAGTACTTAGGGCAGCTCCACCCTGTGGATCTTGCCTGTGCAATGTGTTAACTAGAGTTGAGCGATACTTTCCGATATCCTAAAGTATCGGAATCGGAATGGTATCGCCGATATCACTAAAATATCGGCGATACCCGATACCGATACCGGAAGTCCCATGTAAGTCTATGGGAACAAAATATCGCAACTAAAAAAACCCCATTCTTTCCTTGTAAACACTAAATATACACACATAGAATACATATATATATATATACATGTCATTGTGACATATATATATACATATATGTATAGTTTATACACTTCTACATAGTAAAATATCCTCTGATTCAATTGCCGGGTAAAGCCGACTTCAGTGAAAAGACAGAAGCACCCGACATGAAATGACACTTGGTGTACATAGGGTTAACCATGTCTTTTCATGTGGTTTGCTATCTGATTTGCACAAACAATTAAATCAGTCTATGTGTGCAAAATTTCACACCTGTAGGGGTTAATTAAAGGTGTAAATTCATTGTAAAAAAAACGGACTTTTTTGCTACGAATTTACACCTTTAATTAACCCCTACAGGTGTGAAATTTTGCACACATAGTCTGATTTAATTGTTTGTGCAAATTAGATAGCAAAGGACATGAAAAGACATGGTTAACCCTATGTACACCAAGTGTCATTTCATGTCGGGTCATAGGTCATAGGTCATAGGTGTTCGGTCTGGATGCCGAACTTTACTGTTCGGGTTCGCCCATCTCTACTTGCAAAATCACCAATCTATAGCACTAGCTTCTCCAAGAGCAGTTCTCCTAATCACAGCTCTGACTATCCTGAGCTATGTGCTTGTTCAAGTGCCATTATCTCTATATGTACCGTAAATACAGTGATAGCAGTGTACATTATAAAACAAATCACTAATAGCTGAATGTGTTACAGCAGAACTTTATAGTTCTACTAATACTATAACTCAGCCTATCCTATCAGAAACAAAGAAGTAAAGAGCAACATAGCTCTGACCTGCTCCAGAGACAAATTGAGAATATTTCTTTAATTGTAACCACAACAATACCAGCACATTAAAAAGTTGTTGTTGTCCAATGTCCATATAGTACTATATTATGCTAAACAGTGGCCAGAGACCGCCATACCATGCCACAATAGTCCCATAGTTTGTTTTCATAGGACAGTGCGATTCTGTGCCTGCACACAGCCATATACTTTGCATAAAGTACCATATTCTACCTGCAAAGAACCAAATTGTGTGTTTGCAGTCCTACAATGAGCCTATATTGCACCCAATAAACTACACATTAGACCCAAATTAGAGTAATACTTGCCCATGTACATAGATGCCAGAGAGAACCACGTTTGTAAGTTACTGTGTATAACAACGCACATTATTCCATATTGTGCCCTGTTTGATTGATCCGATTCCTAACTGAAGGTGGTTTTCCAATCCTTAAAGAAAACTTCAAACTTGCTCCAAATAGTAAAACATAATCTAATATATTCATGTTTTACCCTTACCCCTCCTGTGCTGCTGGCCACAGGACCAACCGTGTGTTGCTTTCCATTGCGCTTGACAGCAGTGATTGGCTGCCTGAGTGACATGGCATTCAATCGACCTCAAAGCATGGTTAACAACTCCTGAAGGTTCTCAGCTCCCAAAACTTTCATGAATGGGCTAATCTCTAAATCCCACCCTTGCCCACTCAAATTGTATAAAATATAGACATGCGGACCCTCGATTTTACCTGATCCGTAGACCATATTGTTTTATATCAATTCAGGAGTTAGGAACACTCTGGCACAACAAGATACTTCTCTTTTATATCCTAAATATGCATGCATGCTAATATTCTGTTACTTTTGATGATGCCAAACCCTATATAGATTTGTATAATCATTGGGTCACATGGCAAAACAAAAATAGGGACAAAGTCAAGTTTGACACCAAATCAGACAAATTCACATTTAGGAGAATCAAAGAACAATCAGACTAATGATCTGTTGAGACTGGGTACACCTTTAGAATACATATAGCCAGTGGCACAACATAAATCTTTTACACGTCAATGCAAAGTCAATAACATGGCCCTCTATAATTGAAAATAAAAATAGTTTGCGCACATAAAAACTACAAGACACAAAAGGATCTGTAGAAAAATAGGAATATGCATGTGTCAAATGGAAAACAATACATAAATTCAGACGCACTCTGTAGAACAGTTTGAGATGCAGATGTAATAATACAGTAATAAATAAATATTGCACTAAGACCCGTGAGAAAAAGGTGATGAGAAAAGCCTGTAGTCTATTATGTAGTAAACCCCAAACCAAAGGACTAAATAGTCATAATACGCATAAGGTATTTATTCATATGGGTATTAATATGGACAAACCCTGAAAAAGTAAAAGAGGTCCTCTTTTAACGATGGAGCAGAAAAACGCTGCAGAAATCCTAAAAAAACCTTTTATGCAGAAAGGTCAGAAGAAATTGACACTGTCCCGGCCGGTGACAGCTCAGATGAATGAGTATTAGTGGTGCACTGTGGAGAAAATAGTCCTGTTTGCACAGGTTTTACCTGACAACCCCGATGGGTCACTTGCAATAGAAAGTCCAATTTCAGCCTCCTCTGGCCTGCTGACAACCCTGATGGGTCACTTGCAGTAGAAAGTCCGACTTCAGCCTCCTATGGCCCGCAGACGAAACTTACATCCGTTGATGAAAGCCGGTGATCTCTGGCCTCCGTGGCCAGATCAGGAACGCCGGCTGATGATGTTGAATCCTCACTAGGAAGAAGGATGTGGGCAGGACCTGTTGGTAAACTAGCCTGCCTCAAGCACAGTAGTACACAAAATCGCAATATCTAACTGTCCCTCAGAGTGAGCAGAGTAGCGTTCTGTCCCTAACTGAGTTCACAGCACAGTGACGCTAAAATGGCGGCGGCGCCTTTTATAGTGCATTCTGACATCATTTCAGCAGCCAATCACAGCCATGCCATTAGTTAAGATGACCGCAGCATTACAGGATGTGCCCACACTTCATAAGATTCATCATTGGCTGACTAACATCACATTGCCTCTCAAAGAATTATGGGAACTTCCGATTCCGGTATACGATATTGAAAAAGTATCGGAATTAAGTATCGGAATTCCGATAACGCGAATATCGGCCGATACCCGATACTTGCGGTATCGGAATGCTCAACACTAGTGTTAACTCATTAAGTTAATTGCTCTGTGTTCCTCCATCTTTGGAGGCTTCACTCCTAGCTTTGCCTTGTACCTGTTTGTCCACCCTCCAGGAGGCAGAATATCCTGGTCCCTGTGTCTTTGTTCCTGTACCTTGTCTCGTGTCATTTCCTTGTCTGAACTCTGTCCTACCTCTGTCTCTTAGTCTCCTTGTCTGTGGTTTCCTTCCTGGCTGTGTCTTGCCTAGTGCTCTCTCTGAATCTTTCTGCCTCTTGTCCGCACTCCTGCGGTTCTGCTCCGTTCCTCTCTGTTTCACTCCTGCAGCTGCAGAATTTCTTGCTGCAGCTCCTATCTGCATACCTTGTGGTTCTGCTTTGCTTTGCTCCTGCTGCTTCAGAACCTCTTGCTGCAGCTTTTCTCCGCATATCTTGCGGTTCTGCTCTACTTCACTCCTTGATTAAAAGGGGGAGGTGTAATACCAATAATTTAATAAATAAATATAAAAAAATATTTAAAGAAATATATATATAAAAAATATATGTATAATTATGGAATCAATACCTCCAGACAATAAGATGGCAGACCATCCGGCAGAAATATAAAGGAAAGGATATGGTGGGTACATAAATGCATATGGGTATTTATAGTGAGTAAATCAAAGGTGGATCTAATATCGGCGCATGCGCCGCCGGGACGCCGGCGGAAGTCACTTTCCAGCAGGCGTCATGTGACCCAGCGTCACCGGATCAAATCCCTGACGCTGGTCACATAGAGACGCCGCTGCCAAGCAGCCATCCACAGCTCAGGCCACGCATGCGTACTTAAGATCTGTCTCTATCAGTTATCTGAGACGGATCTTAAGTACGCATGCGCCGATATTAGATCCACCTTTGATTTACTCACTATAAATACCCATATGCATTTAGCTGAGGACGTATTCCCCTGACGAAGGATAAGACATCCGAAACGCGCGTCGGGGCGCATTCATTTAGGCTGCTGCAATTGCTCACATCAACTCCCAGGTATATTTGGATTTAATTCTCTTCCATGTTCGGCTGTTATTAGTATTACTATGTGTCAATGCACATAGTATTTTTGCATTGGTCTCTGTTGTCACTTTGTTAATTAATTGCACATGGTCAGTGCGACATATCTTTTATACACAGGCACTGCTACACTTTATATACACAATTTGTGGTTCATTTTACGGTCTGTATTATTAATTTCATTGCACAAATGCACTTTTTTTACACACTCCCTTGTATATAGCCTAGTGTGTGTTTGGACATGCACTAATGCACCTGTGTTAGCTTAATAGCCCATGTTATTTTTTGCACTAATGCACTTTTTTGTATATTCTGTTGTATACAGCCTTTTGTGAGCTAGGATATGCACCAATGCACCTGTGATATTTATTGAGTCTGTATAATTTTTTGTTATCATTTATACATCATTTTATGTGTATATATTTTTTGTGAGCAATTAGATTAATTTGTCAGCCTCTATTTATTATATACAGCACAATGTAATATATAGTTATTATTGGAGTTATTGTGGTTTTAGTTGTTGTCATGTATTAATAAAGGCCTTTGTATTATCTATTTTATCTTGTGGCAATTGATTTGATATATATTTATATTTATATTTTATGCTATTTTATCATTTTTCTTGGTTTGTCCTTTTCCTGTCTTGTTGGTCTGTACCCACCATATCCTTTCCTTTATATTTCTACTTCACTCCTGCAGCTGCAGAACCTCTTGCTGCAGCTCCTCTCCGCATACTTTGCTGTTCCGCTTTGCTTTGTTCCTGCCACTGCAGAACCTCTTTTTGCCATACAGCCCTTCTCTGCAGCCTTGCGGTTCTCCTCCTGTGTGAACAGGTCTCTACCTGTGCCTCCATATACCATTCCTTCCAGTCAGTATCAGTATCTGCATTTGCTGTGTGAACAGGGCCCCCCAGCCCTGTGTCTCATCCGTGCCTGCCAGCCCTGTGTCTCATCTGTGCCTGCCAGCCCTGTGTCTCATCTGTGCCTGCCAGCCCTGTGTCTCATCCGTACCTGCCAGCCCTGTGTTTCATCCGTGCCTGCCAGCCCTGTGTCTCATCCATACCTGCCAGCCCTGTGTCTCATCCGTGCCTGCCAGCCTTGTGTCTCATCCGTGCCTGCCAGCCCTGTGTCTCATCTGTGCCTGCCAGCCCTGTGTCTCATCTGTGCCTGCCAGCCCTGTGTCTCATCCGTACCTGCCAGCCCTGTGTTTCATCCGTGCCTACCAGCCCTGTGTCTCATCCATGCCTGCCAGCCCTGTGTCTCATCCGTGCCTGCCAGCCTTGTGTCTCATCCGTGCCTGCCAGCCCTGTGTCTCATCTGTGCCTGCCAGCCCTGTGTCTCATTCGTGCTACCGTCTCCCCAAGTGGGATCAGCAGCCACAGCCTGACACCTCTCTGGAGTGGCACCTGGCAGCTACCTGCCGCACAAGCCTGACCTCACCATCCGAGGCTCCAGTGAAGACCGAGGCAGCTGTCCTAGTCACACCCCTTCCAGAGTAGTCTGGTTTGTGGCACAGTGGGGCCACAACCCCCTGGCTCATGCCCACCATCCAGGGCGTGAGCGTGACAGTGTCCTCACCTTCTATTTTCAGAAAATTACTTTGCCATATTGCTGATCTCAGATGGCCCAGGTACTGACAACCACTGTACAAGGTATGATAATCATAAAGATATTATACCTGTTGTGCATTATGGAAATGCCTGCATGACAACACAAATGATGTTAACCCACTCTCTGATGCTTGAGCAGTGTGGAAAATTGTGCCAGGTAATTTTTTTGTGAGTTGAAAATCGAATCTCAAAATGTCTGATTTTAAATGAAACTGTGAATTTCAGGAAATTCGACTCAAATTCAATCCTCTGTGTATCGATCCTTTCATCTCTAATATTTTTAATGTAAGCGGAACCCAGGTATTTAGCATATAAGGTGTTCTAATTTTTAAATCATGTATGACTTACTGACTCCTGTTGTTTGGCATTCTTTGGTCAAAGTGAAAGGAAAAATATTTATTTCTTAAAAAAATAAAAGGGCAGCCAAATCATTATTGGTGGATAGTATACTAGGTATGTGAATGAAAGGAATTAATACATAATTGGGTCTCCTGTGATACTGTCATCTTAATTCTATGTAAACTTGGAGCAGGTTTCGCCCATGTTTTCTACTTTTTAAAATTTTACCTTCCAAATGTTTATAAATATTAAAATAATGGACATTTAGTTTTAAAGCTAAGACATATTCGATCTGAGTAAATTAGTCAAGTTTAACTTTTCGCTATGCAAAAATATAAAAATCACATCAGATGTAAAACACAAGAAAGGCTATTTTTAGCCCTCAAAGATCAATCTGGATGAAAATAATTTGATTTGACTATGATATTAAATGGGTCACTTGGTCTATAGCCTTAGAGAAAATTCAGCCTCACCTTTAAAACCATTCATTGTATAGCAGATACAAAACAGCCTTTTGCTAAATATCATTGCTTAGTGTTCTTCCACATGAATGGACAGGTGCGCTTACTTTTCTGACTGCAATTATGTGAGAGTCACAGGGATCAGTTCAATATAAAGTTTCTATAATCTGTATTCTGTAACTGTTCTGCTTAACAAAAGTTTTTATATTTCTTATTAGTATTATCTTTAAGGATAAAAATTAACATATTAAGCTGAAATTCACATTAAAATACAATAAAAAAAACTAATTCACAACCATTTGTTTTATACAGTAGTATTAACATATTGGCAATAGATTATTTTGGAAAACTTTGCCAAGTTTATTATATTGTTTTTATTTTTTAAATTTCATTTTCTTTCTTTTTGTAATCATTTGGATTGTTCTTAATTAGCCATACACATTAAATAGCTTCAGTAGACAATGTGAATGGGGACAACATGAGCCTACCTCCCAACGATCCTTGATCCAGCAGCACTGTCCAGAATTTGTGGAGCTGTCCCATGAGGTTATGTCCTCACTTCAGTTCTATGTCCTTTGAATGCAATGGACACAGATCTCCAGCTATCAGCCAGTTCTGTCTCCTGCCTCTTCTCTACCTCTGATAGCTGCAGAGAACAGCCTCCATTCAATCAGTGAATCTGACACTTGTCCTCCTACTGAGAAGTTCTGACAGCTGCCTGACCCATGTGAACATCAGCCATCACATAAACCTCCCTTCTACCTTGGCCACTTAGCACCCCCTGTACTAAGGGGGCTTGATTGGGGAATGGCTACACTGAAGAAAAAAGCTGAGCATCATTCTCCATCCAGCATCCAGGTTCCAAAAGAGGTCAATCATGATGAATAGATAAATAAAGATGATACAATATGTCGACAACTTGTTCAGAACTTACTCACGCAGTGGAGTCATAAGTGAGGTCACTGGGGCTAATCAACTGATGAACTCCAGTGAACTTTCTCACTGCAACTCAGCGCTACACACTACAGGAGTGATTACATGCTCCTTTCAGTCTGCCGAGTAGAGCAGCTGACTGCTCTACAAGTGATCCGAACCGTTGTTGGTCAGTATGGATTAAGTCAGATAGGTGAGGGATTTGGTGGTTTATTATTTTTTCTCTTTTCCAGGTGACGTGAGCATCGGGAATTAGGCATTACGTGAATATATTGTGTTTTTACAAAAGACAAGGGCTTCAGAGATTAGGTGTAAAGTGAGTATTTATTGTGTTTTATATTTTAACCTTTTTTTTTATTTACTTTGAGCACAGGCTGTTAGGGTTCAAGTTCCCACTGCTGCACAAGGGGAGTCTCAAACCAGTCCCGCTGCAGTCTCCCATCCATCTCCATCCACAGTGGAGCCTGCTCAGCAGAGACGTCGGTCCCAGAATCTTGCCCATTTCAATACAGTGCAGAGACTTGCTGCTGCCTCTCCTGGATCTGCTATTATAGCCAGTACTGGAGCAGACGTCTTTGGGACGAAGTCCTGCGTTTCCCCTTCTGAGCATGCCCAGGGTAAGATCTCTCATTGGAGATCAGGGGTCACATGTTCAGGTACTGCAGCAGCTCCTATTGGTCCGCCAGGAAGGCCCTGAAACTACATGTGTTTTGGAACAGTTTCTCATTGGTCCTTGTTTCTGGCAGGTCCTGTAGCTGTTACTATAAAAGGGTGGCATGGCTGGGCTGCCATGCACTAGTATCAATTGCATTATGTGTTTTGCACCAGTGTGATCATGTACGCATGTGGTTAGGGCTCGGCTGAAATAAGCCCTAGAATACCGGCTTCTCCGGTGAGGAGATTTGGCTGCACGTGGTTAGGGCTTGGCTGAAATAAGCCCCTAGAATACCGGCTTCTCCGGTGAGGAGATTGCTTGATTGCGTTGCTGTCTGCATGATCACGGACTGATATCCGCACACCAGTTATCTGTGTATCCCTGTGAGTCTAACAGGACACAGTCTTTTTCTCAGCGGCTCTGTGACGCAACAGGGTTCGCTTTATAACGCTGGTTCAGCGCCCTAGCGTTTTACTTTGCGGCTCACTGAAGTTAAGTGAGTTCGTACTTATCGCCATATAGTGCTGTGGCATTCCCGTTTGCGGCTCTGGGGATTAACAGAGTTCACACTAACTGCCACAGTGCACTACTGCGTTTATTTTAGCGACTCTGCGGTATAACAGAGTTCGCTACTTTCGCCATCTTACTAGCAGCGGGCTTCGCCTGCACGGTGGACCCCGGGCTGCTAATGCACCTCTCAACAATATCTATTAGGTGCGTTCTGCAGACCCTAACATAATACTAGCACCAGGGTCTGGCTAGTAAAATGGCAGACGACCAGCGACTACAGCAGTACATCCAGCAGCTGGAGGGTAGGTTGGCGGTCCTTGAGCGCACAACCTCAGCTGTGGATATTACCGCAGTTGCTGTTCAGGCTGCTAGCGTGGCTGCAGCCAGTTTGTCCACCGCTACCTCTGCTCCGACATTCTCCCACCTCCCACTTACAGACAAGTTTACGGGTGACAGTAAACATTGTCGGGGATTCGTGAGTCAGTGCATTATACAGCTTGAGTTCTGGCAACACGTTTCCCCACAGAACGGGCACAAGTGGCTTTTATTGTGTCTCTTCTGTCGGGCAGAGCATTGGAGTGGGCAACGCCGCTGTGGGAGCGCGACGATCGTGTGGTGCGGAGTGCTCCTCGGTTTTTGGAGGCTCTGAAAAAGGTCTTTTTAGGACCTCAGGTCACGCACGATATGGCACTCCAACTGCTGGCAATGTCACAGGGCTTGTCCATGGTCAGCCAGTTCTCAGTCCAATTTCGGACTTTGGCCTCTGAATTAGAGTGGCCGGATAAAGTTCTTATTCCAGTGTTCTGGAGAGGACTGGCAGACCATGTAAAGGATGCTTTGGCTACCAGGGAGATTCCTGCCACACTGGAGAAACTCATTTCTATATCTACCCGCATCGACCTCCGTTTTCACGAGCGGAGGTTAGAGCGGACCCAGTGTAGGCAGAGGTTTCGGCAGGCACCCACCTTTGCCAAACCTCTTGAATTTCCTGTTTGGGCGTCCGACTCCCCAGAGACCGTGGAGACTACTCGAGTGAGATCTAAGTCTCGGACCACTCGAGTATCCGTGGTCTGTAGAGTGTGTCAGCAGCCAGGACATTATGCCAACCGATATCCTCAGCGAATGAGTAAACGGTCATGTTCCGTGACCATGCGTGCAGGGTCATTAGATGCGAGGGATTTTGCTCCGAAAGTACTCCTTAAAGGGTTAATCTCTCTGGGTTCATCCACTCTTCCCGCCAAGCTTTGTGTGGACTCTGGGGCAGAGGGGAATTTTATGTCCTCCTCCTTTGCCTCTCGCCATTCCATACCGCTGGTGACACTCGCCGAGCCAATATCGGTGAGAGTATTGAATGGAGCAATCCTGCCCTCACAAATCACCCACCAGACTGTCTCACTACCTCTGTCTATGTCCCCTTCTCATCAGGAGAATATATCCCTTTTTGTTCTTCCTGAGGGAATGGATGAGGTTTTGTTGGGATTACCCTGGCTTCGCCACCACTCTCCCCATATTGAGTGGTCCTCTGGGAGAATACTTTGTTGGGGTGATCATTGCAGAGACAGATGTCTCAGAGAGGACGTTCAGGTTTCCACCACGGAGATACATATAGACCTTGCTTCTCTCCCCAAGGTTTATCGGTCATACGCGGATGTATTTTCCAAAAAGGCAGCGGAGACTCTTCCACCTCATCGCCCCTATGACTGTCCTATAGACCTCTTTCCTGGAACGGAGCCCCCTCGGGGAAGAGTGTATCCTCTCTCTCTTCCTGAGACGGAGGCCATGTCACAATACATCCAGGAAAATCTGGCAAGAGGATTTATTAGGAAGTCAGTGTCACCAGCAGGGGCAGTATTTTTCTTTGTGCAGAAGAAGAATGGAGAATTACGACCATGTATAGACTATAGGGGTCTTAAAGCCATTACCGTTAAGAACAAATATCCTTTGCCCCTAATATCTGAGCTCTTTGATAGGCTCCGGGGAGCAAGGGTATTTACTAAGCTGGATCTTCGTGGTGCCTATAACTTGATCCGCATCTGTGAGGGGGACGAATGGAAGACGGCGTTCAATACCAGAGATGGACATTACGAATACCTAGTGATGCCGTTTGGGCTCTGTAATGCTCCAGCCGTCTTCCAAGATTTTGTAAATGACATCTTCCGGGACATGCTTGCCACCTCTGTGGTAGTCTATCAGGATGACATTCTCATCTTTTCTCTAGATATGGACACCCACCGGAGAGATGTTTGCTGGGTTTTCGACCTCTTGCGGGCGAATTCCTTATATGCGAAGTTGGAGAAGTGTGTGTTTGAGCAGGAGTCTCTGCCATTCCTGGGCTATATTATCTCCACTCAGGGATTGGCTATGGATCCTGCCAAACTACAGGCTGTAATGGATTGGCAAGAACCCCACTCTCTTAAAGTGGTGCAGCGCTTTATGGGGTTCATTAATTACTATCGCCAATTCATTCCCCACTTCTCTACTGTACGTTGGTTGCTCCCTTGGTAGCCCTCACCAAGAAGGAAGCCAATCCCAAATTGTGGTCAGAGGAGGTCTCCAAGGCCTTTACTTCAATCAAGTCCCATTTTGCTAGCGCTTCTATCTTACATCGTCCCGAGGTTGATAAACCTTTTATATTGGAGGTAGATGCCTCGTCCGTTGGTGCTGGAGCAGTCCTTTTCCAAAAGGATGCTCACGGTCGTAAACATCCTTGCTTCTTCTTCTCCAAGACCTTCATACCAGCGGAGAGGAATTATTACATTGGGTATAGGGAGTTGCTAGCCATGAAGTTGGCCTTTTCCGAGTGGAGACATCTCCTGGAGGGGGCTCGCTTTCCCTTTCAAGTGTTCACTGACCACAAAAATTTGGTCTATTTACAGACCGCCCAGCGGCTAAATTCCCGTCAGGCCAGATGGTCCCTGTTCTTCTCCCGGTTCCATTTCACCCTCCATTTTCTCTCCGGGGAGAAGAACATTCGTTCCGATGCTCTGTCTCGCTCTGTGGTGTCCTCTGAGGAGGTGGAGGTAAAGCCTTGGCTGATTGTCCCCACAGAGAGCCTTAGAACTGTGGCCCCGGTTTCGCTCAAGTCTGTGCCTCCAGGCAAGACTTTTGTGCCCATCAATTTGTGACCGGAGGTACTCTCTTGGGCACACTCGTCCAGGGTGGGTGGACATTTTGGGGCAAAGAGGACATCTGAGTTGCTGGCGAGGACATACTGGTGGCCACATATGGTCCGTGACGTCAGGGAATATGTTCAGGCGTGCGTCTCCTGCGCCAAGAATAAGTCCCCTCGACAACGGCAAGCTGGGTTACTTTTCCCTTTGCCGGTGGAAGACAGGCCCTGGGAGATTGTTGGGATGGATTTTGTGGTGGGCTTACCCAAGTCTCGGGGCTGCACCATCATCTGGGTGATAACCGACCACTTCTCCAAAATGGTGCACTTGGTGCCGTTACCACGGTTACCGTCTGCACGGGCCTTGGCAGCATTATTCATTAGGCTTATTTTCCGGGTATGCCAGACAAAATTGTCAGTGATCGAGGTCCCCAGTTTGCGTCTCGGTTCTGGAGAGAGCTGTGTCGTTTACTCAGCATTGAGTTGAATCTCTCCTCTGCATACCATCCCGAGACGAATGGGTTGGTAGAGAGGGCCAACCAGACCTTGGTCACAAACTTGCGACATTTTGTCTCTGCCAGGCAGGATGACTGGGCATCCTTGCTACCGTGGGCTGAGTTCGCTCTAAATAATGCTGTGGCTGACTCCACTGGACAGACCCCATTCCTCCTGAACTACAGTCAGCATCCGCGGGTACCAGTGCCCATGCCCGTGTCTTCTGCCGATTTCAGGGTGGCAGACTGGGCTGTGGAGGCACGGGACATTTGGGACCGCACCCAGGATGCCATTCAGGCCTCCAAAGAGAGGATGAGATCTTCGGCTGATGCCCATCGGCGCCCCGCTCCTACATTTGCTCCTGGTGACCTAGTGTGGCTCTCTGCCCGAAACATCAGGCTACGTGTAGAGTCCACCAAGTTGGCACCTCGCTTTTTGGGTCCCTTTAAAGTTCTTGAGCAGGTGAACCCGGTGGTTTACCGCCTAGCCCTTCTGCCTCGCCTTGGTATCAATGACACCTTTCACGTGTCCCTCCTGAAACCCGTGGCCATGTCCCGGTTTTCCTAGTCATCTGCCGGGACGTCGGGTTCATCTACCGATGATCATGAGGTGAATGCCATTGTTGGGTGCAAGGTGGTATGAGGAAAAAAATTTTATTTGGTAGATTGGAGGAGTTATGGGCCTGAGGATAGGTCCTGGGAGCCTGCCGAGCATGTTCACGCTCCGCAGCTCATCGCTGCCTTTGAGCGCAGCGAGGCCCAAAGAAGGTGGGGCCGTAGGAGGTGGTGTAATGTTAGGGTTCGAGTTCCCTCTGCTGCACAAGGGGAGTCTCGAACCAGTCCCGCTGCGGTCTCCCATCCATCTCCATCTGCAGTGGAGCCTGCTCAGCAGAGACGTCTGTCCCAGCGTCTTGCCCATTCCAATACTGTGCAGAGACTTGCTGCTGCCTCTCCTGGATCTGCTATTATAGCCAGTACTGGAGCAGACGTCTTTGGGACGAAGTCCTGCGTTTCCCCTTCTGAGCATGCCCAGGGTAAGATCTCTCATTGGAGATCAGGGGTCACATGTTCAGGTACTGCAGCAGCTCCTATTGGTCTGCCAGGAAGGCCCTGAAACTACATGTGTTTTGGAACAGTTTCTCATTGGTCCTTGCTTCTGGCAGGTCCTGTAGCTGTTACTATAAAAGGGTGGCATGGCTGGGCCGCCATGCGCTAGTATCAATTGCATTATGTGCTTTGCGCCAGTGTGATCATGTACGCATGTGGTTAGGGCTCGGCTGAAATAAGCCCCTAGAATATCGGCTTCTCCGGTGAGGAGATTTGGCTGCACGTGGTTAGGGCTTGGCTGAAATAAGCCCCTAGAATACCGGCTTCTCTGGTGAGGAGATTGCTTGATTGCGTTGCTGTCTGCATGATCACGGACTGATATCCGCACAGCAGTTATCTGTGTATCCCTGTGAGTCTAACAGGACACAGTCTTTTTCTCAGCGGCTCTGTGACGCAACAGGGTTCACTTTATAACGCTGGTTCAGCACCGTAGCGTTTTACTTTGCGGCTCACTGAAGTTAAGTGAGTTCGTACTTATCGCCATATAGCGCTGTGGCATTCCCGTTAGCGGCTCTGGGGATTAACAGTTTGCACTAACTGCCTCAGTGCGCTACGGCATTTATTTTAGCGACTCTGGGGTATAACAGAGTTCGCTACTTTTGCCATCTTACTAGCAGCGGGCTTCGCCTGCACGGTGGACCCTGGGCTGTGAATGCACCTCTCAACAATATCTGTTAGGTGCGTTCCACAGACCCTAACACAGGCACTGGCTGATAACTAAGCCCGTCAGCAGCCGCCTACTCCCCATTTATCAGGGACAGCAGTCACAGGCTGTTGGGGGTAGTAGTCTCTCATCAGCCGATGCCTGTGACCTGTGTTAAGCTTTTTATCACAGATCACATATCACAGTCACAGCTGAGGGGCCATGTTGACATCTGAGAGCATTACTCCGCAGCGCTCTGACCAACGGTAACAATCTTATTGGCGGTAACGTTACTGCGAATCAGAGGTGCCGTGTGCACACAGCCTTAGTGGAAACTCGATCATTGGCCGAATTTTGCTGGTTTAGAGGAAAATGCTTGTGAATCCAAATACGAATCTGAATGTGCAAGGTTCGTACTGACTTTAAGATTGGGAATAGGACAATGAGGAAAGCATGCACCCAAAAGCAACATGCAACAATCTCGAGCAACAACAACAATCTCCAATTCACCACAACATCTCCAAGGAGCTAGAAAGCAAAGTTTTCACTTGGAAGGAAGAGAAATTCTGGCCAGGTTATATAGGGAAAGGTAATGACCAGATCAGAAGCAGCTGAAATAGAGCTGCATGATTCTGACCAGAATAGAAAGGGTTGTTAACCTCTTCAGCACCAAAGGAAATCAAATCCATATAATTCCATTTAATATGGGCCATAAACATACAGGCTAAATGGAAGATCTGCAACTCGTAATACATAGTGATCTTCAAATACCAGATCTCCCAGTAGGACGTGACAAACTTCTGACATTAGATGAGCTTGCATCACTATGCCCCATCTCTCCCCTTTCCAGCTTCAGTTCTGCCCATTTTGATAGAGTTATCCGAAACTGAAAAAATTGCATCTTTTGAAAGCAAGTCATTGTAAATCACAGACAACACATGGAGGACATCCTTGTGCAATCTGTTTTTAACATTACAATGAGCAGCATAAGCTTAGTATGTTTTTTTTTAAATACAGATCAAAGTAGTGTATGCTGCAATTTTTTACACACAAACCATTGGTTGTTGTGTAAAAATTTTCACAATAACAACCACATTGACTTGCATTGGTCAGTGTGCTCTCCGTGTGCTATCCATTTTGCATCCAGACAGCACAAGGATGTTTAAGGTGCTTAACTGAACGATCCCTAAAGAAAATAATCATCTGTATTAGGGCTCATATAGCCGACAGTATTTTTGTTTGGAGTGCTATCCGACAAAACTCTGAATCTCACTTGGAACAATGTTATTCTATGAGTCCATGCACATTTCTGATTCTTTAATTGAACCAAGTCTGTCCAAGGAAAAAAATCGCAGCATACACAATTTACATATGGAAATCGGATTGCTCTCGGCTATGCAAGACCACACTCAGATGATATCCAGGTGTGGTCCAATTTTTACGGGCTGGCAGAATGGAGAAGATGGAGAAATTTTTTAATCCATCTTCTCCACATCCGAGAAAATTGGGTCACACTCCGATCATATTCTGATCGGAGTTCATACTCAGTTCACAGTTTGATCAGTGTAATTAGTGTGAGATAAATATGGTTGAGTGACCCTAACCTTATCATTATGCATTATTTCATGCACAAAAATGTATGAAAAGGTAATAAATCATACATTTTTTATAAGCTGATTATTACTTGTCTAACAAAGATTGTAATCAGGAGTGCCTGTTTGTGTAAGATTGATTGTACAAGATATGGCCTATAGATTTCTATTTATCATCAAATTTTGTAGAAAAATTAAAAAGCAAAGAAATATGCAATATCCAGCAGTTGTTCCAAAAGTAATATTGCACCAGTACAATGCAATTCTTGCCATGATTCATTGTAGTGTATCAACAGCTTAGTCCATGCTTGCAACACTTTTTGTGTATACATGCCAACCTGTTATCATTAGTCAATTATTAACGACCTCATCCATTTTCCTACTAGTATATACTGTATACTTTTGCTTGAACGGCATTGAAAAGAATATCAGCCTATATTTTAAAAACAACTGCATTAAAAGAAAATGTTCACCTTGTGGTACATTTTCTTTTTTAATTGGAGTTGATGAAGATGTATAGAACTGTCATACAGTTACTTCATTTGGGTCCAGGACATATGTTTACAGCCCGTTTCAAACAATCCTGCCAAGCATTCAATCCATGTGGTGTAAATTTTGCCTAAGGCCCCAACACATATGTCCAATCCTTCGATTGTTATTTCTGTCTGGCATTTAACTAAAATGCTGACTGGAAACTGTGGAAGGAAATTATTCCATTGTTTGCAATTGCCTCACTGCTATGTGTCCAGCTCCACACTGGTGCAGTTGAACGATATAAACAGTTAATGCAAAATTTATGCAAGAGAACTATAAAATATTAGCAATGCCCACTGCAAAACTGAAAAACTGAACAAAACATTGATTTTAGGGGAAGATATGATGCAACACTTGGGTGCTATTTGGGAGCACATGAAGAGTCTATATTTCTGTAATACCAACCTACTAGCACGATTTCCTCTACTCTGTGTGATCAGGAAATGATAGAGTTAAAGAAAACCAGAACTGTATATCCGGTATAGCTGTAATTGGCTTTATTAACCTTATTATAAGCAGTTACAACACTTTCTATTCCAGATAGCTCAGTTTAGAGCAGTGTTCCCCAACTCCAGTCCTCAAGGCCCACCAACAGGTCATGTTTTCAGGATTTCCTTTGTATTGCACAGGTGATGCAATTATCACCTGGGCAATACTACGGAAATCCTGAAAACATGACCTGTTGGTGGGCCTTGAGGACTGGAGTTGGGGAACCCTGGTTTTGGGGAAACATTGCCTCTTGGAATCCATGTATTGATGCTAAGGTTCCAGTAAACATATGCGGTTTGTAAATTATAAAAATAAATTAAAATAAATCTTAGTTATAGTGCAATTTTATTATACCACAGTTTTTTTATATTATATTATATTCCCTATTTTTCAGGTCTGACTTTAGCTTCTAAACCTTTTAAAGTTAAAACCTGAATGCATTCATAGAATGGATCAGGTACAGGAAGATCACCCGACTGCCTTAAGAATTATAGAGGTTGAAAGATTCTAAATCCTCAAGGCAAGAGTGAAATTAATTTTTAGTTTTCTATGTGTTTCTTTGATCTTTTATTTCTAACCACAACACAAAGAATTTGATAATTCTATATAGCTGATACACAATAACTGGACCACAATTTCTTCCCATATTCAATTCTACGATTTCAACTAAGCTTCCCATTTTCTAATAACTTTCTCAAAAGATCTTGAAAGAAAGTAAGTTAATGAAACTAATTCCAGTCGATGAAGCAATTATTAATACAATTTATGCACTTTCTTAATCACACAGAGATTAAATTAGCAGACCTGAACATAGTAAAGAGTGATGCTTCATAAAGAAGGGTAAGACCTGCCTCCCAGAGCTTTAATGGTATTAAGGTCTGGTTAATCACACTCGCATTTAAACTAATCTTGAAGTGAAATCTAGGTCAAAAAGAGAATGAACTAAATTACATGCCTGGAGTACAAGAAATTGTAAAAGTCAACAAGATAAAGTAATTTTCTGCCTTTTGCAATGATACGTTGCTTTTTGTGATTTTAACACAAGATTAACCATAATTTAGAAGCTATTGAAAGTTGTGTCAGTTTTATTGCAAATGTAACGTAGCTATTTTATAGAATTTCCATCTCATTATAGTACAGACTCAGCCAAGTAATCACAACAATGAAGCAATTCTCCACTTTCCTTTGAAAAACAGAATTAACTATTATCATTTTGCAGTCTAGTCAATCAACAGTATTACAAAGCATTTGCACAAAATCAATTATTGGAGATTCACGAGTTACAATTGTAGTCTTTAACCCCTTCATGACCCAGCCTATTTTGACCTTAAAGACCTTGCCATTTTTTGCAATTCTGACCAGTGTCCCTTTATGAGGTAATAACTCAGGAACGCTTCAACGGATCCTAGCGATTCTGAGATTTTTTTTCGTGACATATTGGGCTTCATGTTAGTGGTAAATTAAGGTCGATAATTTTTGCGTTTATTTGTGAAAAAAATGGAAATTTGGCGAAAATTCTGAAAATTTTGTAATTTTCAAATTTTTAATTTTTATTCTGTTAAACCAGAGAGTTATGTGGCACAAAATAGTTAATAAATAACATTTCCCACATGTCTACTTTACATCAGCACAATTTTGGGAACAACATTTTTTTTTGTTAGGAAGTTATAAGGGTTAAAAGTTGACCAGCGATTTCTCATTTTTACATCAAAATTTACAAAACCATTTTTTTTAGGGACCACCTCACATTTGAAGTCACTTTGAGGGGTCTATATGGCAGAAAATACCCAAAAGTGACACCTTTATAAAAACTGCACCCCTCAAGCTACTCAAAACTACATTCAAGAAGATTATTAACCCTTCAGGTGCTTCACAGGAACTAAAGCAACGTGGAAGGAAAAAATGGACATTTTAATTTTTCCAACAAAAATTTTCTTTTAGCATCAATTTTTTCATTTTTACATGGGCATCAGGATAAAATGGATCCTAAAATTTGTTGGGCAATTTCTCCTGAGTACACAGATACCTCATATGTGGTCATAAACCACTGTATGGGCGAACGGCAGGGCTCAGAAGGGAAGGAGCGCCATTTGACTTTTTGAATAGAAAATATGCTGGAATATTTAGCGGTTGCCATGTCACATTTGGAGAGTCCCTGTGTGCCTAAACATTGGAGCTCCCCACAAGTGACCCCATTTTGGAAACTAGACCTCCTAAGGAACTTATCTAGATGCATAGTGATCACTTTGAACCCCAAGGTGCTTCACAAATTGATCTGTAAAAAAAAGAAAGTACTTTTTTTTCACAAAAATTTTCTTTTAGCCTCAGTTTTTTTCATTTTCACATGGGCAACAGTATAAACTGGATCCTAAAATTTGTTGGGCAATTTCTCCTGAGTACACAGATACCTCATATGTGGTCATAAACCACTATTTGGGCGCACGGCAGGGCTCAGAAGGGAAGGAGCGCCATTTGACTTTTTGAATGGAAAATATGCTGGAATATTTAGCGGTTGCCATGTCGCATTTGGAGAGTCCCTGTGTGCCTAAACATTGGAGCTCCCCCACAAGTGACCCCATTTTGGAAACTAGACCCCCTAAGGAACTTATCTAGATGCATAGTGAGCACTTTGAACCCCCAGGTGCTTCACAAATTGATCCGTAAAAAAAAGAAAGTACTTTTTTTTCACAAAAAATTTCTTTTAGCCTCAGTTTTTTTCATTTTCCCTTGTGCAACCGTATAAATTGGATCCTAAAATTTGTTGGGCAATTTCTCCTGAGTACACAGATACCTCATATGTGGTCATAAACCACTGTTTGGGCGCACGGCAGGGCTCAGAAGGGAAGGAGCGCCATTTGACTTTTTGAATGGAAAATACGCTGGAATATTTAGCGGTTGCCATGTCGCATTTGGAGAGTCCCTGTGTGCCTAAACATTGGAGCTCCCCCACAAGTGACCCCATTTTGGAAACTGACCCCCTAAGGAACTTATCTAGATGCATAGTGAGCACTTTGAACCCCCAGGTGCTTCACAAATTGATCCGTAAAAAAAAGAAAGTACTTTTTTTTTCACAAAAATTTTCTTTTAGCCTCAGTTTTTTTCATTTTCACATGGGCAACAGTATAAATTGGATCCTAAAATTTGTTGGGCAATTTCTCCTGAGTACACAGATACCTCATATGTGGTCATAAACCACTGTTTGGGCGCACGGCAGGGCTCAGAAGGGAAGGAGCGCCATTTAACTTTTTGAATGGAAAATATGCTGGAATATTTAGCGGTTGCCATGTCGCATTTGGAGAGTCCCTGTGTGCCTAAACATTGGAGCTCCCCCACAAGTGACCCCATTTTGGAAACTAGACCCCCTAAGGAACTTATCTAGATGCATAGTGAGCACTTTGAACCCCCAGGTGCTTCACAAATTGATCCGTAAAAAAAAGAAAGTACTTTTTTTTCACAAAAAATTTCTTTTAGCCTCAGTTTTTTTCATTTTCACATGGGCAACCGTATAAATTGGATCCTAAAATTTGTTGGGCAATTTCTCCTGAGTACACAGATACCTCATATGTGGTCATAAACCACTGTTTGGGCGCACGGCAGGGCTCAGAAGGGAAGGAGCGCCATTTGACTTTTTGAATGGAAAATATGCTGGAATATTTAGCGGTTGCCATGTCGCATTTGGAGAGTCCCTGTGTGCCTAAACATTGGAGCTCCCCCACAAGTGACCCCATTTTGGAAACTAGACCCCCTAAGGAACTTATCCAGATGCATAGTGAGCACTTTGAACCCCCAGGTGCTTCACAAATTGATTCGTAAAAAAACGAAAGTACTTTTTTTTCACAAAAATTTTCTTTTAGCCTCAGTGTTTTTCATTTTCACATGGGCAACAGTATAAATTGGATCCTAAATTTTGTTGGGCAATTTCTCCTGAGTACATAGATACCTCATACGTGGTCATAAACCACTGTTTGGGCGCACGGCAGGGCTCAGAAGGGAAGGAGCGCCATTTGACTTTTTGAATGGAAAACATGCTGGAATATTTAGCGATTGCCATGTCGCATTTGGAGAGTCCCTGTGTGCCTAAACATTGGAGCTCCCCCACAAGTGACCCCATTTTGGAAACTAGACGCCCTAAGGAACTTATCTAGATGCATAGTGAGAACTTTGAACCCCAGGTGCTTCACAGAAGTTTATAACGCAGAGCCATGAAAATAAAAAAATCATTTTTTTTCTCAAAAAAAGATTTTTTAGCCCACTATTTTTTATTTTCACAATGGTTACAGGAGAAATTGGACCCCAAAAGTTGTTGTCCAGTTTGTCCTGAGTACGCTAGTACCCCATATGTGGGGGGGAACCACTGTTTGGGCACACGTCAGGGCTCGGAAGGGATGTGGTGACGCTTTGAAATGCCGACTTGATGGAATGGTCTGTGGGCATCTTGTTTGCAGAGCCCCTGATGTGCCTAAACAGTAGAAACTCCCCACAAGTGACCCCATTTAGGAAACTAGACCCCGCAAAGAACTTATCTAGATGTGTGGTGAGCACTTTGAACCCCAAGGGCTACACAGAAGTTTATAACGCCCGGGCATGAAAATAAAAAAATTATATTTTTTCCACAATCAGGATCTTTTAGTCCCCAATTTTTTTATTTTCCCAAGGGTAACATGAGAAATTAGACCCCAAAAGTTGTTGTCCAATTTGTCCTGAGTATGCTGATATCCCATATGTGGAGAAAACTACTGTATGGGCACACGTCGGGGCTCGGATGGGAAGTAGTGACGTTTTGAAATGCCCACTTGATGGAATGGTCTTTGGGCGTCATCTTACGTTTGCAGAGTCCCTGATGTGCCTAAACAGTAGAAACTCCCCACAAGTGACCCCATTTTGGAAACTAGATCCCCCAAGGAACTCCTATAGATGTGTTATAAGCACTTTGAATCTCCAAGTCCTTCACAGAAGTTTATAACGCAGAGCCGTGAGAATATAAAATCATTTTTTTTCCACAAAAATAATTTTTAGTCCCCAATTTTTTTTCCCAATGTTAACAGGAGAAATTAGAACCCCCAAAGTTGTTGTGCAATTTTTCCCGAGTACGCTGATACCTCATATGTGGGGATAAACCACTGTTTGGGCATACGTCGGGGCTTGGAATAAAGGGAGCACTGTTTGACTTTTTGAACGCAAAATTTGCAGGAATCAATGGTGGCGCCATGTCGCGTATGGAGACCCCCTGATGTGCCTAAATAGTGGAAACCCCTCAATTCTAACTCCAACACTAACCCCAACACACCCCTAACCCCAACCCTAACCCCTACACACACCTAACCCTAATACAAACCCTAATCATAACCCTAACCCCAACACACCCCTAACACTAATCCCAACTCTAACCATAAACCTAACTACAAGCCTAACCCTAATTACAACCCTAACCCTAATTCCAACCCTAACTCAAATTCCAACCCCAACCGTAATTCTAACCTTAACCCTAATGCTAACCCTAACCCTAGTTCTAACCCTAAGGCTGGGTTCATATTGCGTTTTACCAGCCCGTTCAACACGTAGCGTTGACCGGCTGGTAACGGTATAGCATAACGCGATCGCGTTATGCTATACCCGCTAGCGCAGATGAATCAGCAGATAATCAGCCGCGGATCCGCAGCAAAATCAGTCGCGGATCAGCAACAAAATCCGCCGCGGATCAGCAGCGAAATCCGCCGCGGATCAGCAGCGAAATCCTCCGCGGATCAGCAGCGAAATCCGCCGCGGATCCGCAGCGAATCAGCAGCAAAATCAGTCGCAGATCAGCAGCAAAATCCGCCGCGGATCCGCAGCGAAATCCGCCGCAAATCAGTCGCGGATCCGCAGCGAAATCAGTAGCGGATCCGCAGCGAAATCAGTAGCGGATCCGCAGCGAAATCCGCCGCGGATCAGCAGCGAAATCTGCTGCGGATCAGCAGCGAAATCAGCCGCGGATCAGCAGCGAAATCCGCCGCGGATCAGCAGCGAAATCCGTCGCGGATCAGCAGCGAAATCCGCCGCGGATCAGCAGCGAAATCCGCCGCGAATCAGCAGCGAAATCCGCCGCGAATCAGCAGCGAAATCCGCCGCGAATCAGCAGCGAAATCCGCCGCGAATCAGCAGCGAAATCCGCCGCGGATCCGCAGCGAATCAGCAGCAAAATCCGCCGCGGATCAGCAGCGAAATCCGCCGCGGATCCGCAGCGAAATCAGTCGCGGATCCGCAGCGAAATCAGTCGTGGATCCGCAGCGAAATCAGACGCGGATCCGCAGCGAAATCAGCAGCGGATCCGCAGCGAAATCCGCCGCGGATCAGCAGCGAAATCCGCCGCGGATCAGCAGCGAAATCAGCCGCGGATCAGCAGCGAAATCAGCCGCGGATCCTCAGCGAAATCCGCCGCGGATCCGCAGCGAAATCCGCCGCGGATCCGCAGCGAAATCCGCCGCGGATCCGCAGCGAAATCCGCCGTGGATCAGCAGCGAAATCCGCCGCGGATCCGCAGCGAAATCCGCCGCGGATCAGCAGCGAAATCAGCCGCGGATCCGCAGCGGATCAGCAGCGAATCCGCCGCGGATCAGCAGCGAAATCAGCCGCGGATCCGCCGCAAAATCCGCCGCGGATCCGCAGCAAAATCCGCTAGGAAAAAAAAAAAAAATTTTTTTTATTATTTGTCCCTACCTATGACGGGGGGGGGGGGTTCATTTACTTTTTTTTTTTTTATTTTGATCACTGTGACCGTTTATCACAGTGATCAAAATAAATTTTTTTACAATGGAGGGCGCACTGCGCATGCGCCGGCCGGCGGGCGCACTGCGCATGCGCCCGCCATTTTCCAAGATGGCGGCGCCCATGAAGAATCCCGGGCAGCCGCCGGGACGGATCCAGGGACATCGGTGGACCGGGAGAGGTGAGTAGGGGACGTCGGAAGGTGAGGGGGGGGATCGGAAGGTGAGGGGGGGTGATCGCAGGAGCAGGGGAGCAGACAGCGACGGCGGTGACCGATCGCTGCCATCTTTCGGTGGCGGCGGCCGATCACCGCCGTGACTCGATGTGGGGGGGGTCTGATCGCGGTCTCCAGCCATGGCAGATGCTATTGCAGCATCGGCCATGGCTGGATTGTAATATTTCACCAGTTTCATTGGTGAAATGTTACAAATCGCTCTGATTGGCAGTTTCACTTTTAACAGCCAATCAGAGCGATCGTGGCCACGTGGGGGTTAAGCCAACCCCCCTGTGGTGATGCAGTAAGGGTCCTGTTACTGCGGGTCGGGTGACCTTTCAGTGACCCCGGACCCCGACCCGCAGTAACATGATTTATAGCATGACGCCTACGTCGGCGTCATGGGTCGGGATGGCACAGGTTTTCATGACGCCGACGTAGGCGTCATGGGTCGGGAAGGGGTTAAACAAATGGCAAGTGAAAAGGTTATGGCCAGCACAGTATTTCTATATTTTATGATTGTTTATTATATAGATATTTAAATGATACTCACAACATAAATGTATATTGTTTATAGCTGCAATGTATATATAAATGGACATTCAAACTAGCCCCATTGGACATTTACAGGGATAGCAAAGGTTGTCATGACTCACAATGTGCCATCTTGATAACTTGTCACAGAATGATGCAGAATGAAGAATGCTATGTCACCTAACTGATTAATGACCTATGTGTTAGGGTTCGAGTTCCCACTCCTGCACAGGGGGAATCTCGAGCTGTTCCCGCTGCGGTCCCCCATCCGTCTCCGGCCGCAGTGGTTCCTGCTCAGCAGAGATGTCGGTCCCAGCGTCTTGCCCGGCCCAGTGCTGTGCAGAGACTTGCTGCTGCAACCAGTGTTGGAGCAGGCAGATTTGGGACTAAGTCCTTTGTCGCTTCTTCTGAGCATGCCCAGGGCAAGATCTCCCATTGGAGATCAGGGGTCACATGCTCAGATACAGCTGCCACTCCTATCGGTCCTTCAGGAAGGTCCTGTGGCTGTTGATGTTCTGAAGCAGCTTCCCATTGGTCCTTTCTGGAAGGTCTTTTTCTCGTGGCTGCTATAAAAGGCTGTCCTTACCGCACAGCCATGCGCTAGTATCAAATCTGTTACATGCTTGCGCCAGTGTGGTCATGTATGCATGTGGTTAGGTCTGGCTGAAATAAGCCCCTAGAATACAGGCATCTCCGGTGAGGAGACTGTATGCACGTGTTCAGGGCTCGGCTGAAAACGCCATTAAAATACATACTACTCCGGTGAGGAGATTATTGCTTGGGTTCTGATTGCATGACCACAGACTGCAATCTGCTTAGCAGTCATCTGTGTTCCCTGTGAGTCTAACAGGACACAGTCTTTGTTACAGCGGCTCTGTGATTTAACAGAGTCCGCTTATATCGCCATATAGTGTTACGACGTTTACATCTGCGACTCTGCGGGATAACAGAGTTCGCTCATACTGCCTATTTATGCCATCTTAATAGCAGCAGGCTCTGCCTGCACGGTGGACCCCGGGCTGCGAACGCACCTCTCCTTAATATCTATTAGGTGCGTTCTGCAGGCCCTTAACATAATACTAGCGCCAGGGTCAGGCTAGTAAAATGGCGGATGACCAGCGTCTACCGCAGTACATCCAGCAGCTGGAGGGTAGGTTGGCGGCTCTTGAGCGCACAACCTCAGCTGTGGATGTTACCTCAGTAGCTGTTCAGGCTGCTAGCGTGGCTGCAGCCAGTTTGTCCTCTGCCACCTCTGCCCCTACATTATCCCACCTCCCGCTTCCTGACAAGTTTGCCGGTGACAGCAAGCAATGTCGGGGATTCATGAGTCAGTGCTCTATACAGCTTGAGCTTCTGGCTGCACGTTTCCCTACGGATCGGGCACAAGTGGGTTTTGTACTGTCTCTTTTCTCAGGCAGAGCATTGGAGTGGGCAACGTCACTGTGGTAGCGCGACGATCGTGTGGTGCGGAGTGCTCCTCATTTTCTGGAGGCTCTTAAAAAGGTCTTTTTAGGACCTCAGGTCACCCACGATACGGCGCTCCAACTGCTGGCATTGGCACAGGGTTCGTCTTTGGTCAGTCAGTTTTCCGTCCAGTTTCGGACTCTGGCCTCAAGGCTAGACTGGTCGGACAAAGTTCTCATTCCAGTCTACTAGCGAGGACTGGCTGACCATGTTAAAGACGCTTTGGCTACCAGGGAGATTCCCGCCACACTGGAGAAGTTATCTCCATATCTACCCGCATCGACCTCCGTTTTCACGAACGGAGGTTGGAGTAGTCCCAGTGTAGGCAGAGGATTCGGTTGGCTCCCACCCTTGCCAAACCTCTCGAATCCCCCGATCTGGCGTCCAAACCCCAAAAGGCCACAGAGGTTCCTCGTGCAGGACCTAAGTCTCGGGCCGTCCGAGTATCCATGGTCTGTAACCTTTGTCAGCAGACAGGACAGTATGTTAACAAATGTCCACAGCGATCGGGGAAGCGATCGCGTCTAGTGGCCCTGGGAGGAGGTTCACTAAAGACAGCGGCATTTTCCTCCAAGATGACATTTAAAGGGACAGTCACTGTAGACTCTTCCACACTTACAGTCGAGCTTTGTGTGGACTCAGGAACAGAGGGGAATTTTATCTCATCTACCTTTGCCCGTCGCCACGCAATACATCTGGTAGTGCTCGACAAACCAGTGACTGTCCGGGTAGTGAATGGGTTGACATTGCCCTCGCCAATTACACATCAGACTGTCCCTCTTACTTTGTGTGTACCCCCTTCCCATCAGGAAATTATTTCCCTTCTCGTCCTTCCCGAGGGAATAGACTAAATCCTACTGCGAGTACCCTGGCTCCGTTCCCACTCCCCTCATATTGAGTGGACCTCCGGTAGGATACTGGGTTGGAATGAGTCATGTAAGGACAGATGTGTCAGGAAGTGCATTCAGGTTACCACTACAGAGATACCCGCAGATCTTTCTCCTCTTCCCAAGTGCTATCAGTCATATGCAGACGTGTTCTTTAAAAAGGCTGCCGAGACTCTGCTGCCCCATCGTCCCTATGACTGTCCTATTGACCTCTTGCCTGGAGCAGAACCTCCTCGGGGAAGGGTCTATCCCCTCTCTCTTCCTGAGACGGAGGCTATGTCTCAATATATCCAGGAGAATCTGGCAAGAGGGTTCATTAGGAAGTCGGTGTCACCAGCAGGAGCGGGGCTCTTCTTCGTGCAGAAGAAGAGTGGAGAATTACGTACGTGTATAGATTACAGAGGTCTTAACGCCATCACCGTTAAGAATAAGTACCCATTGCCCCTGATTTCTGAGTTCTTTGATAGGCTCCGGGGAGCAAGAATATTTACTAAATTAGATCGGCGTGGTGCTTATAACCTGATTCGCATCCGTGAGGGGACGAATGGAAGACGCCTTTTAATACCAGGGATGGGCATTATGAATACCTGGTGATGCCCTTCGGGCTCTGTAATGCCCCAGCCGTTTTCCAAGACTTTGTCAATGACATCTTCCGGGATATGCTTTCCACCTCTGTAGTAGTCTATCTGGATGATATTCTCATCTTTTCTCCAGATATAGACTCTCACCGGAGGGATGTCTGCAAAGTCTTCGACCTGTTAAGGGCAAACTCCCTCTATGCAAAGTTGGAGAAGTGCATGTTTGAGCAGGAGTCTCTACCTTTCCTGTGCTATATCATCTCCGCCCAGGGATTGGCTATGGAACCTGCCAAACTACAGGCTGTGATGGATTGGCAAGAACCCCATTCTCTTAAAGCGGTGCAACGCTTTATGGTGTTCATTAATTACTATCACCAATTCATTCCCCACTTCTCCACTTTGGTAGCTCCCTTGGTAGCCCTCACCAAGAAGGGAGCCAATCCCAAATTGTGGTCAGAGGAGGTCTCCAAGGCCTTTGCTTCAATTAAGTCCCATTTTGCTAGCGCTCCCATCTTACATTGCCTGAGGTTGATAAGCTTCTTATATTGGAGGTTGATGCCTCGTCCGTTGGTGATGGAGCAGTCCTTTTTCAAAAGGATGCTCAAGGTCGGAAACATCCTTGTTTCTTCTTTTCCAAGACCTTCACACCAGCGGAGAGGAATTATTCCATTGGGGATAGGGAGTTGCTAGCCATGAAGTTGGCCTTTTCCGAGTGGAGAGATCTCCTGGAGGGTGCTCGCTTTCCCTTTCAAGTTTTCACTGACCACAAAAATTTGGTCTATTTGCAGACCGCCAGCGGCTAAATTCTCGTCAGGCCAGATGGTCCCTGTTCTTCTCCCGGTTCCATTTCACCCTCCATTTCCTCTCCGGTGAGTAGAAAATTTGGGCCGATGCTCTTTCTCGCTCCGTGGTGTCCTCTGAGGAGGTGGAGGAGGAGCCTCGGTTGATTGTCCCCACAGAGAGCCTAAGAACTGTGGCCCCGGTTTCGCTTGAGTCTGTGCCTCTGGACAAGACTTTTGTGCCCACCAATTTGTGACTGGAGGTACTCTCTTGGGCACATTCATCCAGGGTGGGTGGACATTTTGGGGCTAAAAGGACATCTGAGTTGCTGGCGAGGACATACTGGTGGCCACATATGGTCCGTGACATCAGGGAATACGTTCAGGCGTGCGTCTCCTGCGCCAAGAATAAGTCCCCTCGACAACGGCCAGCTGGGCTACTTTTCCCTTTACTGGTGGCAGACAGGCCTTGGGAGATGGTCGGGATGGATTTTGTGGTGGGCTTACCCAAGTCTCGGGGCTGCACCATCATCTGGGTGATAACCGACCACTACTCCAAAATGATGCACTTGGTGCCCTTACCACGGTTACCGTCTGCACGGGCCTTGGCAGCATTATTTATTAGGCATATTTTCCATTTACACGGAATGCCAGACAAAATCGTCAGTGATCGAGGTCCCTAATTTGCGTCTCGGTTCTGGAGAGTGCTGTGTCGTCTACTCAGCATTGAGTTAAATCTCTCCTCGGCATATCATCCCGAGACGAATGGGTTGGTAGAGAGGGCCAACCAGACCTTGGTCACATACTTGCGACATTTTGTCTCTGCCAGGCAGGATGACTGGGCATCCTTGATACCGTGGGCTGAGTTTGCTCTAAATAATGCTTTGGCTGACTCCACCGGACAGACCACATTCCTCCTGAACTACGGTCAGCATCCGCGGGGACCAGTGCCCATGCCCGTGTCTTCCACCGATTCCAGGGTGGCAGACTGGGCTGTGGAGGCACGGGACATTTGGGACCGCACCCAGGATGCCATTCAGGCCTTCGGCCGATGCCCATCGGCGCTCTGCTCCTACATTTGCTGCGGGTGACCTAGTGTGGCTCTCTGCCCGAAACATCAGGCTGCATGTAGAGTCCACCAAGTTGGCACCTCGCTTTTTGGGTCCCTTTAAAGTTCTTGAGCAGGTGAACCTGGTGGTTTACCGCCTAGACCTTCCGCCTCGCCTTGGTATCACCGACACCTTTCACGTGTCCCTCCTGAAACCCGTGGCCATTTCCCGGTTTTCCGAGTCTTCTGCCGGGATGTCAGGTTCATCTACAGACGATCATGAGGTGAACGCCATTGTTGGGTGCAAGGTGGTACGAGGCAAAAAACTTTATTTGGTGGATTGGAGGGGTTATGGACCTGAGGATAGGTCCTGGGAGCCTGCCGAGCATGTTCATGCTCCGCAGCTCATTGCTGCCTTTGAGCACAGCGAAGCCCAAAGAAGTGGGGTCCTAAGAGGGGGGGTAATGTTAGGGTTCGAGTTCCCACTCCTGCACAGGGAAAATCTCGAGCTGTTCCCGCTGCGGTCCCCCATCCGTCTCCGGCTGCAGTGGTTCCTGCTCAGCAGAGACGTCGGTCCCAGCGTCTTGCCCGGCCCAGTACTGTGCAGAGACTTGCTGCTACAACCAGTGTTGGAGCAGGCAGATTTGGGACCAAGTCCTTTGTTTCTTCATCTGAGCATGCCCAGGGCAAGATCTCCCATTGGAGATCAGGGGTCACATGCTCAGATACAGCTGCCACTCCTATTGGTCCTTCAGGAAGGTCCTGTGGCTGTTGATGTTCTGAAGCAGCTTCCCATTGGTCCTTCCTGGAAGGTCTTTTTCTCGTGGCTGCTATAAAAGGCTGTCTTTACCGCACGGCCATGCGCTAGTATCAAATCTGTTACATGCTTGCGTCAGTGTGGTCATGTATGCATGTGGTTAGGTCTGGCTGAAATAAGCCCCTAGAATACCGGCACCTCCGGTGAGGAGATTGTATGCACGTGTTCAGGGCTCGGCTGAAAACGCCATTAAAATACTGGCTACTCCGGTGAGGAGATTATTGCTTGGGTTCTGATTGCATAACCACAGACTGCAATCTGCTTAGCAGTCATCTGTGTTCCCTGTGAGTCTAACAGGACACAGTCTTTGTTACAGCGGCGCTGTGATTTAACAGAGTCCACTTATATCGCCATATAGTGCTACGGCATTTACATCTGCGACTCTGCGGGATAACAGAGTTCGCTCATACTGCCTATTTACGCCATCTTACTAGCAGCAGGCTCTGCCTGCACGGTGGACCCCGGGCTGTGAACGCACCTCTCTTTAATATCTATTAGGTGCGTTCCGCAAGCCCTTAACACTATGATTGTATTTTAGTCAGAAATCAGTAAGCAAATTATGAAGCTGGCTGTGTTTTACAGCCAGCAGTGACAGCGAGCAGGGCTTGCTATGATCGCTGCAGTTTTACTATTTAAATGACTGACACTTTCTAACAGTGTCATTTAAATTACATTCCGCATCAACTCCCATTGGCGGAGAACCAGTGGGTTACTATATCAGTTGGGGGCCTGCTGAAAGCACCTCTAACTGTCATGTTAGCCCTACGGTGAATCTCAGCGACAGACTGGACTTCATAGGAGAACGACAAGGATATATCCCTTAAATAAAATATAACTTTTATTACTCAACTATTAAAAGTACCGTACATTATAATTCAATATTCTGCAGGTTATAAGGTTAAAAAGAAAAACACTCAATTGTTGGAATAGTTATTATTATACATAAGTATGCAAAGGCAAATAACATATCTCAATAATTATGGGAGAAAGCAGCCCAGAATTTTCTAGCACAACTGTGAATGCTTTGAAAATGAGTATCTTCGTACCGTGTTAGCCAGTAGATAGAAAAATATATAAGAAAAAAATGTCGCTGTCCATTTGTGTCCATTTGTGTTTTTGTTTTAGTCTTTGCCTGATGAAGAGACCGGAGTAGTCTCGAAAGCTTGCAATTTGTTACCATCTTTTCAGTTAGCCATTAAAAGGTATCAACCACTGAGGACTCTCAAGTCTAAATATTTTTGAAAATGAGTACACATTTCAAATGTGCCCACAACATGTTTGACTGCATTAATGGTTCCATCAAGGGATGCCACAATGGCCTGACTGGCAAAAAGCTCAGATTCGCCAGCTATATACGGTATGTACACATATATGTACACAGTGCATTTAAAAAATATCCATACCCCGTGAACTTTTCACGTTTTTACATTTTACACCCACAAACTTAAATGTATTTCATTGGGATGTTATATGATATATCAACACAAAGAAGCAAGTATTTGTAATGTGTAAAGGAAATGATGCATGGATTTCTAATTATACTTGCTGCTTTGTGTTAGTATATCATATAAAATCCCCATAAAATATATGTAAGTTTGTGGGGGTAACACGAAAAAATGGGAAAAAGTTCACGGGATATGAATACTTTCTCAAGGTACTGTATTTATACATTTAATAAATTGGCTTAAAATTTATCTCTGGGATAAATTAAAAACAGATTTATGTTTTGGTTCTTGCTGTTGGATTGATGAACAAGATATCATGTAGACCAAAACATAGAGGAATAAAATCTCCATCAATAATCTTAGGCATTGGGAAATTTTTCAATTAAATTTGTAAAAACAAGGACTATTTTGTGAAAACAGTTATTCTAGAAAACCCTGAAAAAAACCATCATTGGGCTTGTCAGACACAAATTAACATTCTAGTGACAAGTGTACTCAGGGTGTCTATAGGGTGATAACCCCTCTCTGCCATCCGACGTACTAACACATCCATGAAACCCGGGACAATCTGACCATGGACGGGATAGTACGTCGGAGCGATCGGACGCGCTCCCAGGAGGAGCGCGGCCAATCGCGGCTGGGTGTCAGCTGATTATCACAGCTGACACCCGGCACTATGTGCCAGGAGCGGTCACGGACCGCTCCTGGCACATTAACCCCTGGCACACCGCGATCAAACATGATCGCGGTTTACCGGGGGCACAGGGAAGTATTGCGCAGGGAGTGGGCTCCATGCGTGCTCCCCTGAGGCCCTCAGAACAGCGCGATGTGATTGGGCTGTTCTGAGGCCTTCCTCCCTGCAAGACCCTTGATCCAAGATGGCCACCGGGTCCTGCAAGGAGGCGGCTTCCTCAGCGCCTGCTGATAGCAGGCGCTGAGGAAGCCTGCAGCAGTGCCTGTGAGATCGCTGGTCTCACAGAGTGCTGTGCACACTGTCAGACCAGCGATCTGATAAAATACAGTGATGTCCCACCCTGGGACAAAGTAAAAAAGTTAAAAAATTGAAAACCACAAGTGTAAAAAAAAATTCCAAAATAAAGGAAAAAAAAATATTCCCCAATAAATTAATTTCTTTCTGTAAATAAAAAAACAAAACAATAAAAGTACACATATTTGGTATCGCCGGGTCCGTAACAACCCCCCCTAGAAAACTGTCCCACTAGTTAACCCCTTTAGTGAACACCTTGAAAAAAAAAAAACAAAGCAAAAAATCAATGCTTTATTATCATACAGCCGAACAAAAAGTGGAATAACACGCGATCAAAAAGACCGATATAAATGATCATGGTACCTCTGAAAACGTATCTTATCCCGCAAAAAATGACCTGCCATACAGTATCATCAGCGAAAAAATAAAAAAGTTATAGCTCTCAGAATAAAGCGATGCAAAAACAATTATTTTTTATATAAAATTGTTTTTATTGTATAAAAGCGCCAAAACATAAAAAAAATTATATAAATGAGGTATCGCAGTAACCGTACTGACCCGAAGAATAAAACTGCTTTATCAATTTTACCACACGCAGAAAGGTATAAACGCCCCCCCAAAAGAAATTCATGAATTGATGATTTTTGTTCATTCTAACCTCCCATAAATCGAAATAAAAGGCGATCAAAAAATGTCACTTGCTCAAAAATTGTACCAATAAAAATGTCAACTCGTACCGCAAAAAATAAGACTTCACATGACTCTGTGGGCCAAAATATGCAAAAATTATAGCTCTCAAAATGTGGTGATGCAAAAAACTATTTTTTGCAATAAAAAGCGTCTATTAGCGTGACAGCTGCCAATCATAAAAATCCGCTATAAATAGTAAATCAAACCCCCTTGTATCACCCCCTTAGGTAGGGAAAAATAATAAAATTGAAAAAAAATATTTATTTCCATTTTCCATTAGGGTTAGGGTTTCGGCTAAAGTTAGCGTTAGGGTTGGGGCTAAAGTTAGGATTAAGGTTAGGATTGGGATTAGGATTAGGGGTGTGTTAGGGTTAGGTTTGTGGTTAGGGTTATGGTTAGGGTTGGAACTAGCTTTAGGGGTGTGTTGGGGTTAGGGTTGGAGTTAGAATTGGGGGGTTTCCACTGTTTAGGCACATCAGGGGCTCTCCAAATGTGACATTCCATCAATTCCAGCCAATTCTGCGCTGAAAAAGTCAAACGGCGCTCCTTCACTTCTGAGCTCTGCCATGCGCCCAAACAGTAGTTTACCCCCACATATGGAGTATCAGCATACTCAGGACAAATTGCACAATAACTCTTGGGGTCCAATTTCTTCTGATACCCTTGGGAAAATAAAAAATTGGGGGCGAAAATATCATTTTTGTAAAAAAAAAATGATTTTTTTGTTTTTACAGCTGTACGTTATAAACTTCTGTGAAGCACTTGGGGCTTCATAGTGCTCACCACACATCTAGATAGGTTCCATGTGGGGTCTATTTTCAAAAATGGGGTCACTTGTGGGGGGTTTCCATTCCATCAAAGTCTGCAATCCAAAACGTCACTACTTCCCTTCCGAGCCCCGACGTGTGCCCATACAGTAGTTTTCTCCCACATATTGGGTATCAGCGTACTCAGGACAAATTGGACAACAACTTTTGGGGTCCAATTTCCCTGTTACCCTTGTGAAAATAAAATATTGGGGGCAAAAAAAATCATTTTTGTAAATAAAAAAGGATTTTTTATTTTTACGGCTGTACGTTATTAACTTCTGTGAAGTACATCGGGGTTCAAAGTGCTCACCACACATCTAGATAAGTTCCTTGTGGGGTCTATTTTCCAAAATGGGGTCACTTGTGGGTTTTTTTTTTACTGTTTAGGCACTCAGGTCTCAATGCGACTGGACACCCGCAGACCATTCCATCAAAGTCTGCAATCCAAAACGTCACTACTTCCCTTCCGAGCCTCGGCGTTTGCCCATTCAGTAGTTTTCTTCCACATATTGGGTATCAGCGTACTCAGGACAAATTGGACAACAACTTTTGGGGTCCAATTTCTCCTGTTACCCTAAGGAAAATAAAAAGTTGGGGACTAAAATATCATGTTTGTGGAAAAAATATGACTTTTTTATTTTCATGCTCGGGCGTTATAAACTTTTGTGAAACACCTGGGGGTTCAAAGTTCTCACCACACATCTAGATAAGTTCCTTGAGGGGTCTAGTTTCCAAAATGGTGTCATTTGTTGGGGGTTTCCACTGTTTAGGCAGATGAGGAGCTCTCCAAACATGACATGGCATCTAGCCAATTCTGCGTTGAAAAAGTCAAGCGGCGTCCCTTCCCTTCCAAGCTCTGCCATGCACCCTACCAGTGGTTTACCCCCACATATAGGGTATCAGCGTACTCAGGACAAATTGCACAATAACTTTTGGAGTCTTGTTACCCTTGGGAAAATAAAAATTGGGGTGAAAAGATCATTTTTGTGGAAAAAATATGATTTTTTAATTTTGCGGCTCTACGTTATAAACTTGTGTGAAGTACTTGGTGGTTCAAATTGCTCACCACAGATCTAGTTAAGTTCCTTAGGGGGTCTAGTTTCCAAAATGGGGTCACTTGTGGAAGGTTTCCACTGTTTAGGCACATCAGGGGCTCTCCAAATGCAACATGGCGTCCAATCTCAATTCCAGCCAATTTTGGTTGGAAAAAGTCAAATGGTGCTCCTTCTATTCCGAGCACTGCCGTGCACCCAAACAGTGGTTCCCCCACATATGGGGTATCAGCATACTTAGGACAAATTGGACAACAACTTTTTTGGTCCAATTTCTCCTGTTAGCCTTGGGAAAATAAAAAATTGGTGACTAAAATATGATTTTTGTGGGAAAAAAATAGGATTTTTTATTTTGATGCCCAGGCATTATAAACTTGTGTGAAGTTCTTGGGGGTTCAATGTGCTCACCACAGATCTAGATAAGTTCCTTAGGGGGTCTAGTTTCCAAAATGGGTCAGTTGTGGGGGGTTTCCACTGTTTAGGCTCTTCTGTCAATAACAGACATATTTGTATCTCTGCAATTATCACAATAGACAAAACGCAGCAATCAGATTATTTATGGTGATCGGTTAATGGCATAAAACAGTGGTGTAATTGATTTTTGTTTTTTCTATTAAACCCATAAAAAAAGTAATAACAATGTAATACTGATACCATGCTTATACAAGTACTTCTCACTAAATTGGAATATCATCAAAAAGTTAATTTATTTCAGTTCTGCGATACAAAAAGTGAAGCTCATATATTATATAAAGTTATTACAGAGTGATCTTTTTCAAGTGTTTATTTCTGTTAATGTTGATGATTATGGTTTACAGCCAATGAAAACCCAAAAGTTATTATCTCAGTAAATTAGAATCATTTACATAATTAACAAAAAACACCTGCAAAGGCTTACTAAGCTTTTTAAAAGGTCCCTTAGTCTGTTTCAGTAGGCTCCACAATCATGGAGAAGCCTGCTGACTTGACAGATATCCAGAAGGCAGTCATAGAAACACTCCACAAGGAGGGTAGCCACAAAAGGTCATTGCTAAAGAAGCTGGCCGTTCACAGAGTGCTGTATCCAAGCATAGTAATGGAAATTTGAGTGGAAAGAAAAAGTGTGGGAGAAAAAGGTGCGCAAGCAAAAGGGATAACCACATCCTTGAAAGGATTGTTAAGAAAAGGCCATTCAAAAATTTCAGGGAGATTCACAAGGAGTGGACTGCTGCTGGAGTCATTGCTTCAAGAGCCACCACGAACAAACATATCCAAAAAATGGGTTACAAGTGTCGCATTCCTTTTCTCAAGCCACGCATGACCAATAGACAAAGCAAGAAGTGTCTTACCTGGCCAAGGAGAAAAAGAACTGGACTGTTGCTCAGTGATCAAAGGTGCTGTTTTCAGATGAATGTAAATTTTGCATTTCATTTGGCTATTGAGGTCCCAGACTCTGGAGGAAAAGTGGATGGGCCACAATCCTTCGGCCTGGGACAGCTCATAGAATCCCACGGCTTGCAGTATCACCTCTACGCCGATGACACGCAGATCTACCTATCTGGACCTGACCTCACCTCCCTACTGACCAAAATCCCACAGTGTCTGTCTGCTATCTCAGCCTTCTTTTCTGCTCGCTTTCTCAAACTGAACATGGACAAAACAGAATTCATCATCTTTCCCCCACCTCATTCTACCCCTCCACCAGGCCTATCCATCAATGTTAATGGCTGCTCGCTTTCCCCAGTCCCACATGCTCGGTGCCTTGGGGTGATCATCGACTCTGCCCTCTCTTTCAAACCACATATCCAAGCCCTCGCCACCTCCTGCCGCCTCAAACTCAAAAATATTTCCGGATCCGCTCATTCCTCAACCATGAAACCACAAAAACACTAGTGCACGCCCTTATCATCTCCCGCCTCGACTACTGCAACCTCCTACTGTCTGGCCTCCCCTCTAGCACTCTGGCACCACTCCAGTCCATCCTACACTCTGCTGCACGACTAATCCACCTGTCTCCCCGCTATTCCCCAGCCTCCCCACTATGCCAGGCCCTTCACTGGCTTCCTATTGCCCAGAGGCTCCAGTTCAAAACCTTAACCATGACATACAAAGCCATCCACAACCTTTCTCCTCCATACATCTGTGACATGGTCTCCCGCTACCTACCTACACGCAACCTTCGATCCTCTCAAGATCTCCTTCTCGACTCCCCCCTCATCTCTTCTTCCCACAACCGCATACAAGACTTCTCCCGGGCTTCCCCCATACTCTGGAACTCCCTGCCGCAAAATATCAGACTTTCACCAACAACGGAGACCTTCAAGAAAAACCTGAAGACCCACCTGTTCCGACAAGCCTACAACCTGCAATGATCCTCAGTGTACTGAACCATCGCACGACCAGCTCTACCCTCTCCTAGTGTATTCTCACCCATCCCTGTAGACTGTGAGCCCTCGCGGGCAGGGTCCTCTCTCCTTCTGTACTTTTGTGTCCCTTGTCTACCACATGTTTATTGTACCTGTCTATATTTTTCCCTTTTCATATGTAAAGCGCCATGGAATAAATGGCGCTATATAAATGTATAATAATAATAATAATAATCCAAGCTGCCTGAGGTCTAGTGTGACGTTTCCACAATCAGTGATGGTTTGGGGAGCCATATCATCTGTTGGTGTAAGTCCACTGTGTTTTATCAAGACCAAAGTCAGCGCAGCGGTCTTCCAGGAAATTTTAGAGTACTTCATGCTTCCCTCTGCAGACAAGCTTTTTGTAGATGGAAATATCATTCTCCAGCAGGACTTGGCACCTGTCCACACTGCCAAAAGTACCAATACCTGGTTTAAAAACAACAGTATCACTGTGCTTGATTGGCCAGCAAGCTCGCCTGACATTAACCCCATAGATAATCTATGAGGTATTGACAAAAGGAAGATGAGAGATACCAGACCCAACAATGCAGACGAGCTGAAGGCTGATCGCCTCCATGCCGCGCCGCATTGATGCAGTAATTGTTGCAAAAGGAGCCCCGACCAGGTATTGTGTGCAGTTACGGAATATACATTTCAGTAGGCCAACATTTCGGATTTTAAATTCATTTTTCAAGCTGGTGTTATAAAGTAAGCCATAATCATCAACATTAACAGAAATAAACACTTGAAATAGATCACTCTGTTTGTATTGCATTGAAGAACTGAAATAAATTAACTGTTTGATGATATTCTAATTTAGTGAGAAGCACTTGTATGTAGCGTAAATGCTGCATTTTTTCTACACATTTTCTCCCGGTGTCTGCACCACATGAGCCAATACCAATCTTCTTTAATTATTATTTTCTGTGTTTCATTTATTGTTTTCCCCATATTTATGCATTTTTGGTGCAGATTAGTACAGAAAAGCTCTGATTCTACACAAAAATGTAACAGGATGTTATTTTTACATTTTCTTTCAGTTTCCAAATAGAACCATTTAGAGGAAAAATGCACTAAAACTGTATGGTTCAGCAGCGTCACAGGACGGAGTTTTCATGACATCATATCCACTTTGCTTGGACAGTTAGTCGGTGTTCCTTTGCAGTACAAATGCTTTCTTTTTTCTGCTTTTTTTTTTGCACAAAAATTTTGGATCATTTAACTGTCCAAGCAAAGTGGATGTGATTTCATGAAAACTGAGCACTTTAAATACGATGCTGAACTGTGCAGGTTTGGTGTTTTTTTCTCTTGAGGCTTCTAGAGAGAGCTTATAAAAGCACATGTAAAAAAACTGCAGTTACTTTTTTAAAGATAACCTGTCAGCAGGATTTAGTACTATATAGTAAACACATCCCCATAATGGTGCCATTATGCCAATTAAATTGATACCTTCAGTGAAAGAATCCAATCAGTAGCTGTTGTTTAATTAGCCTCTAAAGTGTTAGGCGTCAGGATTCTCCTACGACACAGGGTGAATCCCAGGCCTTGTCTCCCTCTGCGGTCTCCCATTCTTCTTCGACCGCAGTGGCACCTGCTCAGCAGAGATGTCAGTCTCAGAGTCTTGCTCAGACTCATGCTGTTTGTCTGGGCAAAATATGCTAAAGGGGTGCATGTGTTTTAATTATACTTTTCCTCTGATTGCTCCATTCCTGATTTTGGCTTAGGAAAACTGAGGTAAAAAACGAAAAAAATACTCAACATGTGCACGTGGCTTTAAGGTATGATGACTTAGATCAGCTCTGCGCTGTCAGCAGCATGGTAATGACATCCCCATAGATTATATATAGATGGCATTTCTGGACTTTCTTGCAGTCTATGTCTCATTCCCTGATGCTGTTGCTAATGGCGTGAAATAGGTTTAAGGGACATTTGAAACTTGTGTCCATATTTTAATGCAATCATAGATTTGTTAATACCTTTAACCTCCAAGTCTATTGTGAAGAAACCAGATTGTATCTTAGACAACCATGTTTTTGTAAACCCACAAGAATTGACTTTTTATCTGTATATTGGCTTGTGGACTTAAGTGTTTAAGTCTGGTGGGTCAAGAAGACAGATTTGCATACCATTTAACATACTATGTAAGTCTGTAATAGTGACTTGTACATAGTGTGTGTTTATCTGTGTTTATTGTGAGCTGATATGCTAATTGAATATAGTTTTCTATAATCAGTTTGTTGACTTCGAAGGTAGATAGGGAAAGACCGTGAGGATGAACTGAATCAGCACACTGGGTAAATCTAAAAATAGCTTACATGCCTCTAGTATAAAAATACTCAAGAGACAGAGAGAGCAGATCTGATCTCATCTCATGACACAGAGAGCTACCAGTCAGACATTCTGCACAACACTCAACGGACGAGAGACAAGACTGCAGCCAATTCATCATTGGACCATCATGAGGGACACGGATCTTTGATTCTAAAGGAAATAACCTAGGGGTTTTTGGCTCCTGTTGGAAGGACACAGATCTGATCCAGTGACCATCACTGAACCATGGAAATGTTTGGAGAAAGCCAAGTTTTGGACCCGCTGGTCGCCTGGTTCCATGGAGATGGTCAGATAAGCCAGGTGGTGACTCTCATGTCAACTGAATTTGGACCTTGTATGGACAGCATGGACTGTCATCTCCCTACTCTTGTTGTTATCTCTCCTCTGTGTGTATATCACAGATGGATTATCGACCCTGGGAGGTCTGACGTAACATCTATCGTCATCCAGGCGAGTCAGCAGAAATGTGAGGCCCTGTAATGTGCATCACGTTGGAGGTAATTGTTGTGATTGTTCTGTTTGCTATTGGGTGTGGTTCAATAAAGTATTGCCACACTGTTTTACCCTAACCCTGTGTTATCTATGTAGTGTTATGCCGATGTTTAAAAGGAGAGCGTGTGTTAGGCAGGAAGATCCCTGGCCCATGCGTTTTGGCTAGCAGACTTGGGTGCCCATCGACCCCCCGTTTCTCCACACCTGTTTTCATCATCATGACCACACCAAATTGAACAATTCTGACCAGTGTCACTTTATGTGGTAATAACTGTGGAACACTTTAACGGATCCCACTGGTTCTGAGGCTTTTTTTCATGACATATTGTACTTCATGATAATGGTAAAATTTGTTCAATATGACTTATCTTTATACATTTTTTTCATTTGGAATTTAAAAGGGTTAAAAGTAGAACAGAAATTTCTCTATTTTTCAAGAAAATTTGCAAAACCATTTTTTTAAGGACCACATCACATTTGAAGTGACTTTGAAGGGCCTGTATGACAGAAAATACCCCAAAGTGACACCATTCCAAAAACTGCGCCCCCTAAGGTGCTCAAAACCACATTCAGGAGGTTTATTAACCCTTCAGGTGCTTCTCAGGAATTAATGGAATGTGGAAGGAAAAAATGAACATTTAACTTTTTTACACAAAAAATTTAGTTTAGACCCTATTTTTTTATTTTTTCAAGGGTAACATGAGAAAAAGTGCCCAAAAATTTGTTTTGCATTTTCTCCTTTGCATCCAGATACTCCAAGTGGGGTGAAACTACTGTTTGAACACACTGCAGGGCTCGGAAGGGAAAGAGCATTGTTTGACTTTTTGAATGCAAAATTGGATGGAATCGAGACCGGACGCCATGTTGCATTTTGAGAGCTCCTGATGTGCCTAAACCATGGAAACCCCCTACAAGTGACCCCATTCTGATCACTGTCAATTTATGAGGTTATAACTCTGGAACGCTTCAACGGATCTTGGCAATTCTGAGAATGTTTTTTGTGACATATTGTACTTCACGCTAGTGGTAAAATTTCTTTGATATAACTTGCGTTTATTTGTGAAAAAATGGAAATTTGGCGACAATTTTGAAAATTTTGCAATTTTCAAAATTTTAATTTTTATGCCTTAAATCAGAGAGTTATATTGCACAAAATAGTTAAGAAATAACATTTCCCACATGTCTACTTTACATCAGCACAATTTTTTAACCAAAATATTTTTTTGTTAGGAAGTTATATATGGGTTAAAATTTGTCCAGCGATTTCTCATTTTTACATCTTTTTTTTTTAGGGACCACATCACATTTGAAGTCACTTTGAAGGGTCTATATGACAGAAAATACCCAAAAGTAACACCATTGTAAAAACTGTACCCCTGGAGGTGCTCAAAATCACATTCAAAAAGATTATTAACCCTTCAGATGCTTCACAGGAATTTTTGGAATGTTTAAAAAAATTAACATTTAACTTTTTTTCACAAAAATTTTTACTTCAGATCCATTTTTTTATTTTACCAAGGGTAACAGGACATGGACCACAAAAGTTGTTGTGCAATGTGTCCTGAGTACGCTGATACTCCATATATGCAGGTAAACCACTTTTTGGGTGCACTGCAGAGCTCGGAAGGGAAGGAACGCCGTTTGACTTTTCAATACAAAATTGACTGGAATTGAGATTGGATCGCATGTCGCATTTGGAGGGCCCATGATGTGTCTAAACAGTGTGACACCATTTTGGAAAGTAGACCCCCTAAGAAACTTATCTTGATGTGTGATTAGCACTTTGAACCCCCAAAGTGCTTCACAGAAGTTTATAACGTAGAGCTGTAAAATAAAAAATCATATTTTTTCCACAAAAATGATCTCTTTGCCCCAATTATTTATGTTCCCAAGGGTAACAGGAGAAATTGGACCCCAAAAGTTGTTAAGCAATTTGTCCTGAGTATGCTGATACCCCATATGTGGAGCTAAACCAGCATTTGGGCGCATGGCAGAGCTCGGAAGGGAAGGAGCACCGTTTGACTTTTTCCACACAGAAATGGCTGGAATTTAGATCAGACACCATGTCGCGTTTGAAGAGCCCCCGATGTGCCTAAAAATTGAAAACTCCCCAATTCTAACTCGAACCCTAACCCCAACACACCCCTAATCCTAATCCCAACCATAACCGTAATCCAAACCCTAACCCCAACTCTAGCCCCAATCCTAACCTTAACTTTAGGCCCAGCCCTAACCCTAACGTAAACCCCAACCCTAACCCTCACCCTAGCCCCAACCCTAACCCTAACCCTAACGGTAAAATGGAAATAAATACATTTTTTGTATTATTTATTTTTCCCTAACTAAGGGGATGATAAAGGGGGGATTGATTTACTATTTATAGTTGTTTTTTATAGCGGGTTTTTATGTTTGGCAGCTGTCACACACTGAAAGACACTTTTTATTGCAAATAGTTTTTACATCACCACATTTTGAGAGTTATAATTTTTCCATATTTTGGCCCACAGAGTTATGTGAGGTCTTGTTTTTTGCGGGACGAGTTGACGTTTTTACTGGTACAATTTTCGAGCACATGACTTTTTGATCACTTTCTATTCCAATTTTTGGGAGACAGAATGAACAAAAATCAGCAGTTCATGAATTTCCTTTGTGGGGGCATTTACACTGTTTCATGTGTGGTAAAATTGATAAGTTGGTTTTATTCTTTGGGTCAGTACTAATACCGTGATGCCTCATTTTTTTTATGTTTTGGCGCTTTTATATAATAAAAACTATTTTTAGAAAAAATAATTATTTTTGCATCGCTTTATTCTGAGAGCTATAACGTTTATATTTTTCACTGATGATTCTGTATGGTAGCTCATTTTTTGCGGGACAAGATGACGCTTTCAGCGGTACCATGTTTATTTATATCCGTCTTTTTGATCACGTGTTACTCCACTTTTTGTTCGGCGGTATGATGATGAAGCATTGTTTTTTGCCTTTTTTATGGTGTTCACTAAAGGGGTTAACTAGTGGGACAGTTTTATAGTTCGACTATACCAAATGTGTACTTTTATTGTTTAGATTTTTTTTATTCAAATATTTATTTAGTGATAGAATAAATATTGATTTTTTTATTATTATTTTTAAAATATTTTTACAATTATTTAAAAATTTCTTTTTTATTTCAGTCTTACTTTTACACTTTGTCCCACTCTGGGACAATGATTTTGTGCAGGCTGATCGCTTCTATAGCATGCAGATGGATCAGCATCTGCATGCTATAGAAGCTTAGAGACATAACTGATATGACATAGCAACAAGATGAAAAATATCAACATGATCTAATTGAACATCAATACATCTATATTGCTGAGAAGGATATAATAGGATCTATCGCAAAATTTACATAGAAAAAAAATGGTCAAAAGACCAAAATAGGACGACCACAGATCCAAAATATTAGAAAATTACAAAATCTTTATTAAATAATAATAAATTGATTATTTGAACAATGAACAGGTGCACATAAAAGACAATGACAGTGGTGAGGCGTGGTGTCGGTTAAAGACACCTACCGATGGAAACACACTGCTGGTCTCCCTGACTTATGAACAACATTCTAATAGCTGGTATAGTAGAACAAGGGGCCACTTGTGGACATGTATAACCAAAATTTTCATAGATATAGGCTCAATCTGTTTTATATCATAAGCAGTAGTTGCAGGGTACCATTAAATGAAATGGAAGTGCGCAAGAAATGTACCACCATATACCAATAGAAACACAAAGGTGGTATAATTAGATTGCCTCATACAGAGATATAAGTGGCATGGTCAATATACTGCCTATTCATATAACTGAGCCCATATGCCTCATACTAGTGCCCAGATAGTAGCCAAAGTGCCGATATATAGCATGTGATATTACTTCTCGTTAGTATCAAAACGGCACAGTCAGGGAGAGTCAGGTCAGTGCGTGTGCCCCAACGCACGTTTCGGATTCTCGTCCTTCGTCAGGGGGTGTGTCAGCACATTTAATCCTCTCTGAAGAGACAATTTGCATAATTAGCATATTTCCCAGAGGAGCATTGCGGCTTTAAGTCTCCTCATCTGCATGCTTAGCATGTTGATCTCCGCAAGGAGTGGCGATATTTCTTGGACAATGGTCTGACGCCTCTCACACAGCCAAACCAGATCTCCGCTTTGCACTGACGAGGTGCAAAGTGTCCTGGATACCTTGAGTGCTGTCTCTTGGCCTTCCGGCATCGCCACTTCGGTGGCTTAAGCCGGTTGCTGCTTTAGGGAGATAGCCAGGAGGATTCAGGGAGAAGATCCTTGGAGTTGTGGACGATGGGAGTCCGACTTCAATTCTCTGGGACCGGTGATAGCCGGGTCAAAAATGGATTCCGGATTGAAATCGCTGAAGATAAGAAGTTGCATTTTTCCCTGGGATATTTGGTCAACATGGTGTTTTATGACATCCTGAAGATTCGGAAGTCCGATATAATATGCCTGCAGGAGTTCAGAAGGGAAGGCAGGTATGTGCTGGTGCTATCTTCTATGGCGGCTTGCCAGAATTTGTTTACTGCCCTGAAAAATGGAGTGGCAAATCCTTTGCTGGAAGGACTTACCTTTACTGTGTTATACTCCAAGGGGGATATCCCACTTGTGGTTTTCATGCACAACCCTTTTGTTTCCCTGGAGGACATTACTTTATTTTTGAAAAGACATTGCATTTATGTTCAGTACTCCCACAGGGTCCTGAATGGAGAAGGGCTCTGGACCGGGAAGTACAAATTTTTTGTGAGATTTGGGATGGATCCCCAAGGCCCGGGAGGCATCCATTACCCCCCTTTAATTTTTCAATTGGGAAAAATAGTGTTTTTTTGTTTTTTCCAGATGCCCCACTGTATTGCAGGAGGTGTAAAAATTTCGGGCATACCCAGGATAGTTGCAAGGACATGCCAACTTGTAGGAATTGCAATGGTTCTGGCCATATGGCAAAAGACTGCACAAATCCTGTTATGTGTAATGCTTGTGGTGAGGAGGGCCATAAGTATCGGGATTGTAAGGCCAGGATCAGTCCTAGGTCTTACGCTGAGGTCACAGGTGGGGCAGCTGCGCCCCTGCTGCTGTTGTTGACATTCCACAGGTTACAGACCCGGATCTTATTGAGGAACCTGAAATCATGGATGCGCATGAGGAGGCCCTGCCCGAAACGGAGACTCCCAGCCCAGAGGTGGCAGGTTTGGAACTTGCTGAGGTTGAATGTGAGCTCCCTCATCAGTCTGATGTCTGTGGGGAGGGAGTTGGAGGGTTCTTTGGTAATACCCCCAGTATATCTTGGTTAGCTACTGAGGAGGAGTTGACCAGTTGTGGAGATCAAGGTGACTTCACTCTTGCAAGGCCCTCTGAGGAGGAGGAGGAGCCTGGAACTTCCTGTAAAAAGCCCAGAACGGATTGGGCGGACGCCGGTGAAGATTGTTTAAGTCCAGTGAGTGAACGTAGTTACCCTCAGAATGTCTTCTCTCCTGACACCAATGTTTTTTTAGGCATTCCCGCAGACGTAAACAGATTCGGGGAGTTGCAGTTCCAGATGGAAGACGAAAAAGGCTGAAGAAGAAGTGGCCTGTTTGTCGTCATGTAAATAACACCATCATGTTATGGCTCCCCAAGCTGGTTGGGGCATTGCGTCCCTGAATGTCAGACAAATTAGATCTAAATCCAGGAGGGCAGTCTTCCTAGATTATATTAAACAGATGAATGCTCACATCTTTTGTCTTCAGGAATGTGGGATTGAGGACGCTCCAAGCGATAAGGACTGGCCTTACGGTCAGCATGTATGGTCTGGCTCATTGTTAATAGGAATGATGGTGTAGGGATATTAATGGGTAACAGGGAGATTAGTTTAGATAGCTACAAGGTGGTAGAGGTGGGTAGATGTATAATTGCACATGTTAGCTATAGGGGGTGGCGGGCTAGAATTATTAATGTGTACTGTCCATCAGGAAAGGATGGGAAAAAGGAGCGTCTGGCTCTTTTGGAAAAATTAAGTTTGTTTCTTCCAGGCAAAATGCCTACAGTTTTAGTTGGAGACTTTAATTGCATCACAGAAGGGAATTGTGACATAACTGGTAAAAAGTTATCCAATCTTATTTCTGATTTTTTCCCTTCTAGATGCTGCTGCTCTGAAATTTGGCATCCCACCACCGCCAACATACCATGCTGATAGGGGTGGTATTGTATCCAGAATAGATAAAATGTTGTTTTACAAAAATATGTTGTGTATGAATTTTGAACAAAATGCTGTACCTTTTTCTGATCATGAGTGTTTGAGAGGTGTGTTTAGTGCGATTGATGACCGTGTGTATGGTGGTGGGGTTTGGAAGCTGAACGTTAGGTTGTTAGAAGATGAGGATGTGATGAATGAATTAAAAATAAAGTATAAAGAGTGGAGATATGTAAGAGGAATTTTGCGTGTGTGCTGGAATGGTGGGACTGGGTTAAGGTGTGTTGCAAAAAATTCTTCAAAAATGGGGCTATAAAAAAGCTGCTATTTATCGGGAAAGATTTAATGATTTAAACAGGCGTATAGACTGGTTAAGGAAGTGTGGAGAAAGTGGGATGGATGTGTCTGATGAGCTGGCTGAGACAAAGAGTGAACTAAAGCGTGTTATGGATGAGAAAGGAAGGAAATCATCTATCGCACCAAAATAGAACATCTTGAGAAAGATGAAAAGTACACAAGGTTCTTTTTTAAGAAGATGAATGGGAGAAAGGTTGATATGGATAAAGTCCTGGATAGGAATGGTTTGTTGTGTCAGGTGAAATGTGATAAAGGAGGTGAATAGGTTCTACAGCAAGTTATATGATAAAAAATGGATTGACTCTGGTCTTGTTTCAGAAGTGCTGAATGGGTTAGAAAACAAGTTGGGTAGTGAGAATGTGATATTTTGAATGAGGAGTGATTATGGATGAAGTAGAAAACGTGATGAAGAGTGCTAAAAAGAATAAGACACCAGGGAAAGACGGATTGCCGGTAGAATTCTATGTGAAAGCATGGGATTTTCTGGGTGCTGATTTGACTGAGATATGTAAGTACATGTGGGAGAATGGTAAGTTGTGTGAATCAATGAAGGAGGGGGTGGTTGTGCTTGTGTATAAAGAAAGGTGAGAGAAAGTGTTTAGAGAATTGGAGACCTATAACGCTGCTGAATGCAGATTACAAAATCTATAGCAAATTGTTGGCGAATCGTATGCGTGAGGTGATTGGTAATGTTGTGGATGAGGATCAAGTATGTGCTGTGCCTGGGAGAAGTATGAGTGATAACTTATTGTTATTAAGGGATTTGATTGGGGACTGCATGGGAAGGAAACAGAAGTGTATGGTTCTGACAATTGATTTTGAGAAAGCGTTTGATAGGGTCTCGCATGTGTTTTTGTTTAAAGTTCTGGAAAGAATGGGATTTCCTAAAAAATTTGTGAATGGGTTAATGTCTTTGTATGATTGTGTGTCAAGCGAGTTTCTTGTTAATGGATGGTTGAGTGAGAAAGTGAATATTATGTCTGGTGTAAGGCAGGGGTGTCCCATGTCCCCTGTCTTATTTGTATGTGTGATTGAACCTTTGTTGTGCTTGGTGAGACGTGATAAAGTGGTGCGAGGTTTGTTGGTACCGGGGAGTGGTGGAAAGCATGTGAAAGTTCTTGGATATATGGATGATTTGTGGTTGTGAGTGAAAGTGTTGGTCTATGAGTAGAGTTAAGTTGCTTTTGGAGTTTTTCTGTGGTGCGTCTGGTTTTAGAGTGAATTGGAATAAATGTAGTTTTAAATGTTTTGGGGATGATGGGGTTAAAATGGAGGGGGTTAAATGTGAGGAGGGTGCTCTCAAAGTGCTGGGAGTATTATTTAATAAGGAGCTGGAAGGTAAGGAGAGCTGGGAGGAGTGTGGATTGCGCATAGAGCGTAAGTTAAATTTTGGCGACTGAGAGACTTGACCTTGAGTGGTAAGATTTTGGTCATAAAAGGGTGATTCTTCCGATTCTGCTTTTTATTGCAACAATTTTTCCACCGTCTAATAGGAAAATAAAAAGGGTGGAAAAGTTAGTTTTTACTTTTTTCTGGAGTAGTAAAATAGAAAAACTTAAGAAGAAAGTCTTTTTAAGGCATGTCACCATGGTGGCATGGCCTTTCCAAACATTGAGATTTTTCTGGGGCTTAAGTATATCAAAACGGTAGTTATTTTGTTGAATAAAGGAAATAAAGGAGCATATATGGCAAGATATTCTGCTGGTTGGATGTTGTATTGCTTGTGTTGGAGAAAGAGGGATGCTAGAGTGCCTGTTGCTTTCAAGTGTCCGGTCTGGTATGAGGTGATTGAAAAGTTTGTGAGGAAGCATGATTTACTGAGTGTGCCGATGAATGATTTTAGAATGGCTAAGAAGGTGATGAAAATAATACATAAGAATGATGTGGAGAGTAATATTGTGGGTTTGAGAGGGAATGAAGTCTCGGTTGCATGGAAGAGTTTGGGAACGCATGGGATGTCTAATAGACAAAGGGATATTGTATGGATGTCCTTGCACAATATTTTGCCTGTGCGACAGGTTCAGAAGAGACGAGGTCTGACCAGAACGGATGTGTGCCCGAGAGAAGGTTGTGGTGGATGTGAGACTGTGTGGCATACTATGTGGGACTGTGATTACGCGTACAGTGTGTGGAAGTGTGTAGGTGGGTTGTGTAAGGAGTTAGCGGGGGTGAGTTTTATTGACTGGCGTGTTGCAATGTTTGGAATTGGTGCATGTGGTCGTGTGAAAAATAGAATCCTATGGTTAATATGACTTGTGTGATGCAGAGTTTATGGGATGTGAGAATTTAGGAATTTTCAAAGAGAGCATTTATCTGTGAATAAGTGTGTCGGGCTGATCCTTTCTAGATTATACTTGATTTATAAATTAGATAGTGAAGGCGGTGGTGGTTCTGATGCAGAGGGCGTTTGGAAATTTAAAAAATGGCAGCACTGATCAAATATCAGTGAATTTTAGTGATGTTTATTGATGTTTATGACGTCTTTTGTGTATACCTTTGTTTGTTTTGCTGAATTAAATATGAACCATGATGATGAGAGTTGAAACAACGTTTAAGTTGATGAGCTTATATTGAGTTGTTATAACTAACCTGAATGGTTTAAAAAAAAAAAAAAAATACAGTTGATTGAGATCTGTTTGGCTATTTCGGTCATGTGAAGCTGTAAGGTGCTTATGTAGGATGCTCTTAAAGTGGCACTAGAGTTTTTCCCTGAGAGAATTGCTATTTCAGAGGACATTCGCTTTAAGTTCCTAATATGTGATCTCCGAAGATACGAATACTTGGACAATGGTTCTGAGCCTTCCGCAACGATCTCTGCTTTGCACTGACGAGTGCAAGTGTCCTGGATACCTTGAGTGCTGTCCTTGGCTTCCGGCATCGCCACTTCGGTGCTTAGCGGTTGCTGCTTTAGGGAGATAGCAGAGATTCGGAGAAGATCCTTGGAGTTGGGCGAGGAGTCCGACTTCATTCTCTGGGACGGTGATAGCCGGGTCAAAAATGGATTCCGGATTGAAATCGCTGAAGATAAGAAGTTGCATTTTTCCCTGGGATATTTGGTCAACATGGTGTTTTATGACATCCTGAAGATTCGGAAGTCCGATATAATATGCCTGCAGGAGTTCAGGAGGGAAGGCAGGTATGTGCTGGTGCTATCTTCTATGGCGGCTTGCCAGAATTTGTTTACTGCCCTGAAAAATGGAGTGCAAATCCTTTGCTGGAAGGACTTACCTTTACTGTGTATACTCTAAGGGGGATATCCCACTTGTGGTTTTCATGCACAACCCTTTTGTTTCCCTGGAGGACATTACTTTATTTTTGAAAAGACATTGCATTTATGTTCAGTACTCCCACAGGGTACTGAATGGAGAAGGGCTCTGGACCGGGAAGTACAAATTTTTTGTGAGATTTGGGATGGATCCCCAAGGCCGGGAGGCATCCATTACCCCCCTCTTAATTTTTCAATTGGGAAAAATAGTGTTTTTTTTGTTTTTTCCAGATGCCCCACTGTATTGCAGGAGGTGTAAAAATTTGGGCATACCCAGGATAGTTGTAAGGACATGCCAACTTGTAGGAATTGCAATGGTTCCGGCCATATGGCAAAAGACTGCACAAATCCTGTTATGTGTAATGCTTGTGGTGAGGAGGGCCATAAGTATCGGGATTGTAAGGCCAGGATCAGTCCTAGGTCTTACGCTGAGGTCACAGGTGGGGCAGCTGCGCCCCCTGCTGCTGTTGTTGACATTCCACAGGTTACAGACCCGGATCTTATTGAGGAACCTGAAATCATGGATGCGCATGAGGAGGCCCTGCCCGAAACGGAGACTCCCAGCCCAGAGGTGGCAGGTTTGGAACTTGCTGAGGTTGAATGTGAGCTCCTCATCAGTCTGATGTCTGTGGGGAGGGGGAGTTGGAGGGTTCTCTTGGTAATACCCCCAGTATATCTTGGTTAGCTACTGAGGAGGAGTTGACCAGTTGTGGAGATCAAGGTGACTTCACTCTTGCAAGGCCCTCTGAGGAGGAGGAGGAGCCTGGAACTTCCTGTAAAAAGCCCAGAACGGATTGGGCGGACGCCGGTGAAGATTGTTTAAGTCCGGTGAGTGAACGTAGTTACCCTCAGAATGTCTTCTCTCCTGACACCAATGTTTTTTTAGGCATTCCCGCAGACGTAAACAGATTCGGGGAGTTGCAGTTCCAGATGGAAGACGAAAACGGCTGAAGAAGAAGTGGCCTGTTTGTCGTCATGTAAATAACACCATCATGTTATGGCTCCCCAAGCTGGTTGGGGCATTGCGTCCCTGAATGTCAGACAAATTAGATCTAAATCCAGGAGGGCAGTCTCCTAGATTATATTAAACAGATGAATGCTCACATCTTTTGTCTTCAGGTAATGTGGGATTGAGGACGCTCCAAGCGATAAGGACTGGCCTTACGGTCAGCATGTATGGTCTGGCTCATGTGTTAATAGGAATGATGGTGTAGGGATATTAATGGGTAACAGGGAGATTAGTTTAGATAGCTACACGGTGGTAGAGGTGGGTAGATGTATAATTGCACATGTTAGCTATAGGGGGTGGCGGGCTAGAATTATTAATGTGTACTGTCCATCAGGAAAGGATGGGAAAAAGGAGCGTCTGGCTCTTTTGGAAAAATTAAGTTTGTTTCTTCCAGGCAAAATGCCTACAGTTTTAGTTGGAGACTTTAATTGCATCACAGAAGGGAATTGTGACATAACTGGTAAAAAGTTATCCAATCTTATTTCTGATTTTTCCCTTCTAGATGCTGCTGCTCTGAAATTTGGCATCCCACCACCGCCAACATACCATGCTGATAGGGGTGGTATTGCATCCAGAATAGATAAAATGTTGTTTTCCAAAAAATGTTGTGTATGAATTTTGAACAAAATGCTGTACCTTTTTCTGATCATGAGTGTTTGAGAGGTGTGTTTAGTGCGATTGATGACCGTGTGTATGGTGGTGGGGTTTGGAAGCTGAACGTTAGGTTGTTAGAAGATGAGGATGTGATGAATGAATTAAAAATAAAGTATAAAAGAGTGGAGAGTATGTAAGAGGAATTTTGCGTGTGTGCTGGAATGGTGGGACTGGGTTAAGGTGTGTTGCAAAAAATTCTTCAAAAATTGGGGCTATAAAAAAGCTGCTATTTATCGGGAAAGATTTAATGATTTAAACAGGCGTATAGACTGGTGAAGGAAGTGTGGAGAAAGTGGGATGGATGTGTCTGATGAGCTGGCTGAGACAAAGAGTGAACTAAAGCGTGTTATGGATGAAAAAGGGAAGGAAATCATCTATCGCTCCAAAATAGAACATCTTGAGAAAGATGAAAAGTGCACAAGGTTCTTTTTTAAGAAAATGAATGGGAGAAAGGTTGATATGGATAAAGTCCTGGATAGGAACGGTTGTGTTGTGTCAGGTGAGAATGTGATAAAGGAGGTGAATAGGTTCTACAGCAAGTTATATGATAAAAAATGGATTGACTCTGGTCTTGTTTCAGAAGTGCTGAATGGGTTAGAAAACAAGTTGGGTAGTGAAGAATGTGATATTTTGAATGAGGATGTGATTATGGATGAAGTAGAAAACGTGATGAAGAGTGCTAAAAAGAATAAGACACCAGGGAAAGACGGATTGCCGGTAGAATTCTATGTGAAAGCATGGGATTTCCTGGGTGCTGATTTGACTGAGATATGTAAGTACATGTGGGAGAATGGTAAGTTGTGTGAATCAATGAAGGAGGGGGTGGTTGTGCTTGTGTATAAGAAAGGTGAGAGAAAGTGTTTAGAGAATTGGAGACCTATAACGCTGCTGAATGCAGATTACAAAATCTATAGCAAATTGTTGGCGAATCGTATGCGTGAGGTGATTGGTAATGTTGTGGATGAGGATCAGGTGTGTGCTGTGCCTGGGAGAAGTATGAGTGATAACTTATTGTTATTAAGGGATTTGATTGGGGACTGCATGGGAAGGAAACAGAAGTGTATGGTTCTGACAATTAATTTTGAGAAAGCGTTTGATAGGGTCTCGCATGTGTTTTTGTTTAAAGTTCTGGAGAGAATGGGATTTCCTAAAATTTGTGAATGG